>VMYD01000015.1:0-497386 GCA_007663325.1 Eucalyptus pauciflora
AAGCAATTTCTCGTCACGGCGACCGAAGAACGATTCGGGTTCGAGACAAACCACTAATTGCTCTAACAGGCGACCGAAGAATGGTTCGGGTCCTGGAGGAGCAATTTCCCGTCAAGGCGACCGAAGAAAGGTTCGGGTCCTAGATAAATCATTGATTGTTCTAACAGGCAACCGAAGAATGGTTTGAGTCCTGGAAAAGCAACCTCCTCATATCACCAGGTAAGATGACGCCTTGATACTTGCCAAACTCGGGGTTCACACCCACTCACTTCCGGTAAGTAACTACAGGTATCTTCTTAGCTATCTTAGTATATGTAATGTTATATTGCTTTTTCTGCATAGGACAATAGGTCCCAAATAAAATATAATCTGCTACACATGCATGGATAAAATTTAGGCATCAGTTTGTCTTTGAATGCAACCTCTGCGAGCTCACCTTCAAAGAGGGGCAGCTGTTGACGCCTTAATTTTATTTATGTTTTATTTTATTAATTAAGTTTTCGAATAATAAATAATAAATAATAAATAAACAAAAATGAAAACAAAAAAAGCAAAACCCCCCCTCCTCTGGGCCTCCTCGGCCCACTTCCACCTCAGCCCGGCCTAGCCGAGTCTCCTTCTTCCTCGCGCCGTTGCAGCACACGCGCCGGAGCAAGCGGAATGAACAGCAATGCACGTGGAGCAGCTGGCACCGAACGGCGATGGGACGTGGAGCAGGGGGTAGTTGGCGTAGGATGGGATGCCGGTTCGGCTGGCGAGGGTCGCGGCAGCCACTGGTTGAGCTCCGTCGACCGGCCGCCCCTCGGCCTATAAATAGCCCCCGACGTCGACGGTGAAGAGCACGGATCGAGAGAGAGGGAGAGCCAGATCTGGGGCTTGCCAACCTCGGACAACCCATTGAGAGACTTCAGGGGAGGTCCGAGGTCGAATGGCCACAGATCTGGGCCTCGCCGGAGGAAGAAGCAAAGAGAGAGAGAGAGAAGGCTTCGCGCGTCTCCGTCGCTCGCCGTCGCCACCACTCACTACCATCACCTCGCCACAGGTAGCCGTCGCCGTCGCCATCCCCCCTCGCTGTCACCACCGCCGCCGCCATCGCCGCCGCATCCGCCTGGTGCTCCTCTCCTCGGCGTCGTGAATCAGGAACCCTAGGGTTCCCGATTCTTTTCGGGTCGCGACCCGGGTCGTTGGGTCGGACTCGGGTTGGGGGGAACCGTAGGTTTCCAAAACGACGCAGCTTTAAAAATGGCTAATTCGAAGTCGGGGAACCGGGTAGGGTTTCATCGGTTCCCCCCCCCCCCAAACGGCGCCGTTTTAAAAAAGAAAAGAAAAGAAAAGAAAAAAGGCAAAACATCCGAGTCGCGGGCCCGTCTGCGTTCGGCCTTTTTTTAACATTTTAATTAAATAAATAACTTATTTTCCAAAAAAATCAAAAATATATATATATATATATATATATTTTATTTTCGAATTTTTTTTAAAAAAATATTTTTATTTAAAAAAAACAGAAAATATTTAAAAATATATAAAAAATATTTATTTTCGAGAAAATCAAGAAAAATATAAAATACTTTATTTTCCAAAAAATATTAAAAAATATTTTATTTTCCGAAAAAAAAATAAAATCAAAAATCAAAAATATTTTATTTTTCCAAAAAATACCAAAAATCCAAAAAAATCCCTTTTATGTCCAAAAAAATTTGAAAAAAGGTTCAAAAAAATGTTTTTTTTTTCCAAAAAATGCGTGGAAAATCTTTAAAACATCCAAAAGGCCTCAGGGTTTAAACAAGGTTAGGTACCGAAAGGGCATTAGTGATTAACTAGTGTAATCAAGTCCCCGATCCTAATTTCTCTAGTTGCGCAGGAGCGAATATTTCTCCCAATATTTCGCATGGGTTTCTAATCAACCCACCCCAAATTGATTAGTGGCGACTCCGTTTTAAAAATTAACTTACAGGTTAAAAACTTTGACCATTAAAGTCGTGAATTGGTGGATTTGGGAGAGTCCGGGCTTAATAAACCTAGCCGAGCCATTAGCCTCTGCCAGGCGCCCGCCCCGATCGGGCGCCGAAAAAAAGAGGTCGCGACAAGTTCGCAAAAGCTTATTTACGTGTAAATTTCAATGCTAAAAATTGATGATGATTCCCGCGTCCAAGATGACAGGCTATTGCACCAGATGACTACAGCTTTTTTCAAGAGCTGTTTCACTGGTTTTGTTTCCTACGAAAAATCTTTCACCAAACGTTGCTTTTTGATTTTATTATAGGAGACTTAGGTTCTGTATTGAGCTTGAACATAGAATGTCAAATGCAAGGGTAGATTTTATTATCAACTTATATAAACAATCTTGACAATTGATGTCCAAATGACTCGAAAATCGATAGCTTTTGAGCACAAATTATACTAGAATCTAATCAATAATGTAACTTGGACACAAGTAACTAGATAGCATATATTTCGAACTCAAATTATGTCGGAATTTAATTTACGACACAACTTGCTTTAGGTTTTTTTGATGGAATTTAATTAATAGCAATACTCCTGGATATGAAACACAACATCGAAATTTAATCGACGACGCTAAGCTTGTGGGACAACACCAGAATTTAATCAACGATGCTGAACTGGATAGAGATGCACACCGGAATTCAATTTACAATGGGAATCTTGAAAAACTACATCTAAAAATGTAATAAAGTAAAGATAATTATTGTGTCGTGCGGGAGGGCTTCCCCAATGGATAGGCCGTGGTATTTATGGGGTGAACCCATAGTCATCAATTGGTTACTTTTTCTTAGGCGCTACTCTTCGCATTCTCCACATTTTTATTTCTTATTGGCAATTTTATCCATAAGCAATTGTTTCTTGACTTGTCAACGATGCTCGCACGGCTTGCCCACCAAGCAAATAATGGCTCCTTATTTTTATGTGCATCTCACACAACAATTATTCTCGCTTGAGCTCCAATGCTAATTCCACTTAATTCTTCAAATCTAATGCATTATTCCCATAACATGACACATTGCAATTAATTACTTAGCCGTCGACTCTAGAATTTGTGTCTGGAATTCTATCGACACTTTGCTTATGTAACCTTCATGAAGGTTGCTTGTCCTTAACTTTTATGAAAACAACATGGCATTTCTATCTTATTATCCTCTCGTGACCAGCACGTGATATTAGGAGTAATTTTGGCTCTCAACGTATGCCCCATTTTAAAATAAATAAATTTGATTTTTTTTTTAAAGAAATACCTTGTCTCCGTGTGATTTTCCAAGGCAATACCTTTTTGACTTTTGACATATTTTCCCTAATATGGATTTTTACGTCTCCTCTAATATCGTAGGCAACTATTTTCCTTTTCCCCAAGCCGTCGTCTTCTACAAGTATCTCCTTAGGGATTCCATTAGCACATTTTGTCTTCTTTCCCTATTTCCAGATCCTCCTTTGTGATCCTTTTCATCTCTACTTTGTCATCTGCCATGACACCAAAGAAGAAATCCTCCGAATATGACCCAACAAACTACATTAGCAATTTTGTCGTTCTCCAAACAAGAGAACATGTTGAAGATTGTTGTTTTAACCTATTGGATGTCGTTGAGGGTATGACTGCCTGCTCTCTCTTGGGTCCCAGTCTTATTGACCATAACAATGTCTCTCCTTAAGTCAAAACTTGCTTCTCTACTAGGCATGAGACTTTGGCCTTCCAATATTGCTCCTTCGGAGACATCTAGTCCTCAACTTCTCCTCAATTTTGTGGGTTTCCTTCATTCGAAACTAATTTTCATAATTGGTATCCCTGACTAAGAGATGAACCAACCTGAATGGTAAACCTATGGATAACATGGACTTCAATGAACTCTTTCGCCGTCTTTTGCATAATATTTTTATATGACACGACCTCCACCCATTTTGTAAAATAGTCCATGGCCTTTAAGATAAAACTATGCTTCTTAGATAAAGGATGATATATTTTCCAAACTATATCCATTGCCCATCCTCTAAACGGCCAAGGTTTAACTATGAGTTTCATTATTGAGACCGGCACATGTTGAATAGGACCATGCTTTTGACATTCTTGACATCCTTTAGTATAATTGATGCAATCCTGAGTAATGGTTGGCCAGAGATAACTATGTTGACGCAAAAACTATTTCATTTTGACCCCAGTTTGATGCGCATCACATATCCCTCCATGTACCTTAGCCATTACAAGCATAGATTCATGCTTCCCTAAGCACTTCAACAATTCTCATCAAATCTGTTATCCAGGCAATCCCTCATTATGCTATGTCGATTTTCAAACTTCCTTTGTCTCTTTGCAAAACTATAGAACAGAGCATTGCTCGTTTCTGGTGGAAGAATGATCAGAATAGAGCAGGGATACATTGGAAGAAATGGGATATTCTGAAGAGTAAGGAAAATGGCGGTCTAGGTTTTCGTGATCTCGTTGACTTTAATCGAGCTATGCTTGGAAAACAAGTGTGGAGATTGATACAACAACCTCATGCGTTATGGAGTCAAATTTTTAAGGGGCTATACTATCATTCTATAGATTTCCAAGCGGTGGCTAGAGGACATCGACCATCTTGGGGATGGCAGAGTATTCTTGTGGGCAGGGATGCAATTTCGCCTAATGTTAGATGGTCAATGGGGGAATGGAAGGAATATCAGCATTCGAGAGGATCGATGGTTACCAAGAGGCATTCTTGGTGGACCTGCGACAAGAGAAGAACCCAAACTAGTGGCTGATCTCATTGATCCAATCCACAACAGATGGAATACTCCTCTGATGAGTAATTTTCTAGATGATCAAATAATAGCAGAGGTCCTAACCATTCCAGTTAGACCGACCTATGCCCAAGATAAACTTGTCTGGACAACCACAAAGGATGGCTGACATACGGTGAAGAGCAATTATCATGCTCTGACCTCTATTGATAGAAAACACAACAATAGTATCGCATCAACATCTTATCAGCATCCTATGCTATTGTGGAAGAAAATATGGGGGCTATGCGAACTGCTCCTAAACTGCGTGTATTTCTTTGGTCAGTATGTCAAAATGCACTCGCCACCATTGACAATCTGTTTAGGAAACACATCATTGCCGAACCATTTTGCCAGATTTGCAAACAAAGCATTCCAGAGACAGTAGAACACTTATTTCTATTCTATTCGTGGACTAAAGACATTTGGGATCATCCTCAAATCAGCATACAGGTAAGGACTAGATCGATAACTTGTTTCGAAGTTTGGTTAACAGAAGTGGCTGTATCGTCAAATTGTTTACCTGGTTTGGACCTCCTTGCCAATGTTCTATGGCAAATCTGGAAAATGAGAAACGGCTTTATCTTCCGTGGACAACGTCTGGATCACACATTAGCAGTGGAGACTGCCTTGTCGCAGACAAAGCTTTTTCAAGCTTCCATCTCTCCCTCTTCATCCCAATCTACAGCAAAGGCTTCCGTCTCTCCATCTTCATCCCGACCTACAACACGACAACACCCACATCAGCTCTGGAAACCACCGGATCCAAGCACTTTAAAATGCAATATCGATGCTTCGTTCAAACCAGGAAGCACACATGGATCTATGGCATCGATTTGTAGAGATCAATATGGATGACTAACTGATGTTTATACCGCACGATTCCCTGCTGCTTTGGCTCTCATCGCGGAGTTTCAGGCTTTGACCTTTACTCTTCAGCATCTGCTACAACAGTGGCTTCACCAGGCAAACATTGAACTGGAATCGGACTGCAGCATCGTTGTGGCAGCTATAATAGGGGAGGATCTGCCACCATGGGAGACTCGCGTTTTGCTTGCGGAGGCGACAACTTCTCTCCCTCTTTTCCCTAACCTGACTGTTCGGTTCTGCAAGCGCAAGGCTAACTCTGTGGCCGACTGGACTGCGAAAGCCCACCTTTCAACTATGTAGGCCCAAGACTGGAACATTTTCCCACCTTATTTTTTGTTAGATCTTGTTTATGTTGATGCTTTAATGGCTGGATGTAAGCTTCCGAAAATATAATATATTCTCCGCTTTCGACCAAAAAAAAAAAAAAGCACTTCAACAATTGTCCATCTATGGTTTTTCGGTATAAATGGTCGCCAATCAATAAGTGTCTAATTGCTTTTCTTTTAAAATCTTTATCATTGGCAACGTGATTTTTCAAATACTCAATAAATGGAGTTCTCCAGTCTTGGCTTGCCGTGTCGTTAGCTAGCATTTGAGTATCTTGAATTAACATGATTCTATTATCAATCGAAGGCAATATCCTTACGTGAGTAATAATTTTATCTGCTAATTCTTTTGATATATTGTAACCGGATGCTATTTGAACTAACCCATTGGTTTCCACATTTTGATTTCTTTTGACATGAACCAACTCGAAATCGTCAAAGTGGTCCAAGAGTCGTTTGGCCAACACATTATGAGAAATAATATTTTCATTAAGGAAATGGAAATGGAAATGAAGCTGAAGATTTTACAGTTCAACATGCTTGAAAGTTTTAACAATTTTGGACTATAACTTCTAGACTCGAGTGAGTCAAAGTCACGGTTAACATTTAAAGCTCGACTAAGCACGGTCAAAGTCAAAATTCTCAGTAGCCGCGAGTCTGTTATGTTACCGTGGAAAAGTCTGAAAAATGTACTTCCGTGGCAAAACCACCAATTTGGCCAATTCTTGGCACTATGGCTTGTAGGGAAAAAAGAAAATAATATTTGCGGAGAATGCCCAGATAATTTTTCCCGCTACTATTTCTGTGAAAATTAAATAGGATATTCAATGAAAGCAGTAAATATGAATAGTAAATAACACCAGAATTTTAACGTAGAAAACCCTCCAAAGTGAAGGGAAAAACCACGGGACCGTAGTCCACTTCAAACTTCCACTATGATAAATAATGTGATACAACTTCACCCAAAGGTGGATCTCTCGCTGTCTTCAATTTGTGGATCTGAACCTCTTACAAATTGGATAACTCTCAAAGATAACTCTATTTCTTGGAAGAAGAAAATTGTTTCTTCCGCTACGCTGCTATGATATTCTTGCTCTGTGTCACATCTTCTCCATTGAGGAGGACCCCTATTTATACTAGCAAATGCAATCCCAATTGGAATTGTACGATATAAAAAAATCACGTAGATATATCCCCTAATCTCTCGTGATTTTGTAGATCTGAGAATATCACTTTTTCCAATCTCCCTTGATTTTCTGGATGTGGAAGATCACGTTGATATGTCTCCCAACCTCTTTTGATATCTTCTTTTTCGTTTTTCTTTTTCTCCTTTTTTTTTCTTTTTACTTTTACACACTCACTACTATATATATTCTACTACAGATATACATAATTGCGTTGGCCTCTCCAATTGGGAGTGACCTACTCAACAAATCTCCCCCTCACGAGCAATTTGGAGAAGGTGTCAAACCTGCAAAAGTTCGACAGGCTTGCATCTTCACTGTAGATAGAGATTTTGTCATCATATCTGAGCCGTTGTTGTCAGTGTGTATTTTCTTTAGCTGTAGGGCTTTTTCTTCCAACACATCACGTATCCAATGATATCTGATGTCAATGTGTTTGAATCGAGAGTGGAAAGTTGCATTTTTGCTGAGGTGTATTGCGCTTTGACTATCTGAATACAAGATAAACTCCTCTTGGTTGTGGCCCACTTCTTGTAGAAACTTCTTCATCCACCAGAGTTCTTTACATGCTTCTGTTATTGCAATATACTCTGCTTCAGCAGTAGATAGGGCAACACATTTTTGTAGTCGAGATTGCCATGAAACCCCTCCTCCTGCAAAAGTCATTAGGTATCCTGATGTGGACTTTCTTGAGTCCATGTCCCCTGCCATGTCTGCATCCGAAAAACTTTCTAACACAGTTTTACCATCACCAAAGCATATACAGTTATTAGAAGTACCTCGAAGATACCTGAATATCCATTTGACTGCTGCCCAATGTTCCTTACCCGGATTGGATAGAAATATGCTTACCACTCCAACTGCATAGGCGATATCAGGCCTCGTACATACCATCGCATACATTAGACTGCCAACTGCCGATGCATAAGGGACTTTTTCCATTTTTTTCTTTTCTGTCTCACTTTTTGGACACTACTCTAAACTGAGTTTGAAATGATTTGCAAGTGGAGAACAAACTGCTTTGGAGTTATTCATGTTAAATCTTTCAAGAACTTTATTAACATACCGTTCTTGAGATAACCAGAGTTTACGATTCTGCCTGTCTCGCAAGATTTCCATCCCAAGAATTTGTTTTGCGGGTCCCAAATCCTTCATCGCAAAGCACTTGCTCAATTCCTTCTTTAAGTTGTTGATCTTGCTTTTATCCTGGCCAACAATTAGCATGTCATCAACGTAAAGCGAAAGAATGAGGAAATTACCATCAGTGAATTTCTTGACGAAAACGCAGTGATCAGCGGTGGTTTTGTTGAACCCATTTTCTTCCATGAAGGAATCGAATTTTCTGTACCATTGTCTTGGTGCCTGCTTGAGCCCATAAAGACTCTTCCTCAATCTACACAAGATTTTCTTTGCCTTTGATTTTGAAACCTTCCGGCTGATCCATGTAGATCTCCTCATTTAGATCTCCATGTAAAAATGCGGTCTTCACGTCAAGTTGCTCGACCTCCAGGTTCAAGCTTGTTGCCAAGCCAAGGATAACTCGGATAGAGGACATTTTAACTACAGGAGAAAATATCTCATCGAAGTTGATATCTTTCTTTTGAGCGAATCCCTTCACAACCAACCTTGCTTTGTATTGTGGCTGTGAGTTACCTTCTTCAGTCTTTAGTTTGAACACCCACTTGTTTTTGAGAGCTTTTCTTCCTTGTGGCAACTTGACTAAATCATAAGTATGATTTTCGTCTAAGGATTTCATCTCCTCCTGCATAGCTTTTAACCACTCCTCTTTATGCTCGTGGAATAAAGCTTCTTGGTAATTCTCTGGTTCTCCCCCGTCAGTGAGCATCACGTACTCATTGGGAGAATATCTACGACTAGATTGTCGTTCACGAGTTGATCTCGTCAATTGAGGTTCTGATGTGACCTGTTCAACAATAGGTTCAAGTTCAATTGAAGTATTTTTACCTTCAATCCTAGATTCAACTTGCTTGTTAATAGGAGGAGCGACTGGGCCAAGATCAACTGGGTATTCATCTGGTGATGGAGATTTCTCATGCTTCTCGAAGTCCTCGATTGTCTGATCTTCAAGAAATACCACGTCCCTGCTTCTGACTATTTTTCGATTAACAGGATCCTAGAGTCTGTAGCCGAATTCTTCATGTGCGTACCCCAAAAAAATACATTGCTTTGATTTCCCATCAAGCTTTGATCTCTCATCCCTTGGAATGTGAACAAATGCTCTACAGCCGAACACCTTCAAGTGGCCATAAGAAATATCCTTACCAGTCTAGACACTTTGTGGTACATCACCGTTAAGTGGAGCTGAAGGTGATATGTTGATTAAATCAACTGCCGTCCTCATTGCCTCACCCCAAAAGTGGTTTGGCAGCTTTGCGTTGGAGAGCATACATCTGATTTTTTCACATATGGTTCTGTTTATCCGCTCTGCGACACCGTTGTGTTGAGGTGTTTTTGGTACAGATTTTTCTAGTTTGATCCCAAGGTTCTTGCAATAATCTTCAAAAGGTCCTCGGTATCCGCCACCGTTGTCTGAGCGTACACACTTCAATTGCCTGCCTGTTTCTCTTTCAACCTTCATATGAAATTGCTTGAAGATTTCCTGCACTTGATCTTTAGTTTTCAAGGCAAATGCCCACACCTTTCTAGAGTGGTCATCAATAAATGTTACAAAATAAAGTGCACCTCCAAGTGTTCTAGTTTGCATTGTGCATACATTAGTATGTATCAAATCTAAAATTTCAGCTTTTCTAGATGGTGGGGAATTGTGAAATGCTACTCTATGTTGTTTTCCCATAATGCGGTCAACACAAGTATTCAACGGTGTACCTTTCATTCCGGGTAGAAGTTGCTTTCTAGTGAGAATCTTAAGTCCTTTCTCACTCATGTGTCCGAGTCACTTATGCCATAACTCGGTGATGACTCTTTTTCCAGTTACATTCACCTCTCCTATACACGGCTTGAATTGTGTGATATAGAGAGAGTTAGTCTTTTCTCCTTTGGCTACCACCAAATTACCTTTAGTGAGCTTCCATTTTCCATCACTAAAGAAATTGATGTAGCCTTCGTCATCAAGCTTGCCGGCAGATATAAGATTGAAGCGTATGTCCGAAACATGCCTCACATCTTTGAGTAATAGCCTACATCCAACATTAGTCTCCAAATAAATATTACCCATACCAATAATTTTGGACGTACCTTCGTTTCCCATCTTTACGAGTCCAAAATCGCCAGTGGTGTAAGATGTGAAAAGATCTTGACAAGCCGTGACATGGTAGGATGCACCAGTATCAACTACCCATGTCGAATCTTGGGATGCAAGATTAATGGAATCATCACTTTGAATAATGATCACCTCATCTGCAATATTTGCAGTGTCATTCGTCTGGTTCTCGTTACCTTTGTTGATGTTATGACTTTTTTATTTTTCTGCCTTTAGCTTTCTGCATTCTCGGATGAAGTGTCCCAGTTTACCACAATGATGGCACTTCTTGTCTCGTCTGAAGTTGGATTGGGACCTTCCTCGTTGCTGATTCCGGAAATTTTGGCCTTTGCTTCTCCCTCTATGTTCTTGATTTTCTTGTCGATTAATGACAAGAGCCTCACATGTAGGGTTGACTCCACTTTCTTTTCGCCAAGATTCTTCATTCAACATTCTATCTTTTACCACGTCCATGGTAAGCTTGCCATCAGGAGCCGAGTTGCTGACCGACACAACAAGTGTGTCCCAGCTATTTGGCAAAGAGCTAAGCAGCAGTAATGCCTGCAGTTCATCATCTAATGTCATCTTCATAGAATTGAGTTGGTCTACTATACCTTGGAACTCGCTCATGTGTTCCGAGACACTGCTCCCGTCTTTGTATTTCAGATTCACAAGCCGCCGCATGTGATTTGCTTTATTTTGTGCCGTTGTTGCGTACATTTTCTCTAATTTTTGCCAAAAAACACCAGCATCATGTTCATTAGCAAAAAATTGAAAAATGCTCTTATCAATCCATTGTCAGATTTGAGTGGCACACTTCTGATTGAGCACCATCCATTCGCTATCGGACATTGTCGTTGGTTTGCCACCAGAAGACGATGCCAATTTGGCTTCTGCTACAGGATCTGACTCCTCAGACGTTGGTACTGGCACTTCCATCGGTATCACAATTGGCCTCCAAAGATCTTTAATGTATAGCAGATCCTCCATCTTTGGTTTCCAGATTGCATAATTGAATGCAGTCAATTTTATCATGTTGCCAAAATTTTCCTCCATTTAATTCTGCACAGAAAAATAATATATAGAGCAACCTTGCTCTGATACCACTTGTAGGGAAAAAAGAAAATAATATTTGCGGAGAATGCCCATATAATTTTTCCCGCTACTATTTCTGTGAAAATTAAATAGGATATTCAATGAAAGTAGTAAATATGAATAGTAAATAACACCAGATTTTTAACGTGGAAAACCCTCCAAGGTGAAGGGAAAAACCTCGGGACCATAGTCCACTTCAAACTTTCCCTATGATAAATAATGGGATACAACTTCACCCAAAGGTGGATCTCTCGCTGTCTTCAATTTGTGGATCTGAATCTCTCACAAATTAGATAACTCTCAAAGATAACTCTCTTTCTTGGAAGAAGAAAACTGTTTCTTCCACTACGCTGCTATGATATTCTTGCTCTGTGTGTCACATCTTCTCCGTTGGGGAGGACCCCTATTTATAGGAGCAAATGCAATCCCAATCGGAATCATACGATATAAAAAAATCACGTAGATATATCCCCTAATCTCTCGTGATTTTGTAGATCTGAGAATATCACTTTTTCCAATCTCCCTTGATTTTCTGGATGTGGAAGATCACGTTGATATATCTCCCAACCTCTTTTGATATCTTCTTTTTCTTTTTTATTTTTCTCTTTATTTTTCTTTTTTCTTTTACACACTCACTACTATATATATATATATATATATATATATACATATATTCTACTACAGATATACATAATTGCGTTGGCCTCTCCAATTGGGAGTGACCTACTCAACATGGCTGCATATGATAATCCAAATTTGAGACCAAATAAGGTAATATATTCTATACGGTGTTTGGGAACGTCTTTCGGATCAGATAAATCCGGATATGTCCGGATAAAGTACCGGATAAGAAATCCAAGAGAGGGGATGAGATAAAGTCTGACTAAATTAGAATAGATTATTGAAAAAAACTTAACAAAATGAGAATCGTTATTTATTTCCTCTGTAATCACTAATCCAAAAAGAAATCTTTCGAAACCAAACTAGCCTATAAATACCTTCTATAAAAATTTGTTCGGTCAAATTTGAAAGTTTGAAGTAGCAAAGCCCATGTGAAGAAGCAACATCTTGGGAAAATTTGGCGCCGTCCTGTAATATCCATGCTCGTTGTCCCATTGTTGGCTTCTCTCATGTAAAAAGAACTGCAATTTGGCCAACATCAGTGTAACAATATCTTGGCAACTTCAAAACCATACTTGATAGAGTAGCTACAAAAGGTGACATGTGGTTGATGACAAGGTCACCATCTGAGCAAATTAGCATGCCTTGAATTTGGAGGAAATCGGGGGACAATAATGTAGAGAGGACTTGCATTTCGCAAAGCATCAACTTATGGCCTCGTAAGAAGTTTTTTATTTAAAAAAAGTCAAGTCATAAGCAACAATTCTTATGTTTTTCTTGTTGAAGCAAGAGGCTCCAAGCTGCTCTCAATGGGGCAATGAAGCACACTATAGTATTGACACTCTACTCATTTGTAGATTACTTCAGGCCAAAGTTCTTAGACCTAGAGTTTTCCATTTTACTCTTTTAATCTAATTAAATTGTTTAATTTTCATTTCTTTAATAAAATTGAACTTTATTTATTTATTTATTTATTTTACAGTCTTAATTTGAAGTTTACCAAACACTCGAAAGGATCAAATATGTCCATATAAACTATTCGGGGGATTTATTATCTCATTTTATCCGATCCTATCCCGATCCTTGTCCTGACAACCAAATGCAAGTTATAGGATTAGTCTCAAGAGGCCAAACCCCGAGGGATTAGCCTTTTTTTTTGTTGGATCCCGACTTGTGCTATGATCAATCGATATGCTCAGGTTGCCGTAATGGAATACAATGCGACATTATCGGCTTTATCCTAAAAGCGAATTTTGTCTACCAGTTCCATATCTAATTTTGGATTGTTCATGATGAGCAACCAAATTCAATTCAAACATCAATCTTCAACTCTTTGATGACGGCTACAAAAGAAACAAGAAAATCAGATTGCTTACCATATTTGACTAGAAAGATGGCATGACACTGATTCCTTACCTACTGAATTAATTTAGTAAATTGACAAAGATCGGTCTCAGTTCTCATTTTTGGTAGTTGCAGCTTCCAGAAAGAGAACAAGGGGTAGATAAACAAGTTTAATGCCTCTTAACGTTGAATAACAAGAGCAGCTTGCAAGCCTAAGTACTTTTTGGTCGCCTCCATTCTGTGTCCTTCCCTTTCCTTTTTTCAGCTGACATCTATCGAGAAGGGAAGAGAACATTAAACAAGGCACAAAATCATTTGAGAAAAAACATAAGGATAAGCCGAGAAAGGCCACAGGGAATACCCAACTCTGTGATGCACAGGAACTCAGACATCCTTCTCCAGAAAAAAACAGGACAGTCTGAATATTGTTGAAAAAGTCAATCTTGATGGGTTCCTGCTTATACTCTATTGAGCAACTTAGGGCCATCTTAGGGATGATATAGAAGGAAAGAATTAAAATACCATGCCTGATGAAAGAATGAACAAATTAAGGTGCAGAAAAATTAGGATGCATTCTGCACATTCTGCACTGCACCCAATTACAAGGTAAGCGTTTGGTAACGATTCTGTTCCCGGGAACAAATTCTGATCAGAAAATATTATTTTTTATTATGTTCTCGGGAACTGATTTTGAGTAAAAGAACGCGTTTAGTAACTATCCAAAATTTTTGATTTTGGAATAGAATTGCATTTGGTACCGTACTCATTGATTCTGTTCCAAATCAATTTCTTTTAATTTTTAAATATTTTTTTTCTTTTTTCCTTTTTAATTTTTTTTTTTCCTTTTTCTCCTTATTCTTCTTGTGGCCGGACGACGACCGCCGGCAGCGGACGGCGACCGATGGTGACAAATGGCGAGCGGCGGCGGCAAGTGGCGGCGGACGGCGGTGGGCGGCGGTGGGCGGCGGTGGATGGTGGCAAGCGGTGGTGGACAGCGACCAACAGCGGCGGGCGGCGACAGGCGGTGGTGGACGGCAGTCGCGGGATGGCGAAAGGAAGAATAAGAAAAGTTGGTTTTTTTATTCTCAAATTTGTTCCCGAAACAAGAATCAACTTTTTTTTTATTCTTGATTTTACTCCAAATCTGTTCCCGGGAATAAAAATTTTACCAAACGGGATTTTGTTCCCAAACTATTCCCGGAAACAAAAAATCAGAATCAATCACTATTGAGATGGTTACCAAACAGGGCCTAATAGTCCTGACCTATTTTTGAGCTTTTCTAGTTTTTTTTTTCCCACCAAAAGATCCTGTCTACTAAGCAAATAACGAATCCAATTCCCTATTTTACATTTGGAAAGCTTTGAATTTAATGGAAAAAATGCCCGTTTATAGAATCACGCGATTGTCACCTTCAAGTTCTTGCTCGAACCGGTGGTGATTGAGGGATGGGCGAGTGAGGGGACATAATGCACGGCGACCTCAACACATCATCCATTCCTCGGAACGAGAGTCTGAGCCTTAGGTCGCTCTGCCAGCACTTCTCCTTCTTGTTCATTTTATCGCCATTCCTCGGAACGAGAGTCTGAGCCTTAGGTTGCTCTAGCACCAATTCTCGGATTCGCGCTAAAGCAACCTTCATGGTCTCCTCATCCATGTTGGCAATGCAAACTCTGAACCATCCTAGCTCTGAGCAGTGAAAAGAAGAACCCGGCGAGACATTGAGCTTGACATCGTTGATTATGACCCGCCACAGAGCCGTCTCTGCCTCTACGGTGCTCTCCATCAGGAGCCCCCTCAAATCCATCCATAAGAAGAGACCCGCATTGCCGTTCAAGCACTCGATGCCTACCTGACGAAGTTCGTCAGTGAAATCCTTATGCCTCGTCGCTAACCTCTCCGCGCTCTCCAGCAGGAATTTCCCGATGAACTGATCGTCCGATAACATGGATGCAATTAGGTACTGAGTTTGGGTGGATACTAGACCGAAGCTGGACATCTTCCGGCCGCACTCCACCACGGCATCATTGTATGAATACACAATCCCAACCCTGAAGCCAGGGAAACCCATATCTTTTGAGAGGCTATAAATTATATGCACGAGGTTGCGATTGTATTCTGGATCTTCCTCGATTATCTCCGCGATGCTTATGAAATCGGGCTGACGAAAGACTGTAGCAGCATATATCTCATCGCAAACTAGGTGGATGTTCTTCTCGTTAATGAAGCTCATGGCTTCTCTCAACGTGTCTCGGTCTAAGATGGTCCCTAGTGGGTTTGATGGATTGGTTATGAGCAACCCTTTTACGTTGATGTTGGCCTCAACAGCTTTTGCGTATGCTTCTTCCAAAGCCTTCCTGGTGACCTTGAAATTGTTAGAGCTGTGGCAGACCACGGGGAGAAGTCGTGCTCCCGTCCTCCAACACAAATCTCGATCAAAGCTGCAAAAAGATAATTTTGTTTTATTTTTCAATTAACTTGAGAAGAAACAAGTTGTCATTCATAAAAATATAGGTTTTGTTTCACAATTCATGTTCGAACTCGGCCATGAAAACTCTTCTTTGTTCTTCTCGGAGAAACATAACAGTCTTTATGTGAAAAGTTTAAGTCTTTATCCCAAAAGCTTATTAACAGAGATACCATATCGAGTATTAAACGTGCCCAACACTCTCTAGCGTGAAAACCAAACCTTATTCAATGCTTTCGTTCTTTAAATTCACCCGATTCGCTCACCAAGTCATTTTTGGACAGGCAGATTAACTTTGAGATGAACAAAAAGTCATAATCAGTCTTTAGACAATCCTCAAAAAGCAGTTAAATTAAGCATATTTTTTTGCAGGAGTAGAGATAGCTAAAGGCCCTAATCTGTCCCCTGGAAGATGTATCCAAGAATTATATTGAAGAAAAGGACTTTCACTGTTCAGGGAAGATTTAGCCTCTAAAAATGGCCTCATCTGTTTTGTCCCAACATTGTAAAGAATTCTCCCAAAACGGTACCCGATTTCAATTATTGTCAAGAGCCAGAGGTGACAATACACAGGAAAAAGGCAGGTCCTTTCGGCCATAGCGTTTGGATGGTGATTGGTGACAACGAAATTTCGAGGCAACTTGCCCTGTGTCTTAATTCAGCTCCCCTAGTTATGACTAAATCAAGTGCGGGCCATATTGACCAATAATGCTTGCCGGTCGTTGACCTTGCCGAAGTATTATGGATACAGTGAAAGAGATGGAAAGGAGCAAAACAGCTGGAAGAAATTATCTAATATATCTTATTAGGATTGCCGACTTTGAAGATGGACACCGATCAAATTTGGTGTAAAATTCCCAATAGATGGCAAGCATAACGAGGCAACCCAATCATTTTCTTATTAATAAGATCAGTTTTGTGTTGTGATTAATAAAGAACACCGATAAGCCGCATCATATGGATAATATAATTTGTTTTCCCATTGGTAGCCAAGCATTATTTTAATCTTTTCCATGCCTAAGTTGGAAGGTGCCGCCGTCTAGTCGAATCTCCAATAATGTGAACAGTTGAAGCGCACCTAATCCCATCAGTTTTGCATTTATCATATTAACTAAGCCCGTGATGTATTGGCTTGGAAAGCAGAAAATGAAGCGAGATCTTACCCTGGATAGTAAGGGGTTGGCACCAAGAACGCATCGCCAGGATCAGCCAGGCAGAATGTGATCATCTCGTGAGCTCCTGTGGCTCCCCCGCTCATGACAATCCGGTCGGGATCAAACCTGACCTTGTCCCCTCTCACTCTCCCCATGAACTTCGCCACAGCCTGCAAAAGATCATGGCTTTAAAATTCTATCCGTCGTCAAGTTCTCATATTACTTTCGCATATCGATTAATGACGTAATGCATAGATTTGGGTACTGAAAAAGAGGAGCGAGACAATGAATTTGATTCACCCAAACGTACGTTTCTGAACTCGGGCAAGCCATGATAGTCCTGAAAGAGGGCAATGTCCCTGAACTTGTCCACTCCTTCCTTAGTGCAGATGGAGGCTTCTGGGTTGTTGACGAGCCATTCTTGAACCAAGTCGAAACAGAGCTGGATATTGCAGAAAAAAAAGAAAGTTCACTTTCCGAGCTTTCGGCACAAGACCCAAACGTCGAAAAAGAGGAACTACGAGCAAGTTCTTTTTTTATTCCTTTTCTTTTACCTGATGTTCTGCAAGACCCATTTGGATGACACCACTGGGATTCTGCGTAGGATGAAATGGGTCACTGTCGTAGGCCTTCCACCCATCGAAATAGGGACAGTTCTCGGCATGGCCGTCGTTGGTTGCTTTCCGAGACAACAGCGTCTTTCTGTTGCTTGAAACGTAACCCATCGTCTTCAAATAAAAAAGGTTTGTCGGGTTTTTGACTCGGGTTTTTGACTTGGTAACTTATAATATAGCAAGAAAGATGGACAAAGACGAAGGAGGAGTTTGCCGGAAAGGAGCACGAGATTGTTGTAGAGAGGAGCAAGAGAGGAAGTTGAGTGATCCTGCCTCCGGAGATGGAGTTATATATAGATATGCACACACACGAAAGCGTTGGGCTTGACTTGAGCAGTGAGTGTAAGGGAAGGTTCTTGGAAATTAAGAACACTCCGAGTTTGGTAACAATCCTCTGGCCCACGAGGCCGGTTTGAAGGGTTGAGTTGGATGGCTGCTCCGACCGCGAGTTTCAACGTGCGAGCGTGTACTTTTGAAATACAGCCCTGGACGCGGTCCATTAGGAAGATTGTGTTGAAGAGTCTTCCAAGGAAAATCGGTGAAGAAAACTCTACAGTTTTTGTGCAGCGCGGGTTATTGTATCACGTGTAATCAATGCTTTGAAAATTAGGTGACTGTATTGTGCATATGGTTGCCAAGTAGCCTGAGGACACTGGGCGACATGATGTCGACAATACTTAGCTGTTTGTCTTAGGATTGTCGACCTTAGGATGCATTTACTTCCGGAAAATAGTATATTACCAGGGAATGTTCCCTTTTTTTTTTCTTTAATTAAAGTAATGTCGGAAATGATGGTTCATTCTCCTATAATTTGGGTAGACCTTTCAAATGAGCGAGAATTAATTTTTAATTATTGCTATTGAAAAACTTTTTTTTTTATTGGCTAGGAAATTGCTATTGAAAAACTTAAGACCTACCTTCCAACAAACAAATCCAGCTCTAACACAATACCCCAAGACCAGGACGCCCCGTCTAGGGACCTTGCACCAGGACCTTGAGGGACAAACCTTGGACCTTACAATCTAGTCTCGGACCGTATGCCTAAATTGGAGACCTCGATGAACGAGTTCAAGAAATTTCAATATAGTCATTTCGACTAATTTTTACTAAAAGTAGATGATGCAATGATTCACTCATCACCGATCATCATACGTGGCACGTCACTATGTCAGCAGTTTTCGGCAAAAATTGATTAAAAGAACCACATTTGCATTTTACACAAATGTGTAAGATTAAATTGATAATATTAGAAAGTCTGATTGAAATAGTATTCGTATGGTAGAGGTTTAGGATCAATTGAGCGATTTCCCTGATACTTGTATATAATGCTTCGTGTTATACGAATAATTCCTTATGATATAATTTTGTGCGAGTGTTTTTCCTAGCAATGAAGATGCATGTTTGGGGATCGTATCAAATTTGGCTTCCCCCGATCCCTTTTTCTCGGTGAGAAACTCCTGATTCATATGCACCACGCTTTCGGCAGAAAAGGCCACAATCACCTGTGGAAATCCACGTGGAAAAAGATTGAATGTTCACCGGCCTTCCTGTAACTTAAAGTGAACTATATTATGTCCTTATGTCTATGGGATCATGGCAATTTCCATTCTTTTTTTTTTTTGTTTTCATAAGAACGTAAAAGTTCCCAAAAATTTATCGCCCTTGAAATTTCAAATAATGTAAACAAATCTTGAAACATAAGATTTAAGATGTGTGGCTAGAGAGAGTACCAGTCACTATCGCCTCCTGCTGTAGTTACAAGCCATATGGTTGCTCTATGTGAAATCGAAAGATTTCTAGATCGGCATCTCATGACATTGTCATGTCCATCTCATCAAAATCCATACTCGATAAGTATAATGACTATTTTAATAAAAAAAGATAAATGGATAATTTTAAATTTCGGACAAAAAAATAAGAATCTTTCACGATATTATCTCTTCATCTGGCACCCAAGTGCAAGCCCACCTCCTCCTCTTCTTCTTCTTCTTTTTTTTTTGGTGGAATGCTCACCTCCTTTAAAGATTTAACAAATGTATATCATTCTTTTGGCACTTGCACACATGAAATGTGTGCACGAAATCAAAGTAAACATAAACAAAATGATGGCAGACCAGGAATTCGAAAGTCCATCCCTCATCACCTCGTGTTATAACCGGTTGAATCGTAGATTTCTAGACTGGTCTAGTTGCCATGACAGAAAAATTCTTCGACCCAGCAAACCTAACATGTCTGCTTACGAAGGAAGTGAACTTTGGGCCACGCGAAAGGACAAAAACACGACAATAGTCATCTAAACAACATTTATTTCCTAGGTGAGCTCTCATCTGGTGGTCGGATCATTCTTGGTCTCCCTTTTGACCGGTTCAGTTCTATTCTTTAAGTCACGATCTTCCGTCAAAGTCAGGTGTAGAAGGAGGACTCGTACCCGTGGAGGGATGAGACGTTCGGATCCTACACGAACTCTCTCCGCCCAAACGAGAATCAAATTCGTGATTTGCTGCAACGATTCACACTTCGATTTCCACGACAATACCATTTGATAAATTGCGGGTGATAATTTCATTTCTCTCTAAGTAGTCTCCGGCTTTGTTGGTAGAAAAGCATTTCAAAAAACTTGTTTTTCATGCTTTCTCATATTTCATATCACTTGAGCTATCTTACTCATTTTATTAATGGGTTCACTATACTAGCTTGGTCATGATAAGATTTTGTTTAGAGGAAGATTTTGAAGCTTTGGGACATTATAAGACCTCATCTGAAGCACCTAATTGGTGATGGTTCCTCTGTTCTTCTTCGGCCAGATGATTGGCGCCCTTTGGGACCTCTGTCGAACCATTCCAATCGCAGAATTACATAGGATTCTGCTCTTTCTTTTCACGCCAAAGCCCCAGCAGCTACACAAGGCTCTTCGTGGTATTGCCGATGATCTTGCTAGGATCCAAGCTGATTGATGTGACTACCCCGCAACTCTGTCCCTAGTAGAGCGACTCGGAAGCTGTCGCTTTCCAGTGTCTTCACTGTGGGAAGAATCTTGGAACTCGACGAGACTGAAAGGTTTAAAAGTGCCATGGTGTGAGCTTGTCTGGTTGAACCCCTTGCATTCCCAAGCATCGTTTCATATCTTGGTTGACCATGCATAATCGTTTAGCCACAAAAGGCAGGCAGTCAAAGTGTAAAGTCGTTTGCCCAAAAAAAAAAAAAAGTGTAAAGTCGCAAGTTTCCCCTCTCTGCCGCCTGTGTAATTCTGCAAAAATGAAGATGGAAACAAACTTAATTTTTTGGATGCTACATTTCTCTGTAAGAATGAAAGGATATTCTTCTACTTCATCTCATGGATGGAGTTCCTTGTGGCTGTGCTTGGATGCTTGGAGAGATGGAGAGATTGATAAAGATCTTTCAGGGGAAAAAGAAAGAAAATGATGGATACGTGATGTGTTGTGCAGCCCGCATTGCACACCTCACCCAAGTGCATGTTGTGCAGCACTTCCATTCGGCTTCTGGACACATCTCCCCTTCATCTCCATTTCGCGCTTCACGAGTGCATATAAAAACCCTCTACCTCTCCTCCTTCCTACCCGTATGCCGCATTTGGAAAAAAGAAAACCCCACCAACTTCTAAACCCATTTCTCCCTCTCCCTCTCTCTTTCTCATCGCCTCTTCCTCGTCCCTTCCTCGTCTCCGGATCAGCCCCACCGATGGATCTCGCACGCCAAGCCTTGTGCGCCTTCGCGCTCCTCCTCCTCCTCCTCGCCGGCACATGCACCGCTGCTCGGCCCGGCCCGACGACGACGACAACACCGCTGCCCCTCATCATCCCCATAAGACCGCCTTCCACCACCGCGGCAGCATCTTCAGCCACCTCCCCAAGGGCTCGTCCGTGCCGCCTCGTCCGTGCCACCTAGCGGCGGCCCGTCCCCGAGGGGCAACTCCGAGCTCAACTCCACGCCGGGGAACTGAAGGGGTTGGATCTTCGGAAAGCCCATACATTTCTCCGGAATCATCTGGTTCTTTCATTCTGCTTCGCGGTATCTGATAAGATGCTGTATATGAATACATTTATTTATTTATTTATTTTTGCCGGAGAGCTTAGTCTATGTATCCGTTTGGTCAAGCTCGAAGGCTCGTCGGCGATAAGGGACTGTATAATAGGGTCGACGGGAATTGTTGGATTAGCATGTGTTTAAGCATTCTTTCATAACTTTTTAGGGTGAAGGCTGTTATACTATGTTACAAATTACATGATATACAAGTTTCATTGTTCGCATACATGAGCTTGGGTCAAACCAAGTGTAGGATTGGATTTTGCCTCAACTTGCAAGCGAAATATACACCAAACCCGATTTGAGTCATCTTTTCATTAAATTTTTTGTTTCATCTTGAGCCCTCGTCCGGAAAAGCTTATTTACAAGTAAATAAAATTTCAATGCTAAAAACTGAAGATGGTTCTCGGGTCCGAGATGAAGGGCTATTGCACCAGATGACTAATATTTAACTAGTGCCCTTTTGGTATATAAACTTGAATATTTTTTTAACTAAAATGTCCACACTTTTCTTATCCAATTATGAGTCCTAATGTTTTATCCAATTATGAGTTCTAAAGTTCTTATTTGGTAAGTGTCCATACAATATTTTTATACATTTTCATCGTACGAGAAGTCTTTGCTCTCCTCTTCATTAGAGTCCTTGCCAAGAGTCACTGCTGACATCATTAGCAATGACAATGTTCTTCCCTTTATGAAAGAACCAATTACGCTTGCCATCAGAAATCACAGTGACCTGATGGAGGTCATCACCGGCCACTACGCTCCGGATGTTTTGCTTATGGTTCTTGATGCTACTGGAAAAGGAGAAAAGTCATAAAACGAAAAAAGAAAAGAAAAGAAAAGAAAAGAAGCTATGAGATGCGTTGACCTTTCTTTTTTTTTTGGGGCGGGGGAGGGGAATGCAGATGCTTCTTAGGCAAAAGGGTGCATATCTTTTGGCTAAGAGGGGAAGAAGAAAAAGACGCTAAGAGTAACTTACACACCTAAGCTTCTTTTCCTTCTCGTTGGCTCGAAGAAAAGAGAGAGAAAGAGGGAAAATTTAAGGGAGAGGAACGAGAAGTGAGCAGCTTTCCGGTGGATTATTTGACGTACGCTGGACTAATTAAAGAGACGGATCACTATATGTTATTTTTAGATAAGAAAATGAATTTTACTAGTGAAGAGGTAAACGTACCGAGAAAAAACAACAAACACGAGGTAAAGTTTTTGTCCTTTTTGTTGCACCAACACATTTTGACTCTCTAAAGGTTAAATAAATGCACGTCCAAGAGAAAGGGACTAGAAAAGAGCAAGCCGAGAAATGAAATCTTCATTTTTACTTTAAGATCCTGTGCAAAGAGAGTGGTGGCCTCCGGATGCTCGCCCTCTAGCGGCAGACGCACCACCGTAGGCCACGACCTCGGCATAGCAGGTCATCAAGGCGCCAAAGCGCGCTACGACGAAGATTAAAGCAAATGAACCAAGACTAGAACGAACGAGAAGACCTGAGGAACGAACGTGGCCGAAAGAACTAAGTCATGCGTTGTTTACATAGATGTAAAGATGGCCACAAAGAAGAAGTAACGTACCATTTGTTTGGAGCTTTTTTCGTCCCAAAAAAGTCCTAAAGAACCAGCAACCTACATCCTCTTTTGACTTGATGTCTTTGCTATCCTCTTTATCATATTCATCACCTACCTTTCAAAGGGCCACCCTCGACGAATAGGTTTAAGGTATTTACTCAAGAAATAGCCATAATGGCTCATTTGAAAAGACGGTTCGAACATGTCATATTTTTCATCGCCCAAAAAAAGGATTGTCGATCAAGAGCATGAACTCTCCCAAATCCATATCTCACGTGACATGAGATTTCTTTTGAGTTCTTATAAGCCTAAGTATTTCAAGCAATCGCCACTAGCTATTTAGAGTCGACTAGAAACAAATCGAAATAAATAAAAAAATGAGAACTTTGTTTCAATTTCTACGAAACTAGAGATTCTAAGCATGAGAGTTCGATTGTACTAATATTTCTATTAGCATCCTTTTGGTAATTAACTTGTTGGCTGTTCAATTAAAACAATCACATACTCTTGATTAGGGCGATTACGATCACAAAGATCTTTCAAAGTCCTTGTTGGGAATTACCGATTCCCAGAAAACGGATTCGACACTAAATCGAACCCTTAAAAAGACGAAGCAGAAGCGAGCCCAGAAACAAAACACATGAATCACCGATCAAAAGCACACCACGGGATCGAGCGTACCCTTTATCCACAGACTAAACACCGATGATGCGATTCGAGGAGGAAACCGGATACTGTTCTTCAAAATCAAATTCTTTTCTTCGCTTAGGGAGAGAAGCGATATGCAAGTGACGTTTTTCTTCAAAGAATGTTGTTACGTTGATTTTGAGGAGAGTGAGAGAGGAAAAAGAAAACAACGTACGTTAAACTAAAAACTACGTTCCTTTTTTTTCTTTTATATTTTCCCTCGAAGCGTCTCCTCCAAACGACGCGACTCCTCAACGTAACATCCCTTCCAAAAGACACAACTCATCATATCTAAACAATGTAATTTTTTACATCGCACATTTTCATCACCATCATCTCCCACTCGCACATGATGGGCCAAAACCAACATGGGCGGACGGGCCCTACTGAGGCCTATCAATTAAAAAAATACATCAACTCCCACTTGACATGGTGGGTCGAACAGAATCCTCTTTTCCTCATTGCAACATTCATACTGGTGAATAGTCCGTGCGACCAGCATACTTTGAGAGCTCGTTGCCATACATCTGTTAGGAATATACAGCAGCTCATAATGGGCATCACATTCCGAGTAAATTTAGTATGCAGTACCCTAGATCGATCGATCACATTTATATCTCTCTTAATCTCTTTTAAACAATGATATATATATATATATATATATATATATATATATATATATATATATATATTGTATTCACAATTATGATTATCCCAAAGACAATCATAACTGGTCGACCAGTGAATACAAAACTACAATGTGATTCTCCAAATCTGATATTCCTCTTTCCTTCAAACTCTCAATTTCAGTTCAACTTGCTTTTCTAGAAATGTCCCATTAGATCGAATCAACTCATGACCATTGGCAACATTCTAAGATAGCAAACACTAAATAGAAATCTTGAGAATAAGTAAAAGTCATGAATGCACTAAAATGAGGAACTCTTTTCCTCAAGAGTCTCATACAGCATGAAAGTTGAGATCAAACTTTTGCCACTCTTATTGGTTGTCTCATGCATACGTAGTATGAAATACGTATTACGGTATTAACTCCTTTCCCATGGAGCGTATGTCCTTACCATTAATACCGTACAAATGATAGTTCAGACATACTTAATGTCTAACTTGAGTTCACATATCTACTCATTCACAAAATTCATCAGAACTCACATCTGGCATCATAGACAGATAAAGTAAAATATGTGGGTTATTTTACTTTCGGACATAGTAAATATCATGTCCTCATCTTAACGCTTAGTTAAGGCGACATATAGATTTTAAGCTTGAGCTCTCAATTATCACCTAGACAATAAGCTTAAAAACAGTCTCATATCTATTTATCACACAATAAATAGAGGCGATTACCCGTGTGAGTGGGCTAATCTTATATCTGTCCGACATACTTTCTCAACTTAAAGTAATGCAAAGATGCATAAAGATCAAACAAAGATTCATAGGCATTAATAATGAAACAACACTAGTTCATAAATGTGAACAACTCAGGGAAATTACAATCCAGTATATCAGACTCTACGCAATCCTAGAGATTTTACATGACCATAAAACACATCTCTATGTATTGGCTTTGTCATAGGATCTGCTACCATTCTATGTGTAGATATGTACTGTAAGTTCACATCCTTTCGTGCAACTATATCCTTGACAAAGTTATACTTGGTATCTATATGTTTGGTCTTGCTATGATATTTTGGATCTTTGGTGTACGCTATAGCTGATTGGCTATCACAGTTAACCAAAAAAGGATTTGCAGCTTTCTCATTAACACCTAAATGATCCAAAAATCTCTTAAGCCAAACTCCTTCTTGTACCGCTACTGATAATGCCACGAACTCAGCTTCCATCGTGGACAAGGCTATACACGTTTGCTTCTTACTGCTCCATGATATGGCGCCACTGTTCAGTAAGAAAGCAAATCCTGATGTAGATTTTCTTTCATCTAAATCTCCTCCCCAATCATATTCTGAATAGCCTTCAAGTCGCAGGTCCTTTCCTTGGTAATTCAACTTGAAATCAACAGTTCCCTTCAGATACCTCAGTATTCTCTTAACGGCTTTCCAATGTGCTGGACCTGGATTGGATTGGTATCTACTCACCATTCCAACTGCAAAACATATGTCGGGTCTTGTACACATCATAGCGTACATCAAGCTCCCAACTGCACTAGCATAAGGAACACGTTTCATTTGTTCCTTCTCTTGTGGAGTCCTCGGACATAGTCAATGGCTCAATCCTTCACCTTTCGCAATAGGAGTGTCTATGGGTTTACAATCTTGCATACGAAATCGTTCAAGAACTTTATTTATGTATGTTTCTTGCGAAAGAGACAACGATCTCTTCGAACGATATCTTGAAATCTTAACTCCAAGAATGTATGCAGCCTCACCCATATCCTTCATCTCAAAGTTGGAAGACAACCAACTCTTGACAGTATTAACAAACTCCATATTGCTTCCGGCAATCAGTATATCATCAACATATAATGATATGATCACAAATTGATCACGAACTGAGAAAGATGTCCACAAAGCACACTTAACAAAAAACAGCTAATACATCTAACACCAAGCCAGCACACGAACTGAGAAAGATCCTCTTTTGTTCAATTTCTTGATCTTTTCCCTTGTAACAATGCAGTAATATTCTTTTACAAAATCCATCACAATTTTTTTATATGAAGCAGCTCTGTTGACATCCCATATGCGATTCAACACATCTTGCCATTCAGGTGGAAGAGTGTTAATGAAAAATCGCACCATCTCTGACTGTGGCATGGGACGACCATTCCATATGACCTTTTATATCTTCACGTTGACTTCAAGAACATGATCAATTAAGTCACCATTCTCCCATCGATAATCAGTCAGCTCAGCTATCAACTTAGAAAGCATTTCCTTTTGTTTATCGGTAATTACGCGAATAGGCGTACGTAACTGAAGGGGAGGCATTGTTCCTGCAACTAATGCAGAACAAATAAAGGATTACATATAATCCACATAGACTTAATTGAAAAAGAAACACATTTTTTTTGTCAACGGTCAACGGTCGCGGTCAACGGTCAACAGACGCAGTCAACAGTCAACGATCAAGGGTCGCGGTCAACGGTCGGACCGGTCATGTGACATCCCGAATTTTCGACCCGTCCCGAATATTTGAAATGGGCATCTCGTCGACGCGTCGATGGTCCTTTTTCTCTGAGCTGATCACTCATGAGTTAACACATCTATTGAGTGAAGCTGTTAAGGGATATAACCGCGGTAAAATCCCTAAAAGCTACTCGATAGGTCGGATCGGACTAAAATCGTGTTCGGTCGATTTTAATCATGAAATTGAACTCAATTTCGAGAATCGAATTTTAAGTGTGTCATAATTCTTTTTTTTTTAAGGACTTCGTCTCATCGTCTGTCAATTTATTGACGAGTCCGAAATTTCGAGAAAGAAATTATCGGAAGGAAAATCGGAGACCAAAAGAAAATAGAAAGGGAAAGAGAAAAGAATGATATAGCCGAGAAATGAAAACTTCATTTTTACTTTAAGATCCTGTGCAAAGGGAGTGGTGGCCTCCGGATGCTCGCCCTCTAGCGGCAGACGCACCACCGTAGGCCACGACCTCTGCATAGCAGGTCATCAAGGCGCCAAAGCGCGCTACGACGAAGATTAAAGCAAATGAACCAAGACTAGAACGAACGAGAAGACCTGAGGAACGAACGTGGCCGAAAGAACTAAGTCATGCGTTGTTTACATAGATGTAAAGATGGCCACAAAGAAGAAGTAACGTACCATTTGTTTGGAGCTTTTTTCGTCCCAAAAAAGTCCTAAAGAACCAGCAACCTACATCCTCTTTTGACTCGATGTCTTTGCTATCCTCTTTATCATATTCATCACCTACCTTTCAAAGGGCCACCCTCGACGAGTAGGTTTAAGGTATTTACTCAAGAAATAGCCATAATGGCTCATTTGAAAAGACGGTTCGAACATGTCATATTTTTCATCGCCCAAAAGAAGGATTGTCGATCAAGAGCATGAACTCTCCCGAAACCATATCTCACGTGACATGAGATTTCTTTTGAGTTCTTATAAGCCTAAGTATTTCAAGCAATCGCCACTAGCTATTTAGAGTCGACTAGAAACAAATCGAAATAAAATAAAAAATAAAAAATGAGAACTTTGTTTCAATTTCTACGAAACTAGAGATTCTAAGCATGAGAGTTTGATTGTACTATATTTCTATTAGCATCCTTTTGGTAATTAACTTGTTGGTTGTTCAATTAAAACAATCACATACTCTTGATTAGGGCGATTACGATCACAAAGATCTTTCAAAGTCCTCAAGTGTTCATGCAATTATTTTTGCAGGTTTACTCTTATCAAAGTCTAAACTAGACCGAGCCTAATCTAGAAAAGAAATTAACATACAATTTATTGAGAAGTGATGTGAAAAGATAAACTAGCCACCAGAAAATAAATGTGATAAATAAACTTGAAAGCAATTATCTAAGAGCGAGAAAAGAAAACGCAATGCAATGTTGAAATCCACTAAGCTCAGTCGCCTCTCAAGGTTTCGGTACTCGTCTGTCCATGCACCATCGATCAAAGCATGCCATCAATCAGAACAAGAGATCAGCAAAGTTCATTGCAATTCAAAATTCAATTTGCCTTGGGGTCGGCTTTGGAATTATTCATGCAATTCGATTATCCCGAGCCATCTCCCGATCCACTGGGCGTTCGTTGATTAAGATTAGTGATAATAAGCCCCCACTTGTGTTCACAAAAGCAGAAGACTAATTCGCTAATCACTAATTAAAGCTAATCAAACCCACTAATATACCTGCTGATACGTGTTAGACCAAACATTCATCTAATCAAACACATGCAGGCTACATTTAACATGCAATTAGGCCAATTGACCTTGGGAATCAAGAAAACAATCGGTTGGCCACTAAGGGCAACCTCTCCTTCTTCTTTTTTTCCAAAATCAAGTATGTATGTAATTAAAAGAAACTAGACTAATTCTAGGACTAAAATCTAACATCTTAATAGGATTGCTTTCCTAACCAGATTTCTACTTCTTTTAATTTTCAATTTAAAAAATTATAGTTTTTTACTTTTTCTTTAATAGAAACGGGACGGGCTCTTATGCTGAGCCTGGTTCACTCAAAGCCCAGTTCCCCTAAAAGCCCTCTTGTTTCTTTGTTTGGGGCCAGCCCAAAACCAGCCCGAAGCCCAGCCCTACAAGCCCCCGACCCAACCTTCTTCTTTCTCAAATAGCCGGCCCAACGGAGGCCAGCCCTGGTCGAGTGGTGACGTTGTCCTTGGCCGGACCAGGCTTTGGCTTCGCCAACACCCGACCCCACCCACCGCCAGCACCACATTAATATAAAGACTAATCTCATTCCTCCATGGCCGGCACATCGGCCGTGGGCTGCCATGGCTTCTACCCTTAATGGGCCAATTAATTCCTTTCCCTCCAAGGAAAGGGTGAATGTGTAAGTTTGTGGGACAAACCCTCTCATGGGATCTCGAACTCACAAGGGCAAGGGGTGTTGAACTCCCCACATCTCCCTTCTCATGTGAAAAGGGGACGATTTAGTTTCAGATATAAGTTTCGACTCTCACGCCTTGTAATAAATTGTGTCCAAAATTTAAGAGTGAGAGTTAGAATAGGAAAAAAGTAGGATCGATAAAAAAAATAAAAATAAAAATCGTTCGAGCAAATGGACAAACCTAATATATCCTGAATATCAAATAGACATGTCATAGAAGCTCTCGTAAGAGCGTAAGTTCCGCTTTTTTGGGTGAGGTTACTTCTTAACCAAATACAAAGGATCCAAAGGAAGTTTAGGAACACGGATTTGGAGTTTTTGGTGGTGTCAAGGCTTCATGTTTTCACGACCGATTATTTCTTCGTCCATAGATTTGTGTCTATACTTCGTAGCGTCTCGTGTCGGGGGCATATTAATGAGCTTTCATCGTAAGGTCATCCACGACCGTCCTGTTTCCAGGCAACTCCAGCACCAACAGCGAGGCTGATTCTAGAATTTGAGGCCATCGTTTCTCTCTCTCTCTCTCTGGATTCGAGGGGGGCGCACTGTGCAGAGGTTCTGCATTCACTCTTTCATGGGTTCTATCCTCGGCGACTTGCCGTCGTTCGATCCTCACAACTTCAGCCATTTCAGGCCCTCCGATCCCTCCAACCCTTTCGTGAGTTCCCCGTCTTTCTCTTGGCCCTTCGTCTTTCTCTTGGCACTGACCGTTAAGAAACGAAACCATGTCCTAGTTTGATTTGTGCTTTGCCGGACCACAGAATGAAAAGAAGATGACAATCGTCAATGTTCTTATCCTTGCCTTGGAAATTAACGTTCCCTCGAAGGACAGCGACAGCGATATTACCCCTAAGCCGGGGCTGAGCCGATTGATGACCGAGTCCGACAGAAGCTTCCGTCATTTGCTCAGTTACAAATCAAGTTCTGAAATGGGGTGGTGACAAAAGAACTGGAAATGAAGTTGGAGATTTTACAACTCAACATTTTTGAAAGTTTTAACAATTTTGGACTATTACTTCCAGACTCGAGCTAGTCAAAATCACGGTTAAAATTCAAATTTCAATTAAGCATGGTCAGAGTCAAAAACCCCAGCAGCCGCAAGTCGGTTATTTTACTATGGGAAAGCCTGTCAAAATGTACTTCTGTCACAAAACCACCGATTTGGCCGATGCTTGAGGTCATGACTGTATTTGGTAGTCTGAATTTGAGCTCATAATCTCTCTTGTGTTTGGAAATGTTCTCCGGACTGAATGAATTAGGATATGTTCAGATAAAATGCCGGATAAAAAAATCTGGAAGAAGGGGTCGGATATTATTTGGATAAGAAAAAATTATCAAAAAGAATTAACAAAATGAGAATCGTCATTTACTTCATTGGCAATCACTAATCAATCACGAATCTTTCCAAACCAAACTGGCCTATAAATAAATTATGCGAAGAAGAAACATCTTCGGCAAAATTGGTGGGGTCCCATAAAATCCATGCATGTCGTCCCGATATTAGCTTCTCTCTTGTAATTAGGACTTCAATTTGGCCAACATCAGTGTAAGAATATATTGGGGACTGCAGAACCATACTTGCTAATACAACTACAAAAGGTGACATGCGGTTGATCACAAGGTCACCATCTGAGCAAATGCGGGTCTCTTGTTATGGATGGATTTGAGAGGGCTCCTGAGGGAGAGCACCGTAGAGACAGAGACGGCTCTGTGGCGAGTCATAATTAACGATGTCAAGCTTAATGTCTCGCCGGGTTCTTCCTTTCGCTGTTCAGAGCGAGGATGGTTCAGAGTTTGCATTGCCAACATGAACGAGGAGACCATGAAGGTTGCCTTAACACGAATCCGAGAGTTTGTGCTGAGGAATGGCGATAAGCTGAACAGAAAGGAAAAGTGCTGGCAGAGCCACCTAAGGTTCAGAATCTCCTTCCGAAGAATGGACGATGTGGTGAGGTCGCCGTGCATCATGTCCCCTCACTTGCCCATCAACCACCACTGGTTTGAGCCAGAACTTGAATGTGACAATCGCGTGATTCTACAAACAAGAAAAATTATTGCATTTTTCCTGTTAAATTCAAAGCTATCCAAATGTAAATAGGGAATATGGATTCCTTATGTGCTTAGTAGACAGGATCAAACATTCTTTTGGTAGGAAAAATAAAAAACTAGAAGCCTCCATGGGGTTGGTGGAGTGGTAAGTGCACGGGGCTTGTGGGTGATTGACCCAAGTTCGAGTCTCTCTGCCCTTCATCTTACAATATCCTTGACTTACATGGAGTCTAGTCTGTGGAGCTGGGCTAGTTCTCCTCCGGTTGGACCCTAGTAGTGCGGCTAGTGCGGGTGTCCGGGTTATCAAAATAAAATATAAAAAAAAGCTCAAAAGTAGCTTAGGACTATTACCTTGTAACTGGGTGCAGAACGGGACTCAAAGCCTTAGGTTGCTCTGTGGAGCCCTCGACCCAACCTTCTTCTTTCTCAAATAGCCGGCCCAACGGAGGCCAGCCCTGGTCAAGCGGTGACGTTGTCCTTGGCTGGACCGGGCTTCGGCTTCGCCAACACCCAACCCCACTGCCGGCACCACATTAATATAGGTGGGTGGACTAGGGTTTTAGATCAACATCCATGAGGATTTTTTCGAATGCAATATTCCTTCACCAATTTTATTCAAGATTGTGATAGAATTTTTCTCAAATCCCAAATCTTGCAAAGATGAGCTCGCAATATTTTTTGTCACACTTGCCCTATCCGATGATATTGAAAAATCCCCATCATATCCTGGAAAATTTCAAATCACTATTCCTCACCAGATAATTTTTTGTCATAAAAGAAAACGGGCTTTGGCCAATTTGCTCCTTTCGTGGGCTTAGTCCAACCTGTCAATTTAAAGCTTATAACCACCGATTCAAACCCATCTGTCCCCAGTTCGATGCAAATGCAAATAAAAAATGCCCCTAAAACTATATGCTACGCAATTTAATTCTATTTTTTTTTAGGGGTTAAAAATTAATCCCTAATTTTTTAATGTGATAAATGACTAAACGGATGGGAAAATGTCACAAATAGTCCCTAGATTTCTACTTAATGTGCAATCTCATCCATGAGCTTTCGATTTGCTCAATTTGGTCCCTGAACTATATACAAATGTTCAATTTAGTCCTTCCATTCAAACCGTTAAGTGATGACTATTTTTTTTTCTTCTTCTCTCTTCCCTCCGCCATGGCTGGCGGAGGGAAGGGCAACCCTGGGCTGGCTAGGGCGGCCCTCAGCTGGGTCGGGCCGACGCCGGCGAGGGCGGCCCTCACTGGACGCAGGTGAGGGCAGCCCTCGTCCGATGCAAGCAAGGGCAGCCCTCACCTAACGCCGGCAGGGGGGGCCCTCAGCGGCCCTCACCCAACACCGGCAAGGGCAACCCTCACCAACCCTTGCCCAACACCGACGAGGGCTGCCCTCACCTGCGTCTGACAAGGATGGCCCTCGCCCGATAGCACTGAGGGCAGCCCTAGCCAGCCTAGGCGAGGGAGACCCTCGCCAGACGTCAGCTTCCCTTCGCCAGCCATTGCGAAGCCGGCGGAGGGAAGAGAGAAGAAGAAGAAAAAAAAAGAAAAAGACCAAAATGCCCAATTCCGTTAACTTTAACTAACGGAAAGACGAAATTGGTCAATTTTCAAATAGTCATGGACTAAATCGGACATTTATCGATAATTCAAGGACCAAATTGAGCAAATCGAAAGCCCATGGACGAGATTGCACATTAAGTAGAAGTCCAGGGCCAATTTGCTCCCTTCGTGGGCTTAGTCCAACCTGTCAGTTTAAAGCACATAACCACCGATTCAAACTCATCTATCACCAGTCCGATGCAAATGCAAATAAAAAATGCCCCTAAAATTATATGCTACGCAATTTAATTCTCTCTTTTTTTAAGGGTTAAAAATTAATCCCTAATTTTTTAATGTGATAAATGACTAAACGGATTGCCAAAATTTAGGTATCAACAGTCATCCAAGCACTATTAAAAAAAAAAAAAAAAAGAGCTAGCGACCCTGGCTGCTCTAATGGTGCCAAGGACAATTCACCATTAGTCAACATTCAAAAATTCTACTTGATCCAACCGGATCGATTATACCTCGTTGTTTAAATTTAATGGGTGTGCAAGATCTCACACAAAATTTTCCCAAAGGTTTTCAAACCCTCTATGGAAAAAGGTCTGTATAGTCATATAAGGCATTGTGATGTTTGAATTAAACAAAAAAAAAAAAAAATAGAGTCGGGAGAAGAGAAAATCTCCCAAAATTCCACTACCTTCTTTTAAATGTTCTTCTAAACACTTCTCTTTTCAACCTTGATATTTGAAGGTTAGAGTAAAAAATTCGATATGACAAGATGAACTAGTTCGGTAAGTATGCTCTCCTCTTGATATCCTACATATCATAACGTTTTTCGAGATCAGAGAACCTTAAAGTGGAGATCAAATGATATTTGGAAACTAAATAGTAGCCCCATTTAATGGTTCAAAGCAATGCCTCGAGTGTTGGGAAAGTATACCTATCTCAAATCTACATTAATGTTCCTCTTTATCAATGTTGTGCCAAGGATAATTTGCGCATGTCCACATCCCAAGTCCCAGCCAACACTGTCAGCCTCCTGTCAATATCATTTTTTTCTTTCCGCAGCCAGTGATTCTAATTGGTGGACACTGACAGTTAAAGAAACGAAACGAAACCATGTCCTAGTTTAATTTATGCTTTGCCGGACCACAAGATGAAAAGAAGACGACAATCATCAATGTTATTATCCTTGCCTTGGAGATTAACATTCCATCGAAGGATAGTGACAGCGATCGAGCCAGGGCGGAGCCGAACGACGATTAAGTACTGCAGAAGCTTCTGTCGTTCAACAGTTAAGATCAAGTTCCGAAGTGGGGTGGCGAATAAGGAAATGGAAATGAAGTTGAAGATTTTACAGTTCAACATGCTTGAAAGTTTTAACAATTTTGGACTATGACTTCTAGACTCGAGTGAGTCAAAGTCAAGGTTAAAAGTCAAATCTTGACTAAGCACGGTCAGAGTCAGAATTCCTAGCAGCCGCGAGTTTGTTATGTTACCGTGGAAAAGTCCAAAAAATGTACTTCCGTCACAAAACCACCAATTTGGCCAATTCTTGGCACTACAGCTACATATGATAATCCAAATTTGAGACCGGATAAGGTAATATATTATATTTTGGGAACGTCCTTTGGATCAGATAAATCTGAATATGTCTGGATAAAGTACTGGATAAGAAATCCAAAAAGGGGATGGGATAAAGTCTAACTAACTTAGAATAGATTATTGAAAAACACTTAATAAAATGAGAATCATCATTTATTTCATCTTTAATCACTAATCAATCATGAATCTTTCGAAACCAAACCAGCCTATAAATACCTTCTTTGTTCGGTCAAATTCAAAAGTTTGAAGTAGCATAGCCCATGTGAAGAAGAAACATCTTGGGCAAATTTGGCGCCGTCCTGTAATATTCATGCTCGTTGTCCCATTGTTAGCTTCTATCATGTAAATAGAACTGCAATTTGGCCAACTTTAGTGTAACAATATCTTGGCGACTTCAAAACAATACTTGATAGAGTAGCTACAAAAGGTGACATGTAGTTGATGACAAGGTCGCCATCTGAGCAAATTAACATGCCTCGAATGTGGAGGAAATCGTGGGGACAATAATGTAGAGAGGACTTGCATTTCGCAAAGCATCAACTTATGGCCCCATAAGATTTTTTTTTGTTTAAAAAAAGTCAAGTCATAAGCATCAATCTTTTTGTTTTTCTTGTTGAAGCAAGAGGCTCCAAGCTGCTCCCAGTGGGGCAATGAAGCCATATAGTATCGACACTCTATTCATTTGTAGATCACTTCAGGCCAAAGTTCTTAGACCTAGAGTTTTCCATTTCACTCTTTTAATCTAATTAAATTGTTAATTTTTCATTTCTTTAATAAAATTGAACTTTCTTTATTTAATTATTTTACAGTCTTAATTTGAAGTTTACCAAACACTCGAAAGGATCAAATATGTCCATATAAACTATACGGGGGATTTATTATCTCATTTTATCCGATCTTATCCCAGTCCTTGTCCTGACAACCAAATGCAACTTATAGGATTAGTCTCAAGAGGCCAAACCCCGAGGGATTATCCTTTTTTTGTTGGATCCCGACTTGTACTGTGATCAATTGATATGTTTGGGTTGCCCTAATGGAATACAATGCGACATTATCAGCTTTATCCTAAAAGAGAATTTTGTCTACCAGTTCCACATCTAATTTTGGATTGTTTAAGATGAGCAGCCAAATTCAATTCAAACATCAATCTTCAACTCTTTGATGACGGCTACAAAAGAAACAAGAAAATCAGATTGCTTACCATATTTGACTAGAAAGATGGCATGACACTGATTCCTTACCTACTGAATTAATTTCGTAAATTGACAAAGATCGATCTCAGTTCTCATTTTTGGTAGTTGCAGCTTCCAGAAAGAGAACAAGGGGTAGATAAACAAGTTTAATGCCTCTTAACGTTGAATAACAAGAGCAACTTGAAAGCCTAAGTACTTTTTGGTCGCCTCCCTTCTGTATCCTTCCCTTTCCTTTTTTCAGCTAACATCTATCGAGAAGGGAAGAGAACATTAAACAAGGCACAAACTCATTTGAGAAAAAACACAAGGATAAGCTGAGAAAGGCCACAAGGAATACGAAATTCTGTGATGCAAAGGAACTCAGACATCCTTCTCCAGAAAACAACAGGACAGTCTGAATATTGTTGAAAATGTCAATCCTGATGGGTTCCTACTTATACTCTATCGACCAACTTAGGGCCATCTTAGGGATGATACAAAAGGAAAGAATTAAACTACCGTGCCTGATGAAAGAATGAACAAATTAGGGTGTAGAAAAATTAGGATGCATTCTGCACATTCTGCACTGCACCCAGTTACAAGGTAATAGTCCTAACCTATTTTTGAGCTTTTCTAGTTTTTTTTTTCCCACCAAAGGATCCTGTCTACTAAGCAAATAATGAATCCAATTCCCTATTTTACATTTGGAAAGCTTTGAATTTAATGGAAAAAATGCCCGTTTATAGAATCACGCGATTGTCACCTTCAAGTTCTTGCTCAAACCAGTGGTGATTGAGGGATGGGCGAGTGAGGGGACATAATGCACGGCGACCTCAACACATCATCCATTCCTCGGAACGAGAGTCTTAGCCTTAGGTCGCTCTGCCAGCACTTCTCCTTCCTGTTCAGCTTATCGCCGTTCCTCGGAACGAGAGTCTGAGCCTTAGGTCGCTCTAGCACAAATTCTCGGATTCGCGCTAAAGCAACCTTCATGGTCTCCTCATCCATGTTGGCAATGCAAACTCTGAACCATCCTAGCTCTGAGCAGTGAAAAGAAGAACCCGGCGAGACATTGAGCTTGACATCGTTGATTATGACCCGCCACAGAGCCGTCTCTGCCTCTACGGTGCTCTCCATCAGGAGCCCCCTCAAATCCATCCATAAGAAGAGACCCGCATTGCCGTTCAAGCACTCGATGCCTACCTGACGAAGTTCGTCAGTGAAATCCTTATGCCTCGTCGCTAACCTCTCCGCGCTCTCCAGCAGGAATTTCCCGATGAACTGATCGTCCGATAACATGGATGCAATTAGGTACTGAGTTTGGGTGGATACTAGACCGAAGCTGGACATCTTCCGGCCGCACTCCACCACGGCATCATTGTATGAATACACAATCCCAACCCTGAAGCCAGGGAAACCCATATCTTTTGAGAGGCTATAAATTATATGCACGAGGTTGCGATTGTATTCTGGATCTTCCTCGATTATCTCCGCGATGCTTATGAAATCGGGCTGACGAAAGACTGTAGCAGCATATATCTCATCGCAAACTAGGTGGATGTTCTTCTCGTTAATGAAGCTCATGGCTTCTCTCAACGTGTCTCGGTCTAAGATGGTCCCTAGTGGGTTTGATGGATTGGTTATGAGCAACCCTTTTACGTTGATGTTGGCCTCAACAGCTTTTGCGTATGCTTCTTCCAAAGCCTTCCTGGTGACCTTGAAATTGTTAGAGCTGTGGCAGACCACGGGGAGAAGTCGTGCTCCCGTCCTCCAACACAAATCTCGATCAAAGCTGCAAAAAGATAATTTTGTTTTATTTTTCAATTAACTTGAGAAGAAACAAGTTGTCATTCATAAAAATATAGGTTTTGTTTCACAATTCATGTTCGAACTCGGCCATGAAAACTCTTCTTTGTTCTTCTCGGAGAAACATAACAGTCTTTATGTGAAAAGTTTAAGTCTTTATCCCAAAAGCTTATTAACAGAGATACCATATCGAGTATTAAACGTGCCCAACACTCTCTAGCGTGAAAACCAAACCTTATTCAATGCTTTCGTTCTTTAAATTCACCCGATTCGCTCACCAAGTCATTTTTGGACAGGCAGATTAACTTTGAGATGAACAAAAAGTCATAATCAGTCTTTAGACAATCCTCAAAAAGCAGTTAAATTAAGCATATTTTTTTGCAGGAGTAGAGATAGCTAAAGGCCCTAATCTGTCCCCTGGAAGATGTATCCAAGAATTATATTGAAGAAAAGGACTTTCACTGTTCAGGGAAGATTTAGCCTCTAAAAATGGCCTCATCTGTTTTGTCCCAACATTGTAAAGAATTCTCCCAAAACGGTACCCGATTTCAATTATTGTCAAGAGCCAGAGGTGACAATACACAGGAAAAAGGCAGGTCCTTTCGGCCATAGCGTTTGGATGGTGATTGGTGACAACGAAATTTCGAGGCAACTTGCCCTGTGTCTTAATTCAGCTCCCCTAGTTATGACTAAATCAAGTGCGGGCCATATTGACCAATAATGCTTGCCGGTCGTTGACCTTGCCGAAGTATTATGGATACAGTGAAAGAGATGGAAAGGAGCAAAACAGCTGGAAGAAATTATCTAATATATCTTATTAGGATTGCCGACTTTGAAGATGGACACCGATCAAATTTGGTGTAAAATTCCCAATAGATGGCAAGCATAACGAGGCAACCCAATCATTTTCTTATTAATAAGATCAGTTTTGTGTTGTGATTAATAAAGAACACCGATAAGCCGCATCATATGGATAATATAATTTGTTTTCCCATTGGTAGCCAAGCATTATTTTAATCTTTTCCATGCCTAAGTTGGAAGGTGCCGCCGTCTAGTCGAATCTCCAATAATGTGAACAGTTGAAGCGCACCTAATCCCATCAGTTTTGCATTTATCATATTAACTAAGCCCGTGATGTATTGGCTTGGAAAGCAGAAAATGAAGCGAGATCTTACCCTGGATAGTAAGGGGTTGGCACCAAGAACGCATCGCCAGGATCAGCCAGGCAGAATGTGATCATCTCGTGAGCTCCTGTGGCTCCCCCGCTCATGACAATCCGGTCGGGATCAAACCTGACCTTGTCCCCTCTCACTCTCCCCATGAACTTCGCCACAGCCTGCAAAAGATCATGGCTTTAAAATTCTATCCGTCGTCAAGTTCTCATATTACTTTCGCATATCGATTAATGACGTAATGCATAGATTTGGGTACTGAAAAAGAGGAGCGAGACAATGAATTTGATTCACCCAAACGTACGTTTCTGAACTCGGGCAAGCCATGATAGTCCTGAAAGAGGGCAATGTCCCTGAACTTGTCCACTCCTTCCTTAGTGCAGATGGAGGCTTCTGGGTTGTTGACGAGCCATTCTTGAACCAAGTCGAAACAGAGCTGGATATTGCAGAAAAAAAAGAAAGTTCACTTTCCGAGCTTTCGGCACAAGACCCAAACGTCGAAAAAGAGGAACTACGAGCAAGTTCTTTTTTTATTCCTTTTCTTTTACCTGATGTTCTGCAAGACCCATTTGGATGACACCACTGGGATTCTGCGTAGGATGAAATGGGTCACTGTCGTAGGCCTTCCACCCATCGAAATAGGGACAGTTCTCGGCATGGCCGTCGTTGGTTGCTTTCCGAGACAACAGCGTCTTTCTGTTGCTTGAAACGTAACCCATCGTCTTCAAATAAAAAAGGTTTGTCGGGTTTTTGACTCGGGTTTTTGACTTGGTAACTTATAATATAGCAAGAAAGATGGACAAAGACGAAGGAGGAGTTTGCCGGAAAGGAGCACGAGATTGTTGTAGAGAGGAGCAAGAGAGGAAGTTGAGTGATCCTGCCTCCGGAGATGGAGTTATATATAGATATGCACACACACGAAAGCGTTGGGCTTGACTTGAGCAGTGAGTGTAAGGGAAGGTTCTTGGAAATTAAGAACACTCCGAGTTTGGTAACAATCCTCTGGCCCACGAGGCCGGTTTGAAGGGTTGAGTTGGATGGCTGCTCCGACCGCGAGTTTCAACGTGCGAGCGTGTACTTTTGAAATACAGCCCTGGACGCGGTCCATTAGGAAGATTGTGTTGAAGAGTCTTCCAAGGAAAATCGGTGAAGAAAACTCTACAGTTTTTGTGCAGCGCGGGTTATTGTATCACGTGTAATCAATGCTTTGAAAATTAGGTGACTGTATTGTGCATATGGTTGCCAAGTAGCCTGAGGACACTGGGCGACATGATGTCGACAATACTTAGCTGTTTGTCTTAGGATTGTCGACCTTAGGATGCATTTACTTCCGGAAAATAGTATATTACCAGGGAATGTTCCCTTTTTTTTTTCTTTAATTAAAGTAATGTCGGAAATGATGGTTCATTCTCCTATAATTTGGGTAGACCTTTCAAATGAGCGAGAATTAATTTTTAATTATTGCTATTGAAAAACTTTTTTTTTTATTGGCTAGGAAATTGCTATTGAAAAACTTAAGACCTACCTTCCAACAAACAAATCCAGCTCTAACACAATACCCCAAGACCAGGACGCCCCGTCTAGGGACCTTGCACCAGGACCTTGAGGGACAAACCTTGGACCTTACAATCTAGTCTCGGACCGTATGCCTAAATTGGAGACCTCGATGAACGAGTTCAAGAAATTTCAATATAGTCATTTCGACTAATTTTTACTAAAAGTAGATGATGCAATGATTCACTCATCACCGATCATCATACGTGGCACGTCACTATGTCAGCAGTTTTCGGCAAAAATTGATTAAAAGAACCACATTTGCATTTTACACAAATGTGTAAGATTAAATTGATAATATTAGAAAGTCTGATTGAAATAGTATTCGTACGGTAGCAGTTTAGGATCAATTGAGCGATTTCCCTGATACTTGTATATAATGCTTCGTGTTATACGAATAATTCCTTATGATATAATTTTGTGCGAGTGTTTTTCCTAGCAATGAAGATGCATGTTTGGGGATCGTATCAAATTTGGCTTCCCCCGATCCCTTTTTCTCGGTGAGAAACTCCTGATTCATATGCACCACGCTTTCGGCAGAAAAGGCCACGATCACCTGTGGAAATCCACGTGGAAAAAGATTGAATGTTCACCGGCCTTCCTGTAACTTAAAGTGAACTATATTCTGTCCTTATGTCTATGGGATCATGGCAATTTCCATTCTTTTTTTTTTTTTGTTTTCATAAGAACGTAAAAGTTCCCAAAAATTTATCGCCCTTGAAATTTCAAATAATGTAAACAAATCTTGAAACATAAGATTTAAGATGTGTGGCTAGAGAGAGTACCAGTCACTATCGCCTCCTGCTGTAGTTACAAGCCATATGGTTGCTCTATGTGAAATCGAAAGATTTCTAGATCGGCATCTCATGACATTGTCATGTCCATCTCATCAAAATCCATACTCGATAAGTATAATGACTATTTTAATAAAAAAAGATAAATGGATAATTTTAAATTTCGGACAAAAAATAAGAATCTTTCACGATATTATCTCTTCATCTGGCACCCAAGTGCAAGCCCACCTCCTCCTCCTCTTCTTCTTCTTTTTTTGGTGGAATGCTCACCTCCTTTAAAGATTTAACAAATGTATATCATTCTTTTGGCACTTGCACACATGAAATGTGTGCACGAAATCAAAGTAAACATAAACAAAATGATGGCAGACCAGGAATTCGAAAGTCCATCCCTCATCACCTCGTGTTATAACCGGTTGAATCGTAGATTTCTAGACTGGTCTAGTTGCCATGACAGAAAAATTCTTCGACCCAGCAAACCTAACATGTCTGCTTACGAAGGAAGTGAACTTTGGGCCACGCGAAAGGACAAAAACACGACAATAGTCATCTAAACAACATTTATTTCCTAGGTGAGCTCTCATCTGGTGGTCGGATCATCCTCGGTCTCCCTTTTGACCGGTTCAGTTCTATTCTTTAAGTTACGATCTTCCGTCAAAGTCAGGTGTAGAAGGAGGACTCGTACACGTGGAGGGATGAGAAGTTCGGATCCTACACGAACTCTCTCCGCCCAAACGAGAATCAAATTCGTGATTTGCTGCAACGATTCACACTTCGATTTCCACGACAATACCATTTGATAAATTGCGGGTGATAATTTCATTTCTCTCTAAGTAGTCTCCGGCTTTGTTGGTAGAAAAGCATTTCAAAAAACTTGTTTTTCATGCTTTCTCATATTTCATATCACTTGAGCTATCTTACTCATTTTATTAATGGGTTCACTATACTAGCTTGGTCATGATAAGATTTTGTTTAGAGGAAGATTTTGAAGCTTTGGGACATTATAAGACCTCATCTGAAGCACCTAATTGGTGATGGTTCCTCTGTTCTTCTTCGGCCAGATGATTGGCGCCCTTTGGGACCTCTGTCGAACCATTCCAATCGCAGAATTACATAGGATTCTGCTCTTTCTTTTCACGCCAAAGCCCCAGCAGCTACACAAGGCTCTTCGTGGTATTGCCGATGATCTTGCTAGGATCCAAGCTGATTGATGTGACTACCCCGCAACTCTGTCCCTAGTAGAGCGACTCGGAAGCTGTCGCTTTCCAGTGTCTTCACTGTGGGAAGAATCTTGGAACTCGACGAGACTGAAAGGTTTAAAAGTGCCATGGTGTGAGCTTGTCTGGTTGAACCCCTTGCATTCCCAAGCATCGTTTCATATCTTGGTTGACCATGCATAATCGTTTAGCCACAAAAGGCAGGCAGTCAAAGTGTAAAGTCGTTTGCCCAAAAAAAAAAAAAAGTGTAAAGTCGCAAGTTTCCCCTCTCTGCCGCCTGTGTAATTCTGCAAAAATGAAGATGGAAACAAACTTAATTTTTTGGATGCTACATTTCTCTGTAAGAATGAAAGGATATTCTTCTACTTCATCTCATGGATGGAGTTCCTTGTGGCTGTGCTTGGATGCTTGGAGAGATGGAGAGATTGATAAAGATCTTTCAGGGGAAAAAGAAAGAAAATGATGGATACGTGATGTGTTGTGCAGCCCGCATTGCACACCTCACCCAAGTGCATGTTGTGCAGCACTTCCATTCGGCTTCTGGACACATCTCCCCTTCATCTCCATTTCGCGCTTCACGAGTGCATATAAAAACCCTCTACCTCTCCTCCTTCCTACCCGTATGCCGCATTTGGAAAAAAGAAAACCCCACCAACTTCTAAACCCATTTCTCCCTCTCCCTCTCTCTTTCTCATCGCCTCTTCCTCGTCCCTTGCTCGTCTCCGGATCAGCCCCGCCGATGGATCTCGCACGCCAAGCCTTGTGCGCCTTCGCGCTCCTCCTCCTCCTCCTCGCCGGCACATGCACCGCTGCTCGGCCCGGCCCGACCACGACGACGACGACGACGACACCGCTGCCCCTCCCGGTTACTCCCCAAGGCCCGCGGCATCATCCCCATAAGACCGCCTTCCACCACCGCGGCAGCATCTTCAGCCACCTCCCCAAGGGCTCGTCCGTGCCGCCTAGCGGCCCGTCCCCGAGGGGCAACTCCGAGCTCAACTCCACGCCGGGGAACTGAAGGGGTTGGATCTTCGGAAAGCCCATACATTTCTCCGGAATCATCTGGTTCTTTCATTCTGCTTCGCGGTATCTGATAAGATGCTGTATATGAATACATTTATTTATTTATTTATTTTTGCCGGAGAGCTTAGTCTATGTATACGTTTGGTCAAGCTCGAAGGCTCGTCGGCGATTAGGGACTGTATAATAGGGTCGACGGGAATTGTTGGATTAGCATGTGTTTAAGCATTCTTTCATAACTTTTTAGGGTGAAGGCTGTTATACTATGTTACAAATTACATGATATACAAGTTTCAGTGTTCGCATACATGAGCTTGGGTCAAACCAAGTGTAGGATTGGATTTTGCCTCAACTTGCAAGCGAAATATACACCAAACCAGATTTGAGTCATCTTTTCATTAAATTTTTTGTTTCATCTTGAGCCCTCGTCCGGAAAAGCTTATTTACAAGTAAATAAAATTTCAATGCTAAAAACTGAAGATGGTTCTCGGGTCCGAGATGAAGGGCTATTGCACCAGATGACTAATATTTAACTAGTGCCCTTTTGGTATATAAACTTGAATATTTTTTTAACTAAAATGTCCACACTTTTCTTATCCAATTATGAGTCCTAATGTTTTATCCAATTATGAGTTCTAAAGTTCTTATTTGGTAAGTGTCCATACAATATTTTTATACATTTTCATCGTACGAGAAGTCTTTGCTCTCCTCTTCATTAGAGTCCTTGCCAAGAGTCACTGCTGACATCATTAGCAATGACAATGTTCTTACCTTTATGAAAGAACCAATTACGCTTGCCATCAGAAACCACAGTGACCTGATGGAGGTCATCACCGGCCACTACGCTCCGGATGTTTTGCTTATGGTTCTTGATGCTACTGGAAAAGGAGAAAAGTCATAAAACGAAAAAAGAAAAGAAAAGAAAAGAAAAGAAGCTATGAGATGCGTTGACCTTTCTTTTTTTTGGGGCGGGGGGAGGGGAATGCAGATGCTTCTTAGGCAAAAGGGTGCATATCTTTTGGCTAAGAGGGGAAGAAGAAAAAGACGCTAAGAGTAACTTACACACCTAAGCTTCTTTTCCTTCTTGTTAGCTCGAAGAAAAGAGAGAGAAAGAGGGAAAATTTAAGGGAGAGGAACAAGAAGTGAGCAGCTTTCCGGTGGATTATTTGACGTACGCTGGACTAATTAAAGAGACGGATCACTATATGTTATTTTTAGATAAGAAAATGAATTTTACTAGTGAAGAGGTAAACGTACCGAGAAAAAACAACAAACACGAGGTAAAGTTTTTGTCCTTTTTGTTGCACCAACACATTTTGACTCTCTAAAGGTTAAATAAATGCACGTCCAAGGGAAAGGGCTAGAAAAGAGCAAGCCGAGAAATGAAATCTTCATTTTTACTTTAAGATCCTGTGCAAAGAGAGTGGTGGCCTCCGGATGCTCGCCCTCTAGCGGCAGACGCACCACCATAGGCCACGACCTCTGTATAGCAGGTCATCAAGGCGCCAAAGCGCGCTACGACGAAGATTAAAACTAATGAACCAAGACTAGAACGAACGAGAAGACCTGAGGAACGAACGTGGTCGAAAGAACTAAGTCATACGTTGTTTACATAGATGTAAAGATGGCCACAAAGAAGAACTAACGTACCATTTGTTTGGAGCTTTTTTCGTCCCAAAAAAGTCCTAAAGAACCAGCAACCTACATCCTCTTTTGACTCGATGTCTTTGCTATCCTCTTTATCATATTCATCACCTACCTTTCAAAGGGCCACCCTCGACGAATAGGTTTAAGGTATTTACTCAAGAAATAGCCATAATGGCTCATTTGAAATGACGGTTCGAACATGTCATATTTGTTGGACGCAAATTGCGCAACCCCAAGATCTCCATAACCAGAACAAGAATATGCATAATTGAGTAGAAATATTAACGCACCTGTATTGGAATCCATCGATCTTGAAGCGGAAGCGGAAACACAATGTTCCACGCACAAGTCATTCTCCTCTATTGCCCTCCGTATCACTGGCTCAATGAGGCGGCCCCCCTCACGTTTAGCGTTAGGTAAACGCCCCTTAGGTGAGGATACATGTGAGAATTAGGGTTAGAGGAGAGACTTAGCGCTATTTATAGAGTTTCCAGCTAGGCCCCCTCATTACGGGCCAGGCTCAACTCGGCCCACACTAGCCAGCCCATATTAGACTAATTAAGAAACCTTCTATCTCAACTTAGACCAATTCCCGTAAAACGGTAAACGTTAAACGGTAAATTACAATATCAATTAATGTAGTTCACATTAGGAAAACTCTTACATTCTCCCACTTGGACTATATTAATTGAAATCGTACTGTATGTGCGCACATTGGTCTAGAGATAATTCTTAATAGTCAATCCTATCCCATAAAGTCTCAAACACCGAATCATGGCGGTAACTGCATGTATACACACAGAGCCTTCCATGGTCACGAGTGTTCTCAACTCTATTGATATGGATCCAATATGGTAGTGTGTCAAATGGATAACATCTCTCATAGAGAGATCTCATTTGTCAGTCATCATTCTCTTACCTTAAGTGTCACAAAAACTTGTGCCACTAGAGAATGTCTATTCTCTTACCTTAAGCGACACAAAAAACTTGTGTCACTAGAGAATGCATTTATGGTTCCATGAACCCACATATGTCTTGTCCTTATGGTTAACCTTTCTTTATATACAACAAGACATATGGACAATGCTAATAACCGTATGCCCCTAGCCTTCACTCAAGGTTTAAGCAATACCTTGAGACTTTAACAATATATATATTTTCAACATAATAACAAACCATTCAAAAACATTTTATTGAATGCAAAAGTTGACATATATATATATATCAAAATGTTTCTAAATTGTAACAAAAAACAGATGTAAACATTACTCAAAGAAAAATAAAACAGCTCCCACTAAATAACAGCATCCCAAGATGCTCCTAAGCCCATGCTAATGACATGTCGCTCAAATATACATGGACGTAGGCCTTTAGTTAGTGGATCTGCAACCATATCATCTGTTGGAATATAATCTACTTTTAAATGCATTGACACAAGGTACACCATTTAATTAGATTTTCTCAATATCTAAATAAGGACAATGTGATAGATTCAACCCATCACTCTTAACAACAGGAGCAATTCCTGGCTTGCAATAATGTATATTGAATATTTCCAATATACAATCAGCAAATGTCCTCCGAGAAAATCTAATATAATATGGCAAAAACAATTCTTACAGACCTTAGTACAAAGGATAAAAGATGCCTCAATGTCATTACTTGTAAACAAAATATCATGTACATAGTGAACATAGTGTATGAGAAAAATAAATTTCCTCCCACTGACCTTGTAGTATATTGAATCACCTTGTTCTTAATTGAACAAAATAACAACACTATGAAACTTTAATAATATTGCCTGGAAACTTGCTTAAGACCATGAATTAAGACTTTTTAGTCTACACACAAGTTTACTTGAATTTGCTGCAAAATCTTTCGATTGCACTATATAGATTTTGTATCTATTTGGCGTAACTCCATATAAAAAATAAATTATCAATGCCACGTTCACTCTGAAAGAATTAGTAAAGAAATAATTATTTCTTCACTAACTATCTACCCCTCTTTCAGAGTAAAAATATTATTATCCATTTTTTATGGCGTTTAATCACATACTTAATTAAGAACAATAAACAACATTTATATATGTTGCTAAAACAACCATGTAATGGATATTGTAATCATGCTCTCACAAATAGACTATATAGTCTGATTGTATAATTAATTGTCTTTCCCTAACAAATCTCCTTAATAAAGCTACAACCATTTCATTCTGCACTTGAGAGGTTTAAGAAATTTCATTATAAACTATATCAAGAATAGTACCTTAAACCTCAACAAGTTTAGTCTATGGTACAGGAGATTCCATAATTATCTGTATAGATAAAGACAAAAACACAGTAACCCCCATCACACTATTACCTTTAATAGTCTGAGAGCAGCTATCCTTTACAATTACGTCGATCTTAAGAAACTTTAAAGTATGTGATTCCATAATTCTTGTATCTTCTTTAGGGTCATAAGATCAATACCCCTTTAACAATCTGGATAAGATACAAAATAAAAACGAGTGAATCTAAATTCCAACGTACTTAATATTGGATTAGATAACCTCACTCATGCATGACACCTCTAAATTTAATATGATTCAAGTAATCTATGCCCAATCCATAACTCAAAAGAAGCTTATAAAACAACTTTGATAAGGACACTTTTTGTATTTGAAAAAGTTGCTTTCATAATATCAACCCAAAGAAGACTAATTCTAACCAATTTATTCTTTTCGGTCAATTTTACTTCCACAATAATCTATAAAAGTCTTTAGATAACCGTTAAGAGTAAATATAAAAAAAAAATTGGAAACAACTTTTTCATCCTTATATGAGATGTATATATCATTAGGACTTAAACACAATCTTTACAGATATGTCCTAATTTCAATATTATACAAAACATAATTTCAAGCAACTAAGGCTTCCATCATATTATAGCAGTGCAGTTCGTAGACAAACCTCTTTTCTAGTATTCCAGAATGAAACGTTTCATGGATAGTAAGCAAATTTTATTGCATTCTCAAGCAACAAATCATATGTCCACAACTTAAAATTTGAAGCAGTAAAAACCTCAATAATAATGGAGTTATTAATTACAGAAAATGTGATTGAAAAATCAAGCAATGTATATATAATTAGCATCATGTGAGCAATGTGTAACTTGACACACAAGTACACATCCAGAGAGTTACATGCAAAATCACATAATCACCTTTGGGCAGAATACATGATAAGCTGTTGTAAACTCCCCACATGATAGCGGTTATGAGAATATATTCCAATCTTCGTGAATTCATCACCTTTGGGCAGACGAACCACTAGGATCAGTCACTCTTCCACCACATAATCATGTATCCCTCCATGAACTAATATATAATCACCCCCTTTGGGAGTATGACTACACATTAGAGCAGGAGACATCACAATCATTATACGAGACCGAAATTTCTCAAACCCAATCAAGCGTGCCACTTTGGCGGTCACTATTCAATTGAATCCTTGAAACTCTCTCATACTAGGGATATAAATTTTACTCCTCACATACACCATATACATGTGATTTTAGCTTTAGTGATAGGGGCATCATATCACCAAAATCACATATCATGCTAATTACATTGCTTCATAAAAATAAACTTTATTGTAAAATATTGATGAATAACACTCATAAAATTCATGTTATAACATACCAGTAACCCAGCACCTGTATTTCGAAAATCACAGAAAAATACAAGAAAAATAAGCAAAAATACACTACAAATACATGTATTTAGGGTTCCATATGTATTTTCACATCCATAAAATTATCAAACATGTAATATAAATACACCACGATGTGGAGGATGAAGATACGAGTCCAACACTACCGACCACGCGCGAAAAATATATATATACAAATACAAATCTTCACAAACCCCATCATCCTCGTCGCGAACGAATTCGACATTGACTAGCAACTGCGGGCAAACTTACCACGGTAATAGAACAAAACCGCCAAGAGGAGAAAGTCAATTCCGAAATCAGAGACGGACGAGCAAAAGAGTTCGCGTGATGACCGACAGTTCATAATTCAAACGACACGATGTGATGCAAAGAGTGGAGAAGAAAAACGAAGGTAACGCTAGAATGTAACTTAAAATTCTAGAACTTTTTCTATGTATAAACCCTAGAATTTCAAATTTAAAATTCCCACTCAATTCTCAACAAAATTATACAAATTATATATGGTTGGAAAGATCTCGACATGTAGAACAAAAACCCCATGGTTTCAGGATTAATCAAGCAAAAAATCTAAAATCACAAATTAGGGCAAAAAACTTATGCGTTCAAGTTCTAGGGTTATGAAGGCTCTGATACCACGTGTTGGACGCAAATTGCGCAACCCCAAGATCTCCATAACCAAAACAAGAATATGCATAATTGAGTAGAAAGATTAACGCACCTGTATTGGAATCCATCGATCTTGAAGCGGAAGCGGAAACATAATGTTCCACGCGCAAGTCATTCTCCTCTATTGCCCTCCGTATCACTGGCTCAATGAGGCGGCCCCCCTCACGTTTAGCGTTAGGTAAACGCCCCTTAGGTGAGGATACATGTGAGAATTAGGGTTAGAGGAGAGACTTGGCGCTATTTATAGAGTTTCCAGCTAGGCCCCCTCATTACGGGCCAGGCTCAACTCGGCCCACACTAGCCAGCCCATATTAGACTAATTAAGAAACCTTTTATCTCAACTTAGACCAATCCCCGTAAAACGGTAAACGTTAAACGGTAAATTACAATATCAATTAATGTAGTTCACATTAGGAAAACTCTTACAATATTTTCCATCGCCCAAAAGAAGGATTGTCGATCAAGAGCATGAACTCTCCCGAATCCATATCTCACGTAACATGAGATTTCTTTTGAGTTCTTATAAGCCTAAGTATTTCAAGCAATCACCCCTAGCTATTTAGAGTCGACTAGAAACAAATCGAAATAATAAAAAAAAATGAGAACTTTGTTTCAATTTCTACGAAACTAGAGATTCTAAGCATGAGAGTTTGATTGTACTAATATTTCTATTAGCATCCTTTTGGTAATTAACTTGTTGGTTGTTCAATTAAAACAGTCACATACTCTTGATTAGGGCAATTACGATCACAAAGATCTTTCAAAGTCCTCAAGTGTTCATGCAATTATTTTTGCAGGGTTACTCTTATCAAAGTCTAAACTAGACCGAGCCTAATATAGAAAAGAAATTAACATACAATTTATTGAGAAGTGATGTGAAAAAATAAACTAGCCACCAAAAAATAAATGTGATAAATAAACTTGAAAGCAATTATCTAAGAGCGAGAAAAGAAAATGCAATGCAATGTTGAAATCCACTAAGCTCAGTCGCCTCTCAAGGTTTCGGTACTCGTCTGTCCATGCACCATCGATCAAAGCATGCCATCAATCAGAACAAGAGATCAGCAAAGTTCATTGCAATTCAAAATTCAATTTGCCTTGGGGTCGGCTTTGGAATTAATCATGCAATTCGATTATCCCAAGCCATCTCCCGATCCACTGGGCGTTCGTTGATTAAGATTAGTGATAATAAGCCCCCACTTGTGTTCACAAAAGCAGAAGACTAATTCGCTAATCACTAATTAAAGCTAATCAAACCCACTAATATACCTGCTGATACGTGTTAGACCAAACATTCATCTAATCAAACACATGCAGGCTACATTTAACATGCAATTAGGCCAATTGACCTTGGGAATCAAGAAAACAATCGGTTGGCCACTAAGGGCAACCTGTCCTTTTTTTTTTTCTTTCCAAAATCAAGTATGTATGTAATTAAAAGAAACTAGACTAATTCTAGGACTAAAATCTAACATCCTAATAGGATTGCTTTCCTAACCAGATTTCTACTTAAAAAATTATAGTTTTTTACTTTTTCTTTAATAGAAACGGGACAGGCTCTTATGCTGAGCCTGGTTCACTCAAAGCCCAGTTCCCCTAAAAGCCCTCTTGTTTCTTTGTTTGGGGCTAGCCCAAAACCAGCCCGAAGCCCAGCCCTACAAGCCCCCGACCCAACCTTCTTCTTTCTCAAATAGCGGGCCCATATTTTCCAAAAAATCAAAAATAAATTATATTTTTGATTTTTTTTTTCGGAAAATAAATTATTTATTAAAAATATTATTTAAAATATAAAAAAGAAGCTGACTTCAAACGCGACTCAAATTTTTTTGTCTTTTTTTCTTTTCTTTCTCTTTTTTTTTTACTTTGCGAAACGGCGCCACTTTTGGAGGGGGGGGAACCAGTGAAAACCCTACCCGGTTCCCCGACCCGGGTCCGACCCAACGACCCGGTTCCCAGGGGAACCCTACCCAGATCCGACCCGACTCACAGCCGCCCCTCAAAACGCACGAAACCTTACCCGCTTCGCGGCCCGGGTCCGACCCGATGACCCGAGACCGTGACTCGAAGAATCGAGAACCCTAGGGTTCTCAATTCGTGGTGCCGGAGAGGGGAAGGTTGAGGCGCTGCGGCGGCGACGGCGGCAATGGCGACGATGGCAGTGACAACAATTGTTTTTCAAAAATAAAAATAAAAATCAAAAATCAAAAAATATTCCATATTTTCCAAAAAATGCCAAAAATCCAGAAAAAGCCAAAAATACTTTTATTTTCCAAAAAAAATGCCAAAAATCCAAAAAAAAAAGTCCTTTTTATGTAAAAAAAAATTAGAAAAAGACTCAAAAATGTTTTTCCTCCCAAAAATGCCTGGAAAATCCCTAAAACATCCAAAAACCTCAGGGTTTAAACAATGTTAGGTACCGAAAGGGCATTAGTGATTAACTAGTGTAATCAAGTCCCCGATCCTAATTTCTCTGGTTGCGCAGGAGCGAATATTTCTCCCAATATTTCGCATGGGTTTCTAATCAACCCACCCCAAATTGATTAGTGGCGACTCCGTTTTAAAAAATTAACTTACAGGTTAAAAACTTAGACTATTAAAGTCGTGAATTGGTGGACTTTGGAGAGTCTGGGCTTAATAAACCTAGCCGAGTCATTAGCCTCCGCGAGACGCCCGCCCCGATCGAGCGCCGAAAAAAAGAGGTCACGACAGCTTGGCGACTCCGCTGGGGACTTTGAGGACTTAGGCCTTTTTGTCTTGTTTAATTCCTTTACTGACTTAGGTTTTTTTTTTTTTTTTATGCAGGTCAATAGCTTCGAAATTTATTTTAATTTTGCTTAAAATAGATTTTCCTGTGATTATGAATTGTTGTGCATGTTTTACTATTTCAGCACTACACACGACACACACAACCCGGCCGCCGGACCTGGGCCGCCATAGGATATTTAGGATGGTGTCAAGAAAGATACGACCTCGAACGCGAGACTGCGATGTAGAGGTTGCCATTCTTTTCCCCGAATTTCTCTAGCCGAGGTTAGGAGGGTATGCTGCTAATGCGAGACTGCGATGGGCGGATACCCTTTTAATTTCAACGAGCCTTCTCAGTTAGAAATCGAGCCACACATCTCATGTGCATGTCTTTGTGCTTGCCATTTTCTTTAAAAGCAAAGTAATTTATTTACTTTTACTCAGTTTTTTTTATTGACCCATGGCAATTTAGGATAAGTTTTTCGAGTCCCAGTCTATATGCGATGGGAGAAGATGACATCCAGCTTATTCCCACTCCCAAGGCAGAGCTCTTCAGGTGGTGGGGTCAATTGGACCAATATGCCCAAGAGCGCGTGAAAGCCAAAGTCGGTCATCTTCTATTGTTGATCCAAGTCCGTGTTCATCTCGAAGTCATACAAGCCATGTCACATTTCTGGTGCCCGAAGACGACTATTTTTATATTTGGTGGGTTCGAGCTAGCCCCAACCCTGGAAGAATACAGCATCATCACTGGAATGCCTCTCGAGAAGAGGCTTGTTAGGCCATCAACAGGCATTATCCCGTTGCGTGGGTTAGCACGACTCTTAGGAGCTGAAGTTCATGTTATAAGGCAAATTCTTGAAAACAATCATAGTACCTGCCCCCTAGCATTTTTGACTGTCTATTTTGAAAACCAACCCATGACTCAGAAAAGCGAGATTTTCCTCTTGGCCTTTTTCGGGTTCATCATTTTCCCCCATCAAAGAAATGTCATAAGTCCAAAGATGGCATGGGTAGTTGATCAGATTTCAAGGGGGCAAAATTATGTCAACGTGATTTTAACTGAAACATTCTTGTCCCTCAATCGTTTTAAAGAAAACACTGAAAAAGTCATGCGGGTCTCCTCGGAAATTTTACAAGTCTGGTTCTTTTCTCACCTAAGCGAATTTCGATACTTCATGCGATCATTTGAAAAAAATAATTTCGAAAATCCATTGCAAAAATTTATGGTTCTAGGACCATACATTCCCAATCAAAACTGTTTAAATTGGGTGAACTTCCTAAGAGACCCGACTCCTGAAGTATTCCAATGGTGTGCTGGTTGGTTCCATAAAAAGAGAGCTCGTTTTGCTTATAAACGCCGCCGTCCAATTCCGTTGCTCAGTCTCACCGGCACCATTTCCTATTTTCCATATCGGGTGGCACGACAGTATGGAGCCCTCCAGGAGATCCCACCGCCTTTCAAGAGGAAGTCTCCTCCACTCTTTTTCAACACAAGCCGTGACTACGCGGTCGAAATTTCTATCCATGAGGAAACATGGAGCAAGTGCCATCTCAAAAGAATTGTGATACCTGAAGGGCTTGAGGGACAAGAAAAAGCCCACCACGCCTTTGAATCCTACATCCTCAACCATTGTATCCTGACAAAGTGGAAGCCATCGATTCCTCACCCAATCAGCGAGATCAGCCAGCATGAGCAAGCAGAGCCTATGCAAGGGGATTTGGGAATAGCCCAGATACATGTCTCAAAGCCGGTCCAAGAAAACAAGCATCTGCGCAAGAACAAGGCTCCCCGTCGCATATAAATAGCAATCATGTGTCCCTTAGTGTTGATATTGTGAAAATTTCGTCCCATTGTTTATGGACTTTTGTTTAATACATAGTATTTCCTTCTATCATTTCAAGTTTTAAATGTCAGAAGTCTGTGGTCTATAAAATCCTCTTTTGATAAATAAAGAAGTAGTTAGACTATTGCCATGGGTCAATCTTTGTTTACTTTCGTGCTTATTCATGATTTTTGCGACACGGGTAATTATGAATCGTCAACTATCAGCCACCTGCGAATGGCCCCATGTGATAGGACTCGATCAAAATGATGTACAAAATCGCCTCACCAACATTAAAGACGGCGTAGGACAGATGTCCATTGTCCTTCGACAACTCTCAAGGCAAATGGAATCCACTCAAGCTAAACCCAACTCCATAACTGCTTTAAGCACACTCCTGGCACCTGCAAATCCGCCAGATAATAACCAACAAGATAAACAGCTTGAAAAGATCATGAAAAAGTTGAGACAGCTGTAGGAGCCGAATCCCATCGACTCGTCTGATTATGCCGGTTTTGAGATCCCTGAAGAGCTCAAAACGCCTAAATGCGAAAGGTATGCTAATACCTTCCGCCCAGAGACCTACTTACAAGCCTACCTGGTCCAAAGGATGATTCAATCATACCAATCAAACCTGACCGGCCCTGCCTTGCGATGGTACATTGTCAGGAAGATTAGTTCCCTTAAAACCTGGAAAGAACTAATCCATGTTTTCCACCAAGAATATAATATTGACATTAGCCCTGACATCGCCTTGCCCTACGAAGAACTGATGATCCCGGAGCACGAGGAGCTGTCAGTTGCTGAGATAAGAGAAGAAAATGCCAATGAAGCCTTGCATGATAAATGGGCAACTGAGCAACATCATATTATTGAAAAGTTTCCCACTCGGAAAGGCAAGGAACCTATGTACGAGATCACAGGCATGGAGCCTGTTCAAGACCGAGGCACGACAGGACAGCTCCCCAAGCTTACTGCAGAAGCTAGGGTTCAAAGAATACCGACCCCTATCAACATAGAAAGTGAAACGGAGAGTGAAGCTTTAATATCTCTTATTCCCCTTGACATAATCGAACTGGCAAAACGAATGGCCTTACTCAAAAAGTCTGGACCAGGAGCCAAGAAAAGAAAGCCTAAACAAATCAATTCGACATCTACCACTGAGTACATTCGAAATTTGATAACTAGTGAGCCGCTGCATCAAAACTTCGAGCATTCCCTGGAATACAACTCCGAAGGCTACCGCCCTCTAGAATACGACCCGGATGACTTCCAGTCCCTAGAATACAATCCCAAGGACTTCCAACGTTATTTCAATGAAACTGACGACTCATCGTATAACTGTTTCCTACTCTCACCCGGAGATGAAGGCCCGTCAGAAGAGGAAACGTACATCTTTATCCGCTACGATCCTAACGAGCTACTAAACTCGTCCCCTGACCATGAGGATAGCTTCAATACTTCATCCTCATTCGGAAATTTTGACCCAGAAGAAGGTAATGGGGTAATCTCGGTAGAGTCCAGCTTCCTTGAAACAGAAAAATTCACTACTACAATGAGTATGCAGTGGGAAAACCACTGGCCTAACCGAGACATGTCAGGCCCGTCTTGCCCTCATATGATCATGACCCCTAGCAAAGTGTGGATACCTAATCTCTGCAAGTATAACGGCACGACTTACCCCGTGGCTCATTTGCAATATCTCCGCACTGAAATGAGTTAGTACTATGGCCCGATGTCATTTAAAACTCAGGCGTTCCAAGAAACTCTTACAGGGTCTGCATTGCAATGGTTCGTCACCGCAAGTATTTACTTCATAAAAGATTGGAATGAACTGTCTTCCACATTCTTGCATCAGTACCAAAACCAGATTTGAACTGAGCTGCCTTGCGAGAGTTTGGCTCACTTCGGAAGAAGACCAATGAAGGATTTCTGAACATATGCAGGAAGGTGGAGGGCTTTTATGATGCAAACCCACCCTCAACTGATCGAAGAAGAATTGATAAAGCAGTTCATAGAAGCTTTGCCCCACGAACGTCGTTGTTGGCTGCATGGGTTACACTTTCATAGCTTCAACGAAATAGTCATTGCATGCGAATACTTTGAGTCTACTGGAGGCGAGGAATTCAAAGACGCTTGACTTCAAGACCAGCACTATCAAAACGCTCCTTTTCATAGGAGTTTTTATTAGTTTTGCTTGTTTTTATGTTTCTTATCTAGTGTGCTACTGTTGTATTTTTCATTCCAGTACTTTAATGTACAGTTATAATATTTTGTTTTGAAAACATGAGGCGGTATTCCAAACCAGCCCAGTGATGTTATCTAACCATGAAAAGAAAATATCATCCAAGGAGAATACTGAGGGCTGAGCTTCCTCATGCTTTTTCTCCCCCAAAGACATATTCTGAAAATAAAAAAAAAAAAATATTTCATCACCAAAAGCTTTCGTCAAAACAAGATGATAAATTTAACCATTTTTGTCTTTCTGACTCTCTCACTTTATGTCTCAGAATATAATCACTTTTGACTTAGTGTAACAGAAAGCATTTAAAATTGGCACATCATGTGAACAGACCGAGTTCAAAGACACCCTATCAAGGAAGCAGGAGCAAACAAAAAGGATCATCCTATTTCAAAGAATGTGAGTCTTATTCCCTGAACATAATTTTGGAAATGATGTCTCATCTCTTTTGTGTATAGGAAACAAAAGATATGAGGTAATAGGCATAGGCATACGGTTAAACTTGAAGCATGCACATCATGGTAGCTTGAGGCAGGATAACCTCCCCCATGCTGCTTTCGACCTTCCTATTTTTGCAAGCCGTCCTCAGGAGCTCTGTACACTCCACCTCACTCCTGTCCAACTCCTTCTCAAGACGAAGCAATATCTTCTCCCCCTGACATGCCCGAACAATTAGACGGTACAGTTTCATTAAAGGGATTTCCAGCTTCGACAAGCCAAGGAGCACAAGGAAGAAATTTCTTCTCTTCCTTTGAATTCATTACTGTCAATAGGGAGAAAATCTAGACAGTCAAGGCAATTTGTAGCCCCCACTCCAGACAATGACTCTAGAGTCTGGAAGCTTCACTCTGTGTTCCAGACACGTATTCTTCCAAATCATAATCAGAAAATCGAAGGTTTTTTATTGTCCATCTTAGATTCCATAGAAGCTTGAGGTACGTGACTTTCTGCTCAATGCAGCTATAGTCAAAGACAGAAGAAAAATTCCACAGAAGGAAGACGTTGAAGATGAATCAACGACCAGCAATCATGCATACAGGGCCACAAATGAGGAGGGCCAATCAAAAAAGACATTGAACCGTGTCAAAGACAAAAGGACGTCATTGACACTCAAATATCTCTAGGAGGCAGCAAATATAAACTCTAAGGAAGAGTAATTTGGTATCGTTTCCAATACTCCCAATATCTGAATTCACTTTTGATATATTTGCTCCTATTTGACAAGAAGCATAAGATTCAAGAAACAAGCTTAGTGGTTAATTTGGGCAAACCAAGTAGCCCATATCGATTTACCTAGCTTGGTATGAAAGGACCTGTCGTTCGGAAGCCGATTCGGTCAAATGAAAAAGAAGCGCCCCCTGCGGACATTGTCAGCGCCTCTAGCCAAGTGCTACCCGGGAAGAAGCAAAATGGTCCAAAGTCAAGGGTTCGAATCCCTGACGCAACAGTTAGCCTCTTGAATACCAAAAAATAATAAAAATTTTGCTTCTCTTGCACCTACAAATTTCAAGAGAGCAAATGACCTAACAGAGTGAAAATTACAGGAATTCATATTATCCTCGTACTTTAGGTCTATTCAAACATCTGTAAACCAGTAAAGGGTAATGTTGTATCGCTTCCAAGTTATTCGACTCTTGAAAGAGCTTCTAACTAACATGATCCCTCTCGTCTGTTGCAGGATCACCTGATCTTCAAAGATGCAGAAAGCAAACCAATGAGAGGCATGTCAGACCATGATAAACTCTCCCAAGCCAATTGGCGTCTCAAGTATCGCCAAGGCAGATGACAGAAACCTTTCAGGCCTCAAATCACGTGTGATTTTGGCCCTACTAATTGATCTATTTCCACATCTTCTCTTTTGCAGGGGCAAAAGCAGAAAGGCCGTCAAATCAATGATCAGATCCCTAATCCCAGCTGATCCTTCTTGTGTCATTTCCCTACTTAATAAGGACAATCTATTGACACCCCTTTGTGAATAACTCTTTTGATGTTCCAAAATTCAACACATTTGTAAATGCAATTTCACCAAGTAAACATCCCTAAAGTTGTCAATAGGGTCTCTCGAGTAAAAAAAATCATTCATTTGTTTTGAGAGTACAAACTCTCTCATAGTTAAAAGAAAAATGCTGCATGCCTTTCTCCAAATGGATTTTTGCATGATGATTTTGTTTGTCTAAAATCACTGATTCCATTAAGGATTACTAGAATAGACAGCTAAGTGAAGGATACAAGATTAGTTGAGCATGCTGGATGAGGTGTGTCAGAATGATGACGGGCAAGCCATATCCTACACACAGCCCCCAATCTATGCACTTGTGAGATGAGTGTAGAAAATTCCATGACTACAGGGTAAAGAGTTCTCTCGTGAATGGTACGATAACCAAAATAGTGAGAGGTATTTCATTGCTCACCCCCCCCCCTTTGAGCCCCATACACTGGTGAAGCCTCTCTCATCAAAAATCACCCCACACTGGAGCATGTCAAAGACAAGGCAAATCAGCATCACAAGGTGAAAATAGGGATAGAAATTCTCTTGCTCGCACTTGCATCAATCTTCGAGTGTCTTTATTGCATATGAACACTTGCGTTAATTTAAGTGCCTTAGAATGACGAAGAGCAATTCATTTTCTATGCATTTGTATACATTGTACAACCCAAGTGAGTCTGTAATTTTACCCTCACATTGAGACAAAATAGAAGTCATTGCCATAGCCTAGAACGCTGGCTAAAGATGAAGACTCAAAGTCTAAATAATGGTGCTTCGATTGAACTCGCGTAGATTAGTTCTTCAAGCAACAAAAATGAAAAGCAGGGGCATAAAAAAGCAATGTACCTGGTAAAAGCAAGGTCAATGCCCATAAAAGAGGAACTGGAATAAAAGCAGGGGCATAAAAAAGCAGTGTGCTTGGTAAAAGCAAGGCCGATGCCCCAAACAGAAAATACAGCCATTTGTATTCCCAAGAGAAGATGCTATTGTGGTTCAATTGATAGAATTTCATCTGATCATGAGAAGAAAGACCAGTAACGAATGCCGAGACAGTCACCAGCTCTCACCCTTCTACATGTGAGCCGAGTCTACATTATATTCCCATTGTAAAAAGTCTCTTCAGACTAGGGGCACTTCGATTAACGTAGGATTTCATATGTGCATAAGTATCGCTCGAAGAAGTACGAGCAAGATTACTCTATCTCTTTTCGCAGAACTCCTGACTTGTAGACCCGGAGATGATCGTGCAACATTTTCGTCCATCGACTTCGACCTTGATGGTCCCTTTGATGAGCTGCTAACCAAGTCTTCATCACAATTTCAACAAAGACCTCTCACATTGGTAAAGTCGTACCGCTTGCGAGAATACTCGAACCCCTGCTGACATGATGACAGTGAGAAGTGTGATCCCTATAAATCTTGCATCAATGGTCAGGATAAAACAGCATTTCCATGAGAGTGAGTGAAAAGTCCTTTCAGACTGAAAGTCCCTCATCTGGCATGCTCAAGATATCTACATTATAAATGAGGGTTGTCTTTCAAAATCTTCCCTAGTGGAATTCGGATGATACAAAACTGACGAAATTGTCATGCATAAATCACATTTGAATTTATGAATTTACAACATATACAATCATTGTGTACATGTCTGCATTTTGTGTAAATAGTGAACATACTCTCAGTAATCAGAGATATTGCCAGGTAAGCATATCCATATCCCTATTTGTCTTAAAGTACCTACCACTGTCCATGTACTCTCTTCTTGTCACTCGATCTATTCGAGTCGTCCCCTGAGTTTGGGTGCCTGCAACGGTCTAAGTATCCCCTTGTCTTTGAATACCCACCATTTGCCGGGTACTCTCTCTTATCGACACTCGACCTGCTCGAGTTGTCCCCAGAATATTGATATTTGAGACTGTCCAGATATCCCCCTGTTTTTGAGTGCATGATGCTACTCAGGTACTCCCTCTGTTGACACTCGATCTGATCGAGTTGTCCTTAAAGTTTGGATACTCATGACCTGTCCGAATATCCTCTTGTCTTTGAGTACCGACCACCGTTTGGATACTCCATCCCCGTGACACTCGACCTGTTCGAGTTGTCCTCAAAATTACGCCATTGAATACTAATAGCTACTCAACTATTCTACCACATTATGCGCCTGTGATCACCCATGTATGCTTTCTTACACTTGGACCAGCTAAGTGGTCCCTGATTGTGCTCGTTAAATATTTGTGTACCTTGTACACCTGTGTGCCTACGACCATCCAGGTAAGCTCCGGGCTACATTCAAATTCTCAACTACCAGGAGGTGAGAAACCTTCACGAATATCTCAGGTACATCCTCGATATTCCCAATTTCCAGAAGGTGAGAGACCTTCACGAATATCCAAGGTACATCCTCGATATTCCCCATACCAGAAGGTGAGAGACCTTCACGAATATCCCAGGTACGTCCTCGATATTCCCTAATTGCCAGGAGGTGGGAGACCTTCACGAATATCCAAGGTGCGTCCTCGATATTCCCCATACCAGGAGGTGGGAGACCTTCACGAATATCTCAGGTACGTCCGCGATATTCCCATTACTAGGAGGTGAGAGACCTTCACAAATATCTCATGTACGTCCTCGATATTCTCAACTATCAGGAGGTGAGAAACCTTCACGAATATCTCAGGTACATCCTCGATATTCCCAACTACCAGGAGGTGAGAGACCTTCACGAATATCTCAGGTACGTCCTTGATATTCTCAATTATCAAAAGGTAAGAGACCTCCACAAATATGCAAGACCCATCCTCGATATTCCGTTTGCCAGGTATTTTTTAGAAATTCGTACTTGTGATCATCCAAGTACCTCTTCAACGCTTGCAAACGTTCAGGCATCCTTCAAAGTCCGTACTTGTTAACATCCAAGTACTCTTTTGACACTTGCAATCAATCAGGTATTTTCCAGCATCTAGTACTTGTGATCATACAGGTACCCCTTCGATATCTGCGAACATCCAGGTATCCTCTAAGAGTTTGTACTTGTGATCATCAAAGTACCCCTTCGACACCTACAAATGCCCAAATATCCTCCAAGTTAGTACTTGTGAATATCCAGGCACTCTTTCAATGCCTGTGAATGTCTAGGTATCTTCAACAAATTGATGCCCTGCGAAAGGTCGGTGCATCCCCCAAGAAAGGTCGGGTTCCCACAGGTGTCCTCGACAAAGATCAGGCACCTCACAAATCGATGCCCTGAGAAAGGTCGGTGCATCCCCTGAGAAAGGTCGGGTTCCAACAAGTGTCTTTGACAAAGATCAGGCACCCCACAAATCGATGCTCTGAGAAAGGTCGATGCATCCGCCGAGAAAGGTCGGGTTCCAACAGGTATCTTTGACAAAGATCAGGCACCCCACAAATATGCCCTGAGAAAGGTCGATGCATCCCCCGAGAAAGGTCGGGTTCCAACATGTGTCTTTGACAGAGGTCAGACATCCCCAACAAATTGATGCCCTGAGAAAGATCAGTGCATCCCCCGAGAAAGGTCGGGTTCCAATAGGTGTCCTCGACAAAGATCAGGCACCTCACAAACTGATGCCCTGAGAAAGATCGATGCATCCCTCGAGAAAGGTCGGGTTCCAACAGGTGTCCTCGACAAAGATCAGGCACCTCACAAATCGATGCCCTGAGAAAGGTTGGTGCATCCTCCCGAAAAAGGTCGGGTTCCAACTGGTGTCTTTGACAGAGGTCAGACACCCCCACAAAATAGATGCCCTGAGAAAGGTCGGCGCATCTCCCGTCATGGCAACTGAAGAAAAGTTCAGACCCGAGACAAACCACTTACTGCTTTGACAGGCGACCGAAGAAAGGTTCGGGTCTTAGAAAAGCAATTACCCATCAAAGCGACCGAAGAAAGGTTCAAGTCCAAAACAAACTACTGATTGCTCTAACCGGTGACCGAAGAATAGTTCGGGTCCTAAAGAAGCAACCCTCTCATATCACCAGGTAAGATGACACCTTGATACTTGCCAAAAGTCGGGATTCACACCCTATCTCACTCACTCTCGGTAAGTAATTCCAAGTATCTTCTTATCTGTCTTAGTATATGTAAAGTTATATTACTCTTTTTCTGCATAAAATAATAGGTCCCAAATAAAATATAATCTGCTACGCACGCATGGATAAAATTAAGGCATCAGTTTGTTTTTGAATGTGACCTCTGCGAACTCACCTTCAAAGAGGGGTAGTTGTTGACGCCTAAATTTCATTTTCTTAAATTAGGTTTTTTTATTAATTATCTTTTTTTCCTTTTTCGGATAATAAATAATAAAAACAAAAAAAATAACAAAACAAAAGCAAGCAAAAACAAAAAAAAAGAGCAGCAAAAGCAGCCCATCGGGCTCTCTCCCTCACACGGGCCCTCTCGGCCCGGCCCACGCGACCAAAACCCTTCCCCCTCCCTCTTCTCCTTCCTTCTTCCTCCTCCATCCGCCTCTGCAACACACGCGCGGAAGGCGCGACGCCGGATGGACGGACGGAAGGATGGCGATGCGCACAGGGAGCAGCTGGCGGACAGGTGGTGGATGGGACGCCGGTTCAGCCGCGGTGGTCCGGTCGGCAAGCCAAAGAACAGCGGCCAAGCCCCTCCGTCGACCGGCACCCCTCCGCCTATAAATAGGCCCCTCCCGACGAGAATCGGAGGCACGGACCGACAGATCGAGAGAGGGGGAGTCGGATCTAGGGCTTGCAAACCTCAGACAACCCACTGAGAGACTTCAGGGGAGGTCTGAGGTCGAACGGCCACGGATCCGAGGCTCACCGGAGGAGAAGGTAGAGAGAGAGGGAGACGATTCGAAGTCGCTACCCTCGAGTACCCCACTGAGAGACTTCAGGGGGGTCTGAGGTCTCACGGCTGCGGATCTGAGGCCCGCTGAAGGAGAGGGTAGAGAGAGAGAAGGAAATCGGAGGAAAAGGGGCTTGCACCGTCATCGCCGCTTCCGTCGCGCCGTTGCCGCGAGCAGGTAGCGTACTGCCTCTGTCGCCGTCGTCATCGCCATCACCCCTCCCCGCAGTACAATCATTGTCGCTGCCAAAAGAATCCACTTGTTAGACAAAAGAAAAACTACTCAAAAATATTTTCTCATTTTTTATTATTTTTTATCTCTTAAAAATAAATGAATTGAAAAATATTTTCACTAAACCTTATGCTCAAGTGTCGTGAAGCTTTATGATAATTGGAATTCGTTTTCCAAATTCAACTACATCTTCACCACTATCCCCAACTTCTGGTTGCCTAGAACCAAGACCCGATATGTGAGGGCCCATTCATTAGGGTCCTAGGTGCTCGCACTGGGTTCTCGAGCTTGTTCATCGAGGTCTCCAATTTAGGCATACGGTCCGAGACTAGATTGTAAGGTCCAAGGTTTGTCCCTCAAGGTCCCGGTGTAAGGTCCCTTAGATGGGGCGTCGTGGTCTTGGGGTTCTATGTTAGAGCTGGATTTGTTTGTTGGAAGATATGTCTTAAGTTTTTCAATAGCAATTTCCCAATCAATAAAAACAAAAGTTTTTCAATAGCAACAATTGGAAATTAATTTTTACCAAAAAAAAACAATTGGAAATTAATTCTCGCTCATTTGAAAGATCTATCCAAATTATAGGAGAATGAACCATCATTTCCGAAATTACTTTAATAAAAAAAAAAAAAAGGGAACATTCCCTGGTAATATCCGATTTTCCGGAAGTAAATGCATCCTAAGGTCTACATTCGGAAAAAGAGACAAACAGCTAAGTATTGTCGACATCATGTCGCCCAGTGTCCTCACGCTACCTGGTAATAACCTTATGCATAATACAGTAACCTAATTCTCAAAGCATTGATTACACGTGATACAATAACCCGCGACTTATAGAGTTTTCTTCACTGATTTTCCTTGGAAGACTCTTCAACACATTCTTCTTAATGGACCGCGTCCAAGGCTGCATTTCAAAAGTACACGCTCGTGCGTTGAAACTCGCGGTCGGAGCATCCATCCAACTCAACCCTTCAAACTCGGAGTGTTCTTAATTTCCAAGAACCTTCCCTTACACTCACTGCTCAGGTCAAGCCCAACGCTTTCGTGTGTGTGCATATCTATATATAACTCCATCTCCGGAGGCAGGATCACTCAACTTCCTCTCTTGCTCCTCTCTACAACAATCTCGTGCTCCTTTCCGGCAAACTCCTCCTTCGTCTTTGTCCATCTTTCTTGCTAGATTATAAGTTACCAAGTCAAAAACCCGAGTCAAAAACCCGACAAGCCTTTTTTTGTTTGAAGACGATGGGTTACGTTTCAAGCAACAGAAAGCCGCTGTTGTCTCGGAAAGCAACCAACGACGGCCATGCCGAGAACATTCCCTTTTTCGATGGGTGGAAGGCCTACGACAATGACCCATTTCATCCTACGCAGAATTCCAGTGGTGTCATCCAAATGGGTCTTGCAGAACATCAGGTAAAAGAAAAGGAATAAAAAAAGAACTTGCTCGAAGTTCCTCTTTTTCGACGTATGGGTCTTGTGCCGAAAGCTCGGAAAGTGAACTTTCTTTTTTTCTGCAATATTCAGCTCTGTTTCGACTTGGTTCAACAATGGCTCGTCAACAACCCAGAAGCCGCCATCTGCACTAAGGAAGGAGTGGACAAGTTTAGGGACATTGCCATCTTTCAGGACTATCATGACTTGCCCGAGTTCAGAAACGTACGTTTGGGTGAATCAAATTCATTGTCTCGCTCCTCTTTTTCAGTACCCAAATTCATGCATTACGCCATTAATCGATGTTTGAAAGTAATATGAGAGCTTGACGACGGATCGAATTTTAAAGCCCTGATCTTTTGCAGGCTGTGGCGAAGATCATGGGGGAGAGTGAGAGGGGACAAGGTCAAGTTTGATCCCGACCGGATTGTCATGAGCGGAGGAGCCACAGGAGCTCACGAGCTGATCACATTCTGCCTGGTTGATCCTGGCGATGCGCTCTTGGTGCCAACCCCTTACTATACAGGGTAAGATCTCTCATCATTTTCTGCTTTCCAAGCAAATACATCACGGGCTTAGTTAACATGATAAATGCAAAACTGATGGGATTAGGTGCGCTTCAACTGTTCACATCATTGGAGATTCGACTAGACGGCGGCACCTTCCAACTTAGGCATGGAAAAGATTAAACTAATGCTTGGCTACCAATGGGAAAAAAAATTATATTATCCATATGATGCGGCTTATCGGTGTTCTTTATTAATCACAACACAAAACTGATCTTACTAATAAGAAAATGATTGGATGCATCTTCCAGGGGACAGATTAGGGCCTTTAGCTATCTCTACTCCTGCAAAAAAACATGCTTAATTTAACTGCATTTTGAGGGTTGTCTAAAGACTGATTTTGACTTTTTGTTCATCTCAAAGTTAATCTGACCTGTCCAAAAATGACCTGGTGAGCGAATCGGGTGAATTTAAAGAACGAAAGCATTGAATAAGGTTTGGTTTTCACGCTAGAGAGTGTTGGGCACGTTTAATACTCAATATGGTATCTCTGTTAATAAGCTTTTGGGATAAAGACTTAAAAGTTTCACATAAATACTGTTATGTTTCTCCGAGAAGAACAAAGAAGAGTTTTCATGGCCGAGTTCGAACATGAATGGTGAAACATAACCTATATTTTTATGAATGACAACTTGTTTCTTCTCAAGTTAATTGAAAAATAAAACAAAATTATCTTTTTGCAGATTTGATCGAGATTTGTGTTGGAGGACGGGAGCGCGACTTCTCCCCGTGGTCTATCACAGCTCTAACAATTTCAAGGTCACCAGGAAGGCTTTGGAAGAAGCATACGCAAAAGCTGTTGAGGCCAACATCAACGTAAAAGGGTTGCTCATAACCAATCCATCAAACCCACTAGGGACCATCCTAGACCGAGACACGTTGAGAGACGCCATGAGCTTCATAAACGAGAAGAACATCCACCTAGTTTACGATGAGATATATGCTGCTACAGTCTTTCGTCAGCCCGATTTCATAAGCATCGCGGAGATAATCGAGGAAGATCCAGAATACAATCGCAACCTCGTGCATATAATTTATAGCCTCTCAAAAGATATGGGTTTCCCTGGCTTCAGGGTTGGGATTGTGTATTCATACAATGATGCCGTGGTGGAGTGCGGCCGGAAGATGTCCAGCTTCGGTCTAGTATCCTCCCAAACTCAGTACCTAATTGCATCCATGTTATCGGATGATCAGTTCATCGGGAAATTCCTGTCGGAGAGCGCGGAGAGGTTAGCGACGAGACATAAGGATTTCACTGACGGACTTCGTCAGGTAGGCATCGAGTGCTTGAACGGCAATGCGGGTCTCTTCTTATGGATGGATTTGAGGGGCCTCCCGATGGAGAGCACCGTAGAGGCAGAGACGGCTCTGTGGCGGGTCATAATCAACGATGTCAAGCTAAATGTCTCGCCGGGTTCTTCCTTTCACTACTCAGAGCCAGGATGGCTCAGAGTTTGCATTGCCAACATGAATGAGGAGACCATGAAGGTTGCTTTAGAACGAATCCGAGTGTTTGTGCTGAGGAATGGCGATAAGCTGAACAGGAAGAAGAAGTGCTGGCAGAGCGACCTAAAGCTCAGACTCTCGTTCCGAAGAATGGATGATGGGTTTTTGACTCGGGTTTTTGACTTGGTAACTTATAATCTAGCAAGAAAGATGGACAAAGACGAAGGAGGAGTTTGCCGGAAAGGAGCACGAGATTGTTGTAGAGAGGAGCAAGAGAGGAAGTTGAGTGATCCTGCTTCCGGAGATGGAGTTATATATAGATATGCACACACACGAAAGCGTTGGGCTTGACCTGAGCAGTGAGTGTAAGGGAAGGTTCTTGGAAATTAAGAACACTCCGAGTTTGAAGGGTTGAGTTGGATGGATGCTCCGACCGCGAGTTTCAACGCACGAGCGTGTACTTTTGAAATACAGCCCTGGACGCGGTCCATTATGAAGATTGTGTTGAAGAGTCTTCCAAGGAAAATCGGTGAAGAAAACTCGACAGTTTTTGTGCAGCGCGGGTTATTGTATCACGTGTAATCAATGCTTTGAGAATTAGGTGACTGTATTGTGCATATGGTTGCCAAGTAGCCTGAGGACACTGGGCGACATGATGTCGACAATACTTAGCTGTTTGTCTTTTTTTCCGATTGTCGACCTTAGGATGCATTTACTTCCGGAAAATAGTATATTACCAGGGAATGTTCCCTCTTTTTTTTTTTTTTTTTAACTAGAGTAATGTCGGAAATGATGGTTCATTCTCCTATAATTTGGATAGACCTTTCAAATGAGCGAGAATTAATTTTTAATTGTTGCTATTGAAAAGCTTTTTTTTTATTGGCTAGGAAATTGCTATTGAAAAACTTAAGACGTATATTCCAACAAACAAATCTAGCTCTAACACAAAACCCCAAGACCACGACGCCCCATCTAGGGACCTTGCACCGGGACCTTGAGGGACAAACCTTGGACCTTACAGTCTAGTCTCGGACCGTATGCCTAAATTGGAGACCTCGATGAACGAGCTCAAGAACCCGGTGTGAGCATCTAGTACCCTAATGAATGGGCCCTAACATATTGGGTCTTGGTTCTAGGCAACTAGAAGTCGGGGATAGTGGTGAAGATGTAGTTGAATTTGGGAAACGAATTCCAATTATCATGAAACTTTACGACACTTAAGCATATGGTTTAGTGAAAATATTTTTCAATTCATTCATTTTTTAAGAGATAAAAGATAATAAATGAGAAAATATTTTTGAGTAGTTTTTCTTTTGTCTAACAAGTGGATCCTTTTGAAAAATTGCATGGTCTCTAATCAACCATAAACTTATTGTGTGGATGTCAATTCAATCATAAATTTTCAATTTTGTTAATTTAATAATAAATCTTTGCAAAAAATTCCAATATAGTCCTTTCGACTAATTTTTACTTGAAGTGGATGATGCAACAATTCACTCATCACCAGTCACCATTAGAGGTGTTAAACGGGTGGGTTGGGTCGGGTTTGGGTCGGGTCATTAATGGGTCGACCCAAATGGACCCATTAACCCATTTATGATCCATTTATGTCTAATGTAAATTGTTCGACCCATACCTGACTCGACCCATACCCAACCCATACCCGACCCGACCCATATTAATAATATTTTCATATTTAACCAAATTTAGGAAAACTTATTCTTATGTTTTTTTTAAAAGATTATATTACTAAAAAACTTCCAAACAATATAAATCCAATCAATAATTTTTCAATTTTTTACAATTTTTCAAAAAAATTATATATATATTTTAAAACTAAAATAGTTTTATACAACACAAATTTAGTGGAAAATTTGTATAATTTTTAAAATAATTATTTTAAAAATCGAATTTTAATTATTTTTATTTCAAAAAATAAATTTTAAATATTTTTAATTTTTAAAATTTTAAAATTTTTTAAAAAATTATTTGTATTTTTTTAATATTTTTAAAAAATTATTTGTATCTTTAAAAATAAAATTTTAATTATTTTTATTTTTAAATTAAGTTTTAAATTATTTTTTATTTTTTTATTTTTATTTTTAAAATATAATTTTCTTTTTTCTTTTTTTTTTCTTTCTTCTTCCTTAGGCGGCGTGGCTGAGACTCGAGCTCACGGTCGGGGTTCGAGCCGCGAGAGGAGCCGCCTCATGGCCGGGAGGCTTGAGCCTCGGCGATCTGGCGAGACTCCTCGCCGTGTTCATGCGCGTCGAGTTTTCGCGCCGGATAGCATGACTCGCCGATGTCGAACAGCCGAGTCGCCCGGATCGGCGAGGCGGCCCTCGCCATATCCGGCAAGCTCGAGCTCGCCCGACGCCGGCGAGCTTCGAGCTCGCCTGGCCGGTCGCCGGCCATCGCCGTGCCGGCGACCGGAGGAAGAAGAAAGAAAATAAAAAGAAAGAAAAATGAAAAATGAAAAATGAAATCAAAAATAATTATATTTTCGGTTTTTATAAAAAAAAAAAATTATAAAGTTAAAGAGAGGAGACTAGAGAGATAGTGAAATTTTGAGTTAAAATAAAGGGGCTCATTTTTAATGGGTTGATAAATGGATCTTAAATGGGTCACCCATATATTTTATTCTTGACCCATTAAAACTCATTATAGGTGTTTTAAGAAATAAAACTTGACCCATTAACAACCCATTTAACCATAAATGGGTTGTGCAACAAAAATTGATTAAAAGAACCACATTTGCATTTTACACAAATGTGTAGATTAAATTGGTAATATTAGAAAGTCTGATTGAAATAGTATTCGTATGGTAGAGGTTTAGGACCAATTGAGTGATTTCCGTGATGCTTGTATATAATGCTTCGTGTTATACGAATAAGTCCTTATGATATAATTTTGTGCGAGTGTTTTTCCTAGCAATGAAGATGCATGTTTGGGGATGGTATCAAATTTGGCTTCCCCCGATCCCTTTACTCGGTGGGGAACGAATTGTCGCATTGTTCTTATGTACCACGGTGCACTCGGAGATTTTCGCGTTGGAAGAGAAACTTCTGATTCATATGCACCACGCTTTCGGCAGAAAAGACCACGATCACCTGTGGAAATCTACGTGGGAATGCAGATGCTTCTCAGGCAAAAGTGTGCAGATCTTTTGGCTAGGGGGGGAAGAAGAGAAAGACGCTCAGAGTAACATACACACCTAAGCTTCTTTTCCTTCTTGTTGGCTCGAAGAAAAGAGAGAGAAAGAGGGAAAATTTAGGGGAGAGGGACGAGAAGTGAGCAGCTTTCCGGTGGATTATTTGACGTACGCTGGACTAATTAAAGAGACGGATCACTATATGTTATTTTTAGAGAAGAAAATGAATTTTACTAGTGAAGAGGTAAATGTACCGAGAAAAAAACAACAAACACGAGGTAAAGTTTTTGTCTTTTTTATTGCACCAACACATTTTGACTCTCTAAAGGTTAAATAAATGCACGTCCAAGAGAAAGGGACTAGAAAAGAGCAAGCCGAGAAATGAAATCTTCATTTTTGGTGGGCTCTTTTTACTTTAAGATCCTATGCAAAGAAAGTGGTGGCCTCCGGATGCTCGCCCTCTAGCGGCAGACGCACCACCGTAGGCCACGACCTCGGCATAGCAGGTCATCAAGGCGCCAAAGCGCGCTACGACGAAGTTAAAGCAAATGAACCAAGACTAGAACGAACGAGAAGACCTGAGGAACGAACGTGGCCGAAAGAACTAAGTCATGCATTGTTTACATAGATGTAAAGATGGCCACAAAGAAGAAGTAACGTACCATTTGTTTGGAGCTTTTTTCGTCCCAAAAAAGTCCTAAAGAACCAGCAACCTACATCTTCTTTTGACTCGATGTCTTTGCTATCCTCTTTATCATATTCATCACCTACCGTTCAAAGGACCACCCTCAACGAATAGGTTTAAGGTATTTACTCAAGAAACAGCCATAATGGCTCATTTGAAAAGACGGTTCGAACATGTCATATTTTCCATCGCCCAAAAGAAGGGTTGTCGATCAAGAGCATGAACTCTCCTGAGTCCATAGGGGTGTGCAACCTGTTGGAAATTAATCCAGAGAAAACACACTGTTTGTTGTAATCATAACATCAATGTAAAGAAGATGATAATAACTTTATAATATCATTCCTTTTACAAATCTTGGAGAAGAAGAAAATAAGATATCACTGAAAAATAACATAAAATTGGAGGTGAGGTACAGATAACCGAATCTCCTTAAGGCGATTAGTTCCTGCAAATGGTGCTACGCAGATTCACGAACTATGCCTCCCAAGATACAACACCTCGAACCTGTTTAAATTATCACTATGCAAACAGGACTCAGTTGAACCATTCAATTGAACCAGTACATTCAGAAAAATCAGAAGAGTAGGAAAGTATATCAAAGCCTTTTTGGAATCAAGTCGGAAAAACCAAAACCAAAAAAACCTTCATGAAGCTCTAAGCTCCTATCTATTTATAGAGCTTTTTAGTTCATGTACTAAAGAGATACATGAATTAAACAGACGCGTGTATCCACGGAGTTCATGAATGAAGAGATACGTGAAACCAAGAGATTCATGAATACTGAGACACGTGAGTTCAAGAGATTTATGAACTCAATAAATACATGAATCTAAGACATTCATGAATTCAATAGATACGTGAACAGAAAAGATTAGGAAATTCATGAATCCAAAAGAGATACGTGAATAGAAAAGACGTATCATAATTTATTGGCTTTCGTTGATCCATTAACCATAATTATAACCATAATTACAACACAACAGGACCGGGTCAACCCGGTTCCCGGATCGGCCCACTCGAAAAACAAGGTCGGGAACCGGTTCCGGTTGAAACCGGTCCGGGAACCGGGTCCCAAAATTCAAACCCTGTTTGAACCAGTTCGGGAACTGGTTCCAAGGGATTACCCACCCGGGAACCGGATCGACCGGACCGATTTGGGAACCGGTTTGTAAGCCACCCCAAAAAGACCAAAACGCAAAACCCTAATTTGTTTTTACTATATATCTTTACCTCTCAGGCTCTCACACCCGCAGACTTCCCCGAGCTCACAACCTCTGCCTGTCCGCCGATCCTGGTTCCATCCGAGCACTAACGCTGCTTCGGTTTACTTTGTCTCCTTCGATTGTGTGACTGAATTGTCGTCTGGTATAATAGTAAGTCACTATACATCGGTGGTGAATAAATCACAGCCAAGCTATATCAAATTCAATCTCATTTTGATGCTCATAAAAGACCATTCCACCAAAGTTTGAGGGAGAGAGTCTTCAACCTAATTTAATTCAAAATAAGTGGAAACGGTACGAGAAATGCTCAGGTATTGGAAGTTTAGTTAAGTTGAGAAATGATGGATATATGAAAGTAGTTAAGTTAAGAAATCATGGATATATAAAAGAACTTAAGTTAGGAAATGGACATTGACCTAGTAATAATCAAAGGGAATTTAAGAACTCATCCAGACTTGCTTCTCTAAGGTTAATATAAGATACAACAAATTTTATGCAAAACAGGTTCCAATATAAATAGGGTCAACCCTGTTCTTGGATCGGAAAAACGGGGTGGGTCGGGAACAGGGTCCAATGCAAACAGGGTCGGAAACAGAGTCCAAAAAAAGAGAACCGGTTATAACAAGGTCCAGGTCTAGACCCTACCCACCCTGGACCCGATCACCCCTACTAAGTCCATATCTCACGTGACATGAGATTTCTTTTGAGTTCTTATAAGCCTAAGTATTTCAAGCAATCACCACTAGCAATTTAGAGTCGACTAGAAACAAATCAAAAAATAAAGATAAAAATGAAAACTTTGTTTCAATTTCTACGAAACTAGAGATTCTAAGCATGAGAGTTTGATTGCACTAATATTTCTATTAGCATCCTTTTGGTGATTAACTTGTTGGTTGTTCAATTAAAATAGTCACATACTCTTGATTAGGGCGATTACGATCACAAAGATCTTTCAAAGTCCTCAAGTGTTCATGCAATTATTTTTGCCTAAACTAGACTGAGCATAATCTAGAAAAGAAATTAACATACAATTTATTGAGAAGTGATGTGAAAAAAATAAACTAGCCACTAAAAATAAATGTGATAAATAAACTTGAAAGTAATTATCTAAGAGCGAGAAAAGAAAACACAATGCAATGTTGAAATCCACTAAGCTCAGTTGCCTCTCAAGGTTTCGGTACTCGTCTGTCCATGCACCATCGATCAAAGCATGCCATCAATCAGAACAAGAGATCAACAAAGTTCATTGCAATTCAAAATTCAATTTGCCTTGGGGTCGGCTTTGGAATTAATCATGCAATTCGATTATCCCAAGCCATCTCCTGATCCACTGGGCATTCATTGATTAAGATTAGTGATACTAAACCCCCACTTGTGTTCACAAAAGCAGAAGATTAATTCGCTAATCACTAATTAAAGCTAATCAAACCCACTAATATACCTGCTGATACGTGTTAGACCAGACATTCATCTAATCAAACACATGCAGGCTACATTTAACATGCAATTAGGCCAACTGACCTTGGGAATCAAGAAAATAATCGGTTGGCCACTAAGGGCAACCTCTCCTTTTTTTTCCAAAATCATGTATGTAATTAAAAGAAACTAGACTAATTCTAGGACTAAAATCTAACATCCTAAATAGGATTACTTTCCTAACCAGATTTCTACTTTTTTTAATTTTCAATTTAAAAAATTATAATTTTTTACTTTTTCTTTAAAATAGAAACGGGACGGGCTCTTATGCTAAGCCTGGTTCACTCAAAGCCCAGTTCCCCTAAAAGCCCTCTTGTTTCTTTGTTTGGGGCCAGCCCAAAACCATCCCGAAGCCCAGCCCTACAAGCCCCCGACCCAACCTTCTACTTTCTCAAATAGCCGGTCCAACGGAGGCCAGCCCTGGTCAGGCGGTGACGTTGTTGTCCTTGGCTGGACTAGGCTCCGGCTTTGCCAACACCCAGCCAACACCCAACCCTCACCGCTAGGGGAGAAGTGCCAAAAAAGTCCTAAACCTTTGTCTTTGTGCCGATTTAGTCCTAAACCTTTTTACGTTGTGCCAATTCAATCATTTCCGGCCAATTTTGGCTGGATTTTACTGACTGGACACCGGCCGGCTGACATGGCCTGATCGACGCTGACGTGAAAAACTTTTAAAAATATTTTAATTTTTTTTTATTTTTTTATTTTATGTTTTTATGTTTTTCTTTTTTCTTTTTTTCTTCCTCCAGCCCATCGCTAGAGCTCGACCACCAGCCAGAGGCGATGGCCAACGAGGTTGAGGTCGACCTCGCCAGCCACCTCGCCAGTGGCCGAAAGGGAGGCCTCGCGCGGGGCGGCAAGACTCGCCCTCGCCGGATCTGATGAGGATCGAGCCTCACCCATGGCCGGTGAGGCTCGACCTTGCCAGATCCGGGGAGGGCGAGCCTTGCCTGCCCAGCGCGAGGCCGCCTCGAGGCCTAAGCAATGAGGCTCACCCTCGTCGAATCTGGCGAGGGTCGAGCCTCGCCCATGGCCAACGAGGGCAAGGGCGAGGAGGCAGCCTCGTTGCAGTCGCGTCGTCCCCTCTGGCGAGGGTTGAGCCTCGCCCATGGTCAGTGAGGACGAGCCCTGCCAGCTCAGTGCGAGGCTAGCTCGACGATGACAGCAAGCGGCTGGATAAGCTCCGGCGGACAGCGAGCAGGGCGCGAGTGACGAGCGCGAGAGGCAAAGACGCACAGACAGGTGCACGAGCAGGGGACGACGCGACTGCAGCGAGGCCGCCTCCTCGCCCTCGCCCTCGCCGGCCATGGGCGAGGCTCAACCCTCGCTAGATCCGGTGAGGGCGAGCCTCACCGCCCTGGCCTCGAGGCGGCCTCATGCCGAGCGAGCGAGGCTCGCCCTCACCGGATCTGGCGAGGTCGAGCCTCGCTGGCCATGGGCAAGGCTCGACCCTCGCCACCCCGCGCGAGGTCACCCTCGCGGCCACTGGCGAGGTGGTCGACCTCGCCGGCCGTCGCCTTTGGCCGATCGCCGAGCTCCGGCGACCGGTTGGAGGAAGAAAAAAAGAAAAAGAAAAACATAAAAAAAGAAAAATCAAAATAGAAAAGTAAAAAAAAAATCAAAAAAATTAAAATATTATTAAAACTTGACCACGTCAGCGCCGATCAAGCCACGTCAGTCGGCCGATGTCTAGTCAGCAAAATCCAGCCAAAATTAGCCAGAAATGACTAAATTGGCACAACATAAAAATGTTTAGGACTAAATCGGCACCAAAAAAGGGTTTAGGATTAAATCGGCATAAAAACAAAATGTTTAGAACTAAATCGGCACAAAAAAAAAAAATCGTTCAAGTAAATGGACAGACCGAACATATCCTGAATATCAAATAGACATGTTGTAGAAGCTCTCGTAAGAGCGCAAGTTCGCTTTTTTGGGTGAGGTTACTTCTTAACCAAATACAAAGGATCCAAAGGAAGTTCAGGATCACGGATTTGGAGTTTTCGGTGGTATTAAGGCTTCATGTTTTCACGACTGATTATTTCTTCGTCCAAAGATTTGTGTCTATACTTCGTAGCGTCTCGTGTCGGGGGCATATTAATGAGCTTTCGTCGTCAGGTCATCCACGACCGTCCTGTTTCCAGGCAACTTCAGCACCAGTAGCGAGGCTGATTCTAGAATTTGAGGCCATCGTCTCTCTCTCTGTCTCTCTCTCTCTCTCTGGATTCGAGGGGGGCGCACTGTGCAGAGGTTGTGCATTCACTCTTTCATGGGTTCTATCCTCGGCGACTTGCCGTCATTCGATCCTCACAACTTCAGCCATTTCAGGCCCTCCGATCCCTCCAACCCTTCCGTGAGTTCCCCATCTTTCTCTTGGCCCTTCGTCTTTCTCTTGGCATTGACCGTTAAGAAACGAAACCATGTCCTAGTTTGATTTGTGCTTTGCCGGACCACATGATGAAAAGAAGACGACAATCGCCAATGCTCTTATCCTTGCCTTGGAAAATAACGTTCCCTCGAAGGACAGCGATGGCATATTACCCCTAAGCCGGGGCTGAACCGATTGATGACCGAGTCCGGCAGAAGCTTCCATCATTTGCTCAGTTACAGGTCAAGTTCCGAAATGGGGTGGTGATAAAAGAACTGGAAATGAAGTTGAAGATTTTACAATTCAACATTTTTGAAAGTTTTAACAATTTTGGACTATTACTTCCAGACTCGAGCCAGTCAAAATCACGGATAAAATTCAAATTTCAATTAAGCATGGTCAGAGTCAAAAGCCCCAGCAGCCGCAAGTCGGTTATGTTACTAGGGGAAAGCCTGTCAAAATGTACTTCTATCACAAAACCACTAATTTGGTCAATGCTTGAGGTCATGACTGTATTGGGTAGTTCGAACTTGAGTTCATATTCTATCTTGTATTTGGAAATGTTCTCCGGACCGAATAAATTAGGATATGTCCAGATAAAATGCCGGATAAAAAATCTAGAAGAAGGGGTTGGATATTATTGGATAAGAAAAAATTATTTAAAAGAATTAACAAAATGAGAATTGTCATTACTTCATTGGCAATCACTAATCAATTACGAATTTTTCCAAACCAAATCGGCCTATAAATAAATTATGCGAAGAAGAAACATCTTGGGCAAAATTGGTGGGGTCCCAAAAAATCCATGCATGTCGTTCCGATATTAGCTTCTCTCTTGTAATTAGGACTTCAATTTGGCCAACATCAGTGTAAGAATATCTTGGGGACTGCAGAACCATGCTTGCTAATACAGCTACAAAAGGTGACATGCGGTTGATCACAAGGTCACCATCTGAGCAAATGCAGGTCTATTGTTATGGATGGATTTGAGGGGGATCCTGAGGGAGAGCACCGTAGAGGCAGAGACCGCTCTGTGGCGAGTCATAATTAACGATGTCAAGCTCAATGTCTCACCGGGTTCTTCCTTTCACTGTTCAGAGCTAGGATGGTTCAGAGTTTGCATTGCCAACATGAACGAGGAGACCCTGAAGGTCGCCTTAACACGAATCCGAGAGTTTGTGCTGAGGAATGGCGATAAGCTGAACAGAAAGGAAAAGTGCTGGCAGAGCCACCTAAGGTTCAGAATCTCCTTCCGAAGAATGGACGATGTGGTGAGGTCGCCATGCATCATGTCCCCTCACTCGCCCATCAACCACCAATGGTTCAAGCCAGAACTTGAAGGTGACAATCGCGTGATTCTACAAACAAGAAAAATTATTGCATTTTTCCTGTTAAATTCAAAGCTATCCAAATGTAAATAGGGAATTTGGATTCCTTATGTGCTTAGTAGACAGGATCAAACATTCTTTTGGTAGGAAAAATAAAAAACTACAAGCCTCCATGGGGTTGGTGGAGTGGTAAGTGCACGGGGCTTGTGGGTGATTGACCCAAGTTCTAGTCTCTCTGCCCTTCATCTTACAATATCCTTGACTTACATGGAGGCTAGTCTGTGGAGCTGGGCTAGTTCTCCTCCGGTTGGTGCTTGACCGGTTGGACCCTTGTAGTGCGGCCAGTGCGGGAGTCCGGGTTATCAAAATAAAAAATAAATAAATAAAGCTCAAAAGTAGCTTAGGACTATTACCTTGTAACTGGGTGCAGAACGGGACTCTAAGCCTTAGGTTGCTCTGCCAGCACTTGTCCTTCCTGTTTAGCTTATCGCCATTCCTCAGCACAAACTCTCGGATTTGTGCTAAAGCGACCTTCATGGTCTTCTCATTCATGTTGGCAATGCAAACTCTGAACCATCCTGGCTTTGAACAGTGAAAGGAAGAACCCGGTGAGACATTGAGCTTGACATCGTTAATTATGACCTGCCACAGAGTCGTCTCTGCCTCTACGGTGCTGTCCATCAGGAGCCCCCTCAAATCCATCCATAACAAGAGACCTGCATTGCCGTTCAAGCACTTGATGCCTACTGACGAAGTCTGTAAGTGAAATCCTTATGCCTTGTGGCTAACCTCCCCGCACTCTCCAACAGGAATTTCCCGATGAACTGATCGTCCGATAACATGGATGCAATTTGGTACTGAGTTTGGGAGGATACTAGACCGAAGCTGGACATCTTCCGGCCGCACTCCACCACGGCATCATTGTATGAATACACAATCCCAATCCTGAAGCCAGGGAAACCCATATCTTTTGAGAGGCTATAAATTATTTGCATGAGGTTGCGATTGTATTCTTGATCTTCCTCGATTATCTCTGCGATGCTTATGAAATCCGGCTGACGAAAGACTGTAGCAGCATATACCTCATCACAAGCTAGGTGGATGTTCTTCTCGTTGATGAAGCTCATGGCTTCTCTCAACGTTGTCTCCGTCTAAGACGGTCCCTAGTGGGTTTGATGGATTGGTTATGAGCAACCCTTTAACGTTGATGTTCGCCTCAACAGCTATTGCGTATGCATCTTCCAAAGCCTTCCTGGTGACCTTGAAATTGTTAGAGCTGTGACAGACCATGGAAAGAAGTCGCGCTCCAGTCCTCCAACACAAATCTCGATCAAATCTGCAAAAATATTATTTTGTTTTATTTTTCAATTAACTTGAGAAGAAACAAGTCGTCATTCATAAAAATAGAGGCTCTGTTTCACCATTCATGTTCAAACTCGGTCATGAAAACTCTTCTTTGCTCTTCTTGGAGAAACATAACAGTCGTGAAACTTTTAAGTCTTTGTCCCAAAAGCTTGTTAGCAGAGATGCCACATTGAGTATGAAACGTGCCCAACACTCTCTAGCGCGTGAAAACTGAACCTTATCCAGCGCTCTCGTTCTTTGAATTCATCCGATTCACTCACCATGTCATTTTTGGACAGGTTAGATTAAGTTTGAGATGAACAAAAAATCAGTCTTAAGACGACCCTCAAAAAGCAGTTCAATTCAGAATGTTTTTTTGCAGGAGTCGAGATAGCTAAAGGCCCTAATGTGTCCCCTGGAAGATGTATCCAAGAACTATATTGAACAAAAGGACTTTCACTGTTCAGGGAAGAGTAGAGTAGCCCCTAAAAATGGCCTCATCTGTTTTGTCGGGGCACTGTCTAGAATTCTCCCAAAATGGTACCCGATTTCAATTATTGTCAAAGAGGCAGAGGTGACATTTCACAGGGAAAAGGCAGGTCCTTTCGGCCGGAGCGTTTGGATGGTGACAGTGAAATTTCGAGGCAACTTGCCCTGTGTTTTGATTCAGCTCCCCTAGTTATCATTGACTAAATTGCTGGTCGTTGACCTTGCAGAACTATTATGGATGCTGTGAGAGAGATGGGGCGAAGCAAAACAGCTGGAAAATGATCTAATATATCTTAGGAAAAAGCTTAGATGACTGCACCGTTACTCTGCAGAGGCAGGGTAACAGTGTAGGCTTGACCCCATATTTTCCCAAGGAAACCGGAAGACTTGTTTGTCCGGTTTCCTTGGAAAATCTGGGATTTTGAGTGAAGTTTTTCAGATCTCACTACCTTGGATTTTATTAGTTTTTTGTCGGAGAATTAAAATTTGCTAGGTGGATTTGAAGTTGTCTTATATGAAATAGATTTTATATTAATATTAATTTATTAAATTAAACATAATTGTTCATTTCACTCTTCCATAAAATACGTGCAATCTTCTACTAATGAAGCTAAATTATTAATTAATGAAATCTTTGATAGCACATTGCTTTTGAAGTGATACTAAAGGCTCAAAGTGCACCATTATTTTGAAGTATTTACAACATCGTTAGACTAGCATTGTCCTTATTATTCTCTCTTTGCTTTACCGGTTTCATGTCACACTTTAATTTATTTATTTTCCTGTTGTTACAACAAAAATGATATTAAATATGATTTTCACATAGCAGAATACAAATTTGCTATCTCAATCAATAAAAAATAAGTCATCTACAAATAGACCATTACCGAGAAAATTTTCCATGTGGTCTAATTCTAAATAACTCTAAATAAGTCATCTACAAATGGACAAGTTAAATATCTCGCTATTGAGTAGCTTTCCTCCTTCTCTTGTTTAGTAATGGACGGATCATTTATTTCTCTATTTGGCTTTTTTTTTCCCTTTCTTAGTCAATGGTGACCTCAACTTACTCAGCCTATTGCCTTCTCTTGGCGTGAGATAAATGTGGTCGAGAGGCCACCGTCTTTCCCACTAATGACAGTAGCTGTCATGCTAGTGACACGGCCGAACGGATAAGCATGTCCAAGAACGTCCATGCTCGGTCGTGTCACGAAGGAGGGCGTAGCCAAGAACGCCCCGATCGACGCCTGCCCCGACCAAGTCCCGCATCAGTCCATGGTCGACCACTGATCGACCCATGATCAATCCCGGATCGGTCTTCTGATCGATCCGCTGATCAGCCAGGATCCGCATCTGATCCGTCCATGCACGATCCGTGCACGACCAGCGAGCAGCCCCTGGTCGATCCGTGTCAAGGCCCCTGCACCAATCCGGAGTTGTTCGCCTGCTCCGCGTCAGACGGCTCTGACACGCTTCTGATGACCCAGATCCGACCCTGCTGCCCTGATCTTGCGTCTGACTCGTGCCTGCGCTTGGGCGGACTCCCCATGCACGCAACCAGCGAGTAGCCTGCTAAAATAGCTTGTAATGATGTTACGAATTCAAATGTAACCGTTGGATCGGAGGGACGATCCAACGGCCGAGATTAGTCACGAACTTGTATAAAAGGGATCCCTCTCCCTCATTTGAGCTCAGCTCATTCAAAGTGAAAATACATACGCCCTTGTGCTTCCGACTCTTTGTTTTGTGCGTGTGTTGTGAGCGAAAAGGCTTACTTAGGATCACCGATCCTAAGGCCGCACGGTGTTGGATCGACCGAAATTGATCGACCCGTGACAAGTGGTATCAGAGCGAGTGTTCGTATCGCGATGGCTGATTCTCAAGTGGATGTTGCGTCCATGCTAGGTGCTGATCAAGATGATCGTGGGCGTCCTGCTGTGAAAGCTCCTCGGTCGAGAAAGGGCCGTGCTGCCTCGTGTTCGAGGGAACAATGTGGAGATCTGGAGAATCGGGTGACGCTCCTAGAAGGGACCGTCACAGATGTCCAGGCCATTGTGGATGATCTACACCAGACCCTTGAGGGAGCGGAAGCTGGTAGGGAGGAGTTCTTGGCCGAAGTGCAGGAACTCCAAGCCGGCATGGGAGAGCTCCGGGTCGAGGTGATGGGTACCCTCACGCACGAGATGCAGCAGCGGAGCGAGACATGGGAGGCCGCGATGATAGCCATGCGCGCGGAAATGGCCGAGCTGAAAGGCAAGGTCACGGAGCTTGAAGCCGCACGAGTGAACGGGGTGATCACCGTGCAATCCCGTACCGATGCACCCAAGCCAAAGGAGTTCAAGGGCTCCCGGGTGGCAAAGGACGTGGATAACTTCCTGTGGTACATGGAAAGGTATTTCCAGACCATGGGGATGATCGACGACGTGATCCAGGTAAACACCGCAGCCATGTATTTAGCTGATGATGCGTTGTTGTGGTGGCGGCGTCGATCGGATGGTAGGAATGGCGATCCTATCACAACCTGGGCTCGGTTTGTCGAAGAGTTTCGACGAACCTACTACCCCGCTTATGCGGAGGAAGAAGCTCGCGGAGAACTCAAACGCCTAGAGCAAAGAGGCGGAGTCCGCGACTACGTGAAGAGATTCTCGGAGCTGTTGCTCCAGATCCCATCCATGACCGAGACGGAGGCATTCCACCAGTTCATGGGCGGACTCAAACCCTGGGTCAAACAAGAGCTAAAGCGGTGTAATGCAACGGATCTGTCAACGGCCACTTCCGTGGCCGAGTCCCTTGTGGAGTATCGACCGGCATCCTTAACCAAGCCCGATTTTCGACCTAGAGAAAAGGGTACTGGTGGGGGAGATCGGAATCGATACCAGTGTCCAAACGGAGGAAGACCGCCTTCAGGTCCTCCGAGGAACCAACCCGAGTCCAGCCGTGCTGGAAATTATGGTGGAAACTATCACAAAGCACGCACATACAAGTGCTTCTTTTGTGAAGGTCCCCATATGGCTCGGGACTGCCCGAAAAGAGGGAAGCTAGCGGCCGTGGGCAAGGAGGATAAGCCCCGAGACGAAGTGCGGTTGGGATCGTTACGGATTCTTGGATCGATCAAAGCCAAGAAGGCCAAGGGATCCAAAGGTATGATGTTCGTGGATGTGAAGATCGGAGGTACCACGATGAGTGCACTCGTGGATACCGGGGCGTCCGACCTTTTCATATCCAAGGAGGCCGCGAAGAAGCTGAATCTTCCGGTCGAGACAGGTGATGCCGGTTGGCTCAAAACGGTGAATTCCAGAGAAGTCCCAACCAGCGGCATGGCCAAGGGCGTGGAGTTCTGCCTTGGTCCATGGAATAGCCGAGAAAATATCGAGGTAATTCCGCTAGACGACTATGATTTCATACTCGGTTTGGGATTCCTGGATCGTATAAATGCGGGTGTCATGCCCTTCGCGGATTGCATCTGCATCTTCGACAAGCGGTGCCAATGCATGATCCCGATCTACCGTGGATCGGGACACGATAGGAAAATGCTATCGGCCATGCAATTGAACAAGGGATTACGGAGGGGAGAGGTGACCTTCTTGGCAGCATTGAAGGAGGAAGGCCCGGAAGAGAACGAGGTACCGGAAGAGGTGACCCGAGTCCTCGACACCTTCCAAGACGTGATGCCACCCGAGCTGCCAAAGAAGCTCCCTCCTCGGAGAGAAGTCGACCACCGGATCGAGCTTGTGCCCGACGCTCGACCACCGGCCATGGCTCCCTACCGCATGGCCCCACCTGAGTTGGAAGAGCTGAGGAAACAACTCAAGGAGTTGATCGATGCCGGATATGTTCGGCCATCCAAGGCTCCGTTCGGTGCCCCTGTCTTGTTCCAAAAGAAACATGACGGATCTCTCCGCATGTGTATAGACTACCGGGCATTGAACAAGTTGACCGTCAAGAACAAGTATCCGATTCCTTTGATAGCGGACTTGTTCGATCAGCTCGGGGAAGCCCGATGGTTCTCCAAGTTGGATCTTCGATCGGGATACTATCAAGTGCGGATTGCCGAAGGGGACGAGCCAAAGACAGCGTGTGTGACCCGCTATGGATCATATGAGTTCCTCGTCATGCCTTTTGGCTTGACCAATGCGCCAGCTACGTTTTGCACCCTCATGAACAAGGTACTGCATCCGTTCCTTGATCGGTTTGTTGTGGTTTACCTTGATGATATAGTCATATATAGCCGAACGCTTGAGGAACACATCGAGCATTTGGGGCGAGTCTTTCGGACCCTTCGGGAGAACGATCTGTATGTAAAAAGGGAGAAATGTGCCTTCGCACAAGAGGAAGTCCCTTTCCTTGGGCACATCGTCGGGGGTGGACGAGTGCGGATGGACGCGGCTAAAATCCGCGCCATCGTCGATTGGGAACCTCCAACCAAGGTAACGGAGCTGAGATCCTTTCTCGGTCTCACGAACTACTATAGGCGCTTCATTCGGGGATACTCGAACCTTACCGTGCCACTCACGGACATGCTGAAGAAGGATAGACCGTGGGAGTGGGCAGATCGGTGTCAAAGGACGTTCGAGCGGTTGAAGCAGGCCATGACTGAAGAGCCGGTGCTTGTGCTGCCCGACTACACCAAACCATATGAGGTAGAGACCGATGCTTCTGATTTCGCTATCGGTGGTGTCTTGATGCAGGAAGGGCATCCGGTTGCTTTTGAATCTCGAAAGCTAAATGATACCGAACGACGGTACACGGTCCAAGAGAAGGAGATGACTGCAGTGGTGCATTGCCTTCGCACATGGAGGCATTATCTCTTGGGATCACGGTTCGTGGTGAGAACCGATAATGTGGCCACGAGCTACTTCCAAACTCAGAAGAAGCTCAGCCCGAAACAAGCTCGGTGGCAAGACTTCCTGGCCGAGTTCGATTACGCGCTAGAGTATAAGCCCGGAAAATCCAATTCCGTGGCCGACGCCTTAAGCAGGAAGTTCGAGTTGGCTAATGCAGTGAGCCGGCCCGGCTGTCCGTGGAAAGATCGTATCAAGGAGGGGCTGAAGCACGACCATACGGCCCAAGCCCTCCTTCGATACGCTCAAGAGGGCAAGACGAGGCGGTTCTGGCTTGAGGAGGATCTCCTCTACACCAAAGGACGGCGACTCTATGTGCCGCTCCACGGGAAGCTTCGGAAGGAAATCCTACACGAGTGCCACGACTCAAAATGGGCGGGACATCCGGGAATCCACCGCACCATGGCACTCGTCGAGGATCAATACTATTGGCCCCATATGCGGGACGACGTTGAAGCCTATGTGCGGACTTGCCTCGTTTGTCAGCAAGACAAAATCGAGCAACGATCGCCCGCGGGACTCCTTGTGCCGTTACCCATACCGGAAAGACCTTGGGAAAGTGTCTCGATGGATTTCATCGTGAACTTGCCCAAGTCTGAAGGGTGTCGGACCCTCATGGTCGTGGTAGATCGGTTCTCCAAGTATGCGACGTTCGTGCCGGCCACTAAAGATTGCCCAACCGAGGAAGCAGCCAAGCTATTCCTCAAGCACGTCGTCAAATATTGGGGTGTTCCACGCACGATCGTGAGCGATCGCGACCCTCGATTCACCGGGCGGTTGTGGACAGAACTCTTCAAGTTGCTGGGAACAAATCTCAACTTCTCCACCAGCATGCATCCCCAAACCGATGGACAGACGGAGCGGGTGAATGCACTGCTGGAGATCTATCTTCGGCACTATGTGAGCAACACGCAAGCAAATTGGGCTAGATTGATCGATGTTGCCCAGTTTTCCTACAACTTGCAGCGGAGTGAATCCACGAACCAAAGCCCGTTCGAGATCGTGACCGGACAACAACCGCTCACTCCGAGCGCGATCGCCTCGGGGTATCGAGGAAGCAGCCCGTCCGCGTACAAGATGGCCAAGGAATGGGATGAACATGCAGACTTGGCGCGGGCGTGCTTGAGTAGAGCTGCGAAACGCACGAAGAAGTGGGCCGATAAGAAGCGACGGCACGTGGAATTCGAAGTCGGAGACTTGGTGCTGGCCAAGCTACACCTCGTCCTTCGATATCGTGATGTGCACAAAGGGCTGATCCGTCGCTATGAAGGCCCCTTTCGAGTGCTGCAGCGGATCGGGAAGGTGGCGTACAAGCTGGACTTACCGTCCAAGCTCAAGCTCCACCCCGTGTTCCATGTGAGCATGTTGAAGCCATTTCATACGGATGAGGAGGATCCGGATCGGGGTACATCGCAGCGAGCACCCCTCGGGACAAAGACCTCCTATGATCGGGATGTCGAATCCATAATGGCCGACCGGATCATACGGAAGAAGTACCGTGCTCCACGAAGGGAGTACCTCGTCCGATGGAAAGGCCTTCCCGAAATGAAGCAAGTTGGGAACCCTCCGAGGGCCTGTGGCAGTTCAAGAAGCACATCGAAGCCTTCCATGCCACAGACGCGACGAGGGCGTCGCCTGATTAGGTGGGGGAGAATGACACGGCCGAACGGATAAGCATGTCCAAGAACGTCCATGCTCGGTCGTGTCACGAAGGAGGGCGTAGCCAAGAACGCCCCGATCGACGCCTGCCCCGACCAAGTCCCGCATCAGTCCATGGTCGACCACTGATCGACCCATGATCAATCCCGATCGGTCTTCTGATCGATCCGCTGATCAGCCAGGATCCGCATCTGATCCGTCCATGCACGATCCGTGCACGACCAGCGAGCAGCCCCTGGTCGATCCGTGTCAAGGCCCCTGCACCAATCCGGAGTTGTTCGCCTGCTCCGCGTCAGACGGCTCTGACACGCTTCTGATGACCCAGATCCGACCCTGCTGCCCTGATCTTGCGTCTGACTCGTGCCTGCGCTTGGGCGGACTCCCCATGCACGCAACCAGCGAGTAGCCTGCTAAAATAGCTTGTAATGATGTTACGAATTCAAATGTAACCGTTGGATCGGAGGGACGATCCAACGGCCGAGATTAGTCCCGAACTTGTATAAAAGGGATCCCTCTCCCTCATTTGAGCTCAGCTCATTCAAAGAAAAATACATACGCCCTTGTGCTTCCGACTCTTTGTTTTGTGCGTGTGTTGTGAGCGAAAAGGCTTACTTAGGATCACCGATCCTAAGGCCGCACGGTGTTGGATCGACCGAAATTGATCGACCCGTGACACTAGCATTGCTCTTTTATCTTATTAGGACTACCGATTCTTTCTTTTGAAAGGTTTTAAAAAAAAAAAAAATTATTCTTTCTTTTAAAACCTGTATAACTAAAAAAGAAATCTTTTGTAATTTTTTAATTTTTTTCTGAGTTCTTTAAAAATGGGTTCAAAAAATGAACATTGTTTCCTGGGAGAACCAAAAGGAAGTTTAGTTTCCATTCCCCAAACCGTTAAAAAACAAAAATCATTTTTTTGCTCTTTATTTCTCAGTGAATCTTTCTAGGGGTGGCACCTTAGATCTGTTCGAAGATAGACACGGACTAAGTTTGGTGTAAAATTCTCAATAGAACAATCACGTGGCAAGCATAATGAGGCAAACCAATCATTTTTCTTGTTAATAAGATCAGTTTTGTGTTATGATTAATAAGAAAACCAATAACTCGCATTACATGGATAATATAGTTTTTTTCCCCAAAGGTAGACGAGTATTATTCTAATCATGAGTTTTGCTAGCATAACAATCTTTGAGGTTATGAAAATAATGGTCTATTGCAAGCCATAAATTCTTGAATAAGTGGGCTTACAATAATTTATAATTATTTATAATTTAATTTTTTGTAATTCAAAATAAATTATTATTCCATGATATATTAAAAACTGTCACGCAATCATTTATCTTTAATCTTTTCCATCCTAAGTTGGAAGGTGCTGCCGTCTAGTCAAATCTCCAATAGTGCGAACAGTTGAAGTGCACCAAGAACGCATCGCCCGTGATGTATTAGCTTGGAAAGCAGAAAATGATGCGAGATCTTACCCTGGATAGTAAGGGGTTGGCACCAAGAACGCATCGCCAGGATCAGCCAGGCAGAATGTGATCAGCTCGTGAGCTCCTGTGGCTCCCCCGCTCATGACAATCCCGTCGGGATCAAACCTGACCTTGTCCCCTCTCACTCTCCCCATGAACTTCGCCACAGCCTGCAAAAGATCATGGCTTTAAAATTCGATCCGTCGTCAAGCTCTCATATTACTTTCAAACATCGATTAATGGCGTAATGCATGAATTTGGGTACTGAAAAAGAGGAGCGAGACAATGAATTTGATTCACCCAAACGTACGTTTCTGAACTCGGGCAAGCCATGATAGTCCTGAAAGATGGCAATGTCCCTGAACTTGTCCCCTCCTTCCTTAGTGCAGATGGAGGCTTCTGGGTTGTTCACGAGCCATTCTTGAACCAAATCGAAGCAGAGCTGGATTGTTGGGATCGCTTGATCCCCGAAAAACCGGGTTCGGCACCGAAACCGAACCCCTAAATCATATGCGGAAGATAAGCCCTGGAATGTCACGTATCACCGATCAAAAGCACACCACGGATTCGAGCGTACCTTGTTGGCCACAGATTAGACACCGATGCCGTATTGAGGAAGAGATTTCAGTCCCGTTCGATCCGATGTCGAAGATTCGCCGTTCAAGAGAAGACGGAGTCGTTTCTTCGTCTTTTAGAGAGAGAGAGCTTCTTGGGAGAGAAATCTGAACGTACTAAATGCGAAAAGGTACGTTCATTCTCTTTCTCATCCCTTTTATAGGTGCCCTTTTCCACGGGCCTAATTCCCGTGGGCCGGGCCCTTAGGCCCATCGTGGCCGGGCCGACTTAGGCCCATGATTAAATCCTTCATCTCCCACTCGCACATGGTGGTTCAAAAAAACAGCATGGGCGGATAGACCCAACTTAGGCCCATCAACTGAAAATTCTCTTTTCCTCTTTCAACATTCATATTGGTGAATAATCCGTGCGACCAGCATACTTTGAGAGCTCGTTGCTATACATCTGTTAGGAATATATAGCAGCTCATATTGGGCATCATTTTCCGAGTAAATTTAGTATGCAGTACCCTAGATCGATCGATCACATTTATATCTCTCTTAATCTCATTTAACCAATGATATATATATTGTATTCACAATTATGATTATCCCAAAGACAGTCATAATTGGTCGACCTATGAATACAAAACCACAATGTGATTCTACAAATCCGATCTTCCTCTTTCCTTCAAACTCTCAATTTCCGTTCAACTTGCTTTTCTAGAAATGTCTCATTAGATCGAATCATCTCATGACCATTGGCAACATTCTAAGATAGCAAACACTAAATAGAAATCTTGAGAATAAGTAAGAGTCATGAGGGCACTAAAAAATGAGGAACTCTATTCCTCAAGAGTCTCACACGTCATAAAAGTTGAGATTATAACTTTTACCACTCTTATAGGTCGTCTCATGCATACGTAGTATGAAATACGTATTACGGTATTAACTCCTTTCCCATGGAGCGTATGTCTACACAATCAATACCGTACAGATGATAGTTCAGACATACCTAATGTCTAACTTGAGTTCACGTATTTACTCATTCACAAAATTCATCAGAACTCACATCTGGCATCTTAGACAGATAAAGTAAAATGTGTGGGTTATTTTACTTTCGGACATCGTAAGTACTATGTCCTTATCTTAACACTCAGTTAAGGCGACATACGTATTTTAAGCTTGAGCTCTCGATTATCACCTAGATAATAAGCTTAAAAATCGTCTCATCTCTATTTATCACATAGTAAATAGAGGCGATTACCCGTGTGAGAGGGCTAATCTCTTATCTGTCCGACATACTTTCTCAACATAATATAATGCACTAAGCATTAAGATGCATAAAGATCAAACAAAAGATTCATAGGCATTTAATAATGAAACAACACTAGTTCATACATGTGAACAACTCAGGGAAAATACAATCCAGTACATCAGACTCTACGCAATCTTAGAGATTTTACATGACCACAAATCACATCTCTAGGTATTGGCTTTGTCATAGGATCTGCTACCATTCTATGCGTAGATATGTACTGCAAGTTCACATCCTTTCGTGCAACCATATCTTTTGACAAAGTTATACTTGGTATCTATATGTTTGGTCTTGCCATGATATTTTGGATCTTTGGTGTACGCTATAACTGCTTGGCTATCACAATTAACTAATAATTGATTTGCAGCTTACTCAATAACACCTAAGTGATCCAAAAAATCTCTAAAGCCAAACTCATTCTTATATTACTGTTGATAATGCCACGAACTCATATTCCATCATGGACAAGGCTATACACGTTTGTTTCTTACTGCTCCAACATATGGTGCCATTATTCAATAAGGAAACAAACCTAGAGGTAGATTTCCTTTCGTCTAAACCTCCTCCCTAAACAGTTTCAGGATAGCCTTTGAGTCGCAGATCCTTTCCTTGATAACTCATCATATAACCAGCAGTTCCCTTTAGATACCTCAGTATTCTCTTAACGGCTTTCCAATGTGCTAGACTTGTATTGGATTGGTATCTACTCACCATTCCAACTGCAAAACATATGTCGGGTCTTGTACACATCATAGCGTACATCAAGCTCCCAACTGCACTAGCATAAAGAACATGTTTCATTTGTTCCTTTTCTTGTGGAGTCCTCGGACACAATCTATGGCTTAATCCTTCACCTTTTGCAATAGGAGTGTCTATGGGTTTACAATCTTGCATACGAAATCGTTCAAGAACTTTATTTATATGTTTCTTGCGAAAGAGACAACGATCTCTTCGAACGATCTCTTGAAATCTTAACTCCAAGAATGTATGCAGCATCACCCATATCCTTCATCTCAAAGTTGGAAGATAACCAACTCTTGACAGTATGAACAAACTCCATATTGCTTCCAGCAATCGGTATATCATTAACATATAATGATATGATCACAAATTGATCCTTGGATCTTTTGATATATACACAATGATCCTCATCAATCATTGTAAAATCATATGCCATTATGGCATTATGAAAACGTATATACCATTGTCTCGATGACTGCTTAAGGCCGTATATCGACCTCAAAAGTCGACACACCTTTTCTTCTTGGCCTTTTACCATGAAACCAGTTGGTTGTTCCATGTAAATTTCTTCCTCTAATTCTCCATTGAGGAAAGCAGTCTTTACATCCATCTGATGTAATTCAAGATCCAAACTAGATACTATTGCCAGAATAATGCGAATCGAGGTAAATCTTACTACAGGAGAAAACGTATCTTCATAATCAATCCCTTCCTGTTGATTATACCCCTTCGCTACAAGGCGAGCCTTATGCCTTTCTATTGAGCCATCAGCCTTTCGCTTTACTTTGAGAACCCATTTATTCCCAATAGCTCTGCATCCTTTTGGAAGATCAACCAGTTCCCAGACTTGGTTTGATTTCATTGACTCTATTTCCTCTTCCATTGCATGAATCCATTTTTCCTTACTAGGGCAATTCAGAGCCTCGTTAATTTCTAGGCTCATCCTCATCTTGTGGAGCAATCATAAAAGTTTCCCCTTCAATGTCAAAACGTCGATGGGGAAAACTTTGGCAACTTGTTCGCCGTATGGGAGTTTGTACACTTTGCACATCATTCCCCATTATGCTCCCACTGGGATTAGATAATGATGATGTCGTCTCATTATGAGCTTGCAATTGAGAATGAGTTGAATTCAATTCATCACTTCTCATATTACTCCCACTTGGACGAACTCCACTAAGATCATTATCTTGATCCGAGGTTTCAAATAGGGTGTTGTCTTCCCCTATTTCGCCCTTCTTAGGAAAATTCATCCTCTAAGAATGTGACATCCCGTGATTCAAATTCAGTTATACTCCCACTTTCCTGCTCACCTATGAACACATACCCTTTTGAGTGTTCCGAGTATCTTATGAAAATACTCTTCTTTCCTTTGGGACCCAATTTCCCAAACTTGTGAGAGGACTCATGTGTATAGGCAGCACAACCCCATAGCTTAAGAAAACTTAAGTCCGGTTTTCTACCTATCCATAACTCATATGGAGTGGAAGTAACTGATTTGGAAGGCACTCGGTTAAGTATATAGGCAGCAGTTAACAACGCATCACTCCAAAAAGTGATAGGTAAGTTAGCTTGCGCCATCATGGACCTAACCATTTCCAGTAGGGTTCTGTTTCTTCTCTCTGCAACACCATTTTGTTGAGGAGTATATGGAATAGACAATTGTCTTTTTATTCCTTTTTCATCACTTAATTTTCTGAACTCATCAGATAAATATTCTCGACCTCGATCGGATCTCAATGCTATTATTTTCTTGTCTAATTGATTCTCTACCAGGTTCATAAACCTTTTGAAACAACTTATTGCTTCAGATTTGTGAGAAATCAAATAGACATATCCGAATCGAGTATAATCATCTATAAAAGTGATGAAATAAACAGCCCCACGCTTTCCTTTCACATTCATTGGACCACAGACATCATAATGGATTAATGCAGAGGAAATTCAGCTCTTTTACATTTTCCAAATGGTTTCATTGTCGTTTTCCCTTCTAGGCAATGCTTACAGATGGGCAAATCGACTTTTTCAATATAGCCCAACAAGCCCTCTTTGGCTAGTCTATTCTTACGCTGTTGGCCAATATGACCAAGTCTAGCATGCCACACATTCACATCATTATCATATGAATGAGGAGATGTGAGAAGGGAATAACAAATATTTGCATTAACATAGTCAATATCTAATACAATGAAACCATCCAGAAAGTAACCATGACCATAGTAGTTTGTATTCAAATACAAATCTACACTTCTATTATGGAAGTTCACATTAAAACCTAATTTAACCAACACTAAAACAGATACTAAATTCCGACGAATCTCCGGAGCATACAACACATCATGAAGGAACAAAGTGCGTCCATCACGCATATTCAGTTGGCATGTGCCAATTCCTTTCACTTCAGCTTTGGAGTTGTTTCCCACATAGATCCACTTAGTTCCAGTAGGTACTCGTCGGAATTCCACGAAGGATCCTCTATCCTTCGCTACATGGTCTGTCGCTCCTGAATCCACAGTCCACAGAGGATTAAATTCAGTCAAGAATACAGAACTTGACACATATGCAAAGTTCCCAATTGTACCAAGGGTGTGTAACTTCTTTGGCTCGCAACAATTGCGGGCATAGTGACCCTTCTGGTCACAGTTGTAACACTTCACCCTTGAGATATTCTTTACATGAGGACGTTTTCCTCTCTTTTGTTGGTTAATTCTTGGTTTCTTGCAAGAAGGACTTGATCCCTTGCATTTCCACATATTGAACGAATCAATGCGCTTGCGCTTAGAGCATGAAGCCCCTTCTGAGCTAACAGCAACACAGAAAAAATCTGTTTCTTGCTCTAATGCCTTGAGGCGATGATCAGCTAGCTCAAGGTGGCGCACAGCATCCTCTAGATCTTCCATAACATGGTCAAGAGCTTTTAGTGCTTTTTGCTTTTCCAGCACACATTGAATTTTCATTTGCCAAATTTCATAGTTGTCACCTTTGAGCTTTTCACCTTTGTTTAGCTCGACAACTATGCTATTTGTGGCTAAAGCCATTGATCTGAACACATCAGACATCCATGCACGAGTTATTAATGCCTATCACTTATGCATCTATTTTTGCACAAACCCATCATATTAATTAATAATTTTAAGTAAGGTTTCAGAATCAAAATGTCACTATGTTTCCAATCATCCTCCAAAAATCCTAACTTAAAACTATCATTAATATGATTGTCATATGCAAAATCAATTCTATGAAGCTACAAAAACTTCTATTACTACCCACAGCTAACTACCCACAGCAACCAGCAATCACAGAAAGCAACAGATAATTGACATACAATATAACAATAAGGCTTTCACATAATATGGCTAACATATAGGTTGCTACATCAACAACAATCAGGTAGATAACATTTACATAGGATGTCCACATAGCACACTCAACAAAAAAACAGCTAATACATTTTACAAATAACCTTCACACGAACCGGGAAAGATCCTATTTTGGTCAATTTCTTGACCTTTTCCCTTGCAACAATGCAGTAATATTCGTTTACAAAATCTATCACAATTTTCTTATATGAAGCAGCACCGTTGACATCCCATATGCGATTCAACACATCTTGCCATTCAGGTGGAAGAGTGTTAATGAAAAAATCGCACCATCTCTGACTGCGACATGGGATGACCATTCCATATGACCTGTTGAATCTTCCCGTTGACTTCAAGAACATGATCAATTAAGTCACCTTTCTCCCATTGATAATCAGTCAACTCAGCTATCAACTTAGAAAGCTTTGACTTTTGTTTATCGGTAATCACGCGAATAGGCGTACGTAACTGAAGGGGAGGCATTGTTCCTGCAACAAATGCATAACAAAAAAATGGATTACATATAATCCACATAGACATAATTGAAAAAAGAAACAAATTCTTTTTTTTTTGTCAACGGTCAACGGTCGTCGGTCAACAAGTCAACGGTCAACGGTCGTCGTGCCGGTCGGACCGGTCGAACCGGTCACTCGGGTCGGACGGACCGATCGCACGTGCCGCGCGCGTGCGAGGGATGACGTCATGCTGACGTCATCCTGCACGTGCCGCGAGCGTGCCAGGCGGTCGGGTCGGGTCGCCGGCCGGTGACCGTCCGGCCAAACGACGTCGGCGATGACGTCACCCCGGCGGTTACCGACCGTTGGGTGACGTCAGCATGACGTCACCACGCGTCGGTCCGTGACCGGCGCGTGCCGGTTCGCCGGCCGGCGGTTCGCAGGCGTCGGTTCGTCACCGGCGCGTGTGCCGCACGCGCTGGACGAACCAGCGCGTCTGGGCGCGTCGCGCCCACGCGCAGCGGCTTCTGGCCGCGCGTGTGGGCGCGTGCGGTGTCCCCCGGCGGCGCACGACGTGTCGCCGGACTCGTCTCGACGTCGCCTTCCTCCCTGTGCAATCAGATTTTGGTTTCGACTTACGAAAAATCGAAAAGATATGCGAACAACTCTCGGGTGTCGGGATTCCTTGCCCCGATCCGTACGGCCGAAGTTCATTTGCGAAAAAATCAATCGTGAAACATCATACAACATCATAAAACATCATACAAGTCGGGAAAACGTTAACACGGGCTCTGATACCAATGTTGGGATCGAATGATCCCCGAAAAACCGGATTCGGCACCTAAACCGAACCCCTAAATCATATGCGGAAGATAAGCCCGGGAATGTCACGTATCACCGATCAAAAGCACACCACGGATTCGAGCGTACCTTGTTGGCCACAGATTAGACACCGATGCCGTATTGAGGAAGAGATTTCAGTCCCGTTCGATCCGATGTCGAAGATTCGCCGTTCAAGAGAAGACGGAGTCGTTTCTTCGTCTTGGAGAGAGAGAGAGGTTCTTGGGAGAGAAATCTGAACGTACTAATGCGAAAAGGTGTGTTCATTCTCTTTCTCATCCCCTTTTATAGGTACCCTTTTTCCACGGGCCTAATTCCCGTGGGCCGGGCCCTTAGGCCCATCGTGGCCGGGCCGACTTAGGCCCATTAAATCCTTCAGTTACCTTGGAAGGCCATCGGATCGAGAAGGCCATTTTGATAAAAGATGTCCTTGGTAATGTGTTGCCTGCATTTATTGATACACTCCCTCCACTTCAATATGTGTAGGCCTAGATCAATTGATATATTCGGTGTTCGGTTATCAATTAAAACACTACATGAAATGTTATGGTCACATGTCATGTTTTTTATTTGCTTTTCTGTTAACTATATATGACAATAAATGATTTGGCACAACAAAACATGTTCAATCTTTTCAAAGGCGCAGGCGAGAATATATATCTAGACTTGCTAAATTGGATGGGTTGTAGCCATTGGCCGTTTATATATGGTATGGTAGATGCGAATAACATATTATTTAATCTTCTCCTCGAACTTAATGGTCTTGGGCCTTTTGGTTTAGAGGTTTGAAGTATGGTCGTCTAAGCAAGCTACATTAACTTGATTCTACATATCATTAAGTACAAAAATTCCTTTTCTTTGTTGCTTAAGTAGTCATTAATGTGGTATAATTAATTGAGTCTTACTAACAAATGTTTCTGAGGAACTAACTACATCAATGACAACAACACTTTTCCAAAGATATTGAAAATCGAAGTACACATTGTAAGAAAGTAATTAGAATAAAATGAAATATTTTACATTTTCAAAGCAAATTTTTTAGTTCTTGACAAGTGCTTTTGAAAAACTCTTGGATTTTTCTCTTTTAATAATGTGAAGATTCCTTTAATGACCAAACCATGAGCACTTTTTTAAATAGCTAAATAAAAAATGTTTTATATTTTCATGCATTGATTGTCCTCGTATTATGCATAATTAAGACTTTTGAAAATTGATCAATCCTTCTTCTTTTTTTGTAAGGTCTTGTAAGTAATCCAGGTAAAGGCCTACAAGAAACAAAATTCGGGGTATGGAAACCAAGGTCTGCGGAGTACAAAGGCTTGCTAGACACACCAATATAGTATATATTGTTGACATGCGTATGTGAATTAAGTATTTTGACTCAAGGTGTCTAATCAAACAACTCTATGTGGGATTTGGACTTTTCCTACTTTGACTTAATTGCACCAATGCCACTTCGGTTTATTAAAGAAATTTAATATGCGTATGACAAAATTTCTATTTCTCTATTTCTTTATTTTTCTGTTCCCGAAACAGGTTTGGAACAGAAATCCGTTCAGTAATACAATTTCATTTTTCTATTTTTAAAACGTATTTATATTTCAGAAATAGATTTGGAATAAAAATCAGAATGTAAAGTTTTGAGCTTTTTTATTTCTGGAACAAAAGTGAGAAATGAAAACTCTTCTCATTGCTAACTTTCGTCTCTGCCCGCCGCCGGCCCACAACCCGTGGGACATCAAATGCTTGCCACCACCAGCCCACTACCGGTTGTACGCCACCCACCGCTAGTCACCGGACGCCGACCGCCACCCCCTAGAAATAGATATTGAGAAATCAATTTTTGGCAAAAAAATGATTTCTGTTCCAGAAATTTTATCATGTACACCTTTATTCCACTTCACGAGAAGAAGTTCCCTAAAATGATTCCACACATTTTTAGGAAATCCCCTGTTGCTTCACATTACATATTTACCTTAGAGAGGATAGACAAGAAAATTAACATATTCAATTTATTTCCATTTTACATTATTTCTAAATTCTTTGAGTGATTCTCTATACTTTTTATATGGTTTCCAAATTCTTTGCTTCATGTAACAAATGGACGAAGAGTGGGAAGTTAGAGGCAGTTCCCAAGGACTAATGGAGTTCGTGAAGAAATATAACTGTAGGATTTAATCATGGGCCTAAGTCGGCCCGGCCACGATGGGCCTAAGGGCCCGGCCCACGGGAATTAGGCTCGTGGAAAAGGGATAAGAAAGAGAATGAACGTACCTTTTCGCATTTAGTACGTTCATTTTTCTCTCCCAAGATTTTCTCTCTCTCTCCAAGGCCAAGAGGCGACGCCATCTCCACTCCACGGCGAATCTTCGACATAGGATCGAACGGAACTGAAATATCATCTTCAATACGGCATCGGTGTCTAATCTGTAACAAAGAATGCGCTTCGAATCACGTAATTTGTGCTTTTGATGTCGGTGATGCGTGACATTCCGAGCTTATCTTCGCATATGAATTGAGGTTGGTTTGGTCGCGAATCAGGTTTGGCATCATTGATCCCAACCTTTGGTATCGAGCGTGTTGGCGTTTTCCCGACTTGGCATGATGTTGGCCATGATGTTTCACGATTGATTTTACATAAATGAACCCGGCCCACGTCTGGTTGGGCGAGAATCAGGCCGCGAAGTTGTTACTTACCTATCGCGCGATTTTAAATAAAGTGAAACAAAATATGATTACCTGAGGAGGAAGCGTGTCGAGCAGGTGGAGAACGATAATGGCAGCAGAGGTTCCGCCACCCAGCAGCAACCGGGCCGCTTCGCAGCATTTGGTGTAACCAGCGCTTAATTGGTCGTCCGGTAACGTCACCTTGTCTAGCCGTTGACGGCCGGCGCTAACGAATCAGCCGGCCGGCAAACCGACGCCGATCCTGCCGGACAACCCAGCGTGTATCGGCAAACGTCACCAACGGTCGATAGCTGCCGGAAGGTAGCGTCATCCCATTTGACGTCTCGGCGTCGTTTGGCCTGACGGTCACCGGCCGGCGACCCGACCCGACCGCCTGGCACGCGCGCGGCACGTGCAGGATGACGTCAGCGTGACGTCATCCCTCGCATGCGCGCGGCACGTGCGGTCGGTCCGTCCGACCCGAGCCACCGGTCCGACCGGTCCGACCGGCACGACGACCGTTGACCGTTGACTTTCGTTGACCGTTGACCGTTGACTTACGTTGACCGTTGACCAAAAAAAAAATTGTTTCTTTTTTCAATTATGTCTATGTGGATTATATGTAATCCAATTTTGTTCTGCATTCGTTGCAGGAACAATGCCTCCCCTTCAGTTACGTACGCCTATTCGCGTGATTACCGATAAACAAAAGGCAAAGCTTTCTAAGTTGATAGCTGAATTGACTGATTATCGATGGGAGGAAGGTGACTTAATTGATCATGTTCTTGAAGTCAACGGGAAGATTCAACAGGTCATATGGAATGGTCATCTCATGTCGCAGTCAGAGATTGTGCGATTTTTCATTAACACTCTTCCGCCTGAATGGCAAGATGTGTTGAATCGCATATGGGATGTCAACGGTGCTGCTTCATATAAGACAATTGTGAAAGATTTTGTAAACAAATATTACTACATTGTTGCAAGGGAAAAGGTCAAGAAATTGACCAAAATAGGATCTTTCCCGGTTCATGTGAAGGTTATTTGTAAAATGTATTAGCTATTTTTTGATGAATGTGCTATGTGGACATCATATGTAAATGTTATCTACCAGATTGTTGTTGATGTAGCAACCTATATGTTAGTCATATTATGTGAAAGTCTTATTGTTATATTGTATCTCAATTATCTGTTGCTTTCTGTGATTGCTGGTTGCTGTGGGTAGTAATAGAAGTTTTTGTAGCTTCATAGAATTGATTTTGCATATGACAATCATATTAGTGATAGCTTTAAGTTAGGATTTTTGGAGGATGATTGGAAACATAGTGACTTTTTGATTCTGAAACCTTACTTAAAATTATTAATTAATATGATGGGTTTTATGCAAAATAGATGCATAAGTGATAGGCATTAATAACTCGTGCATGTATGTCTGATGTGTTCAGATCAATGGCTTCAGCCACAAAGAGCATAGTTGTCGAGCTGAACAAAGGTGAAAAGCTCAAAGGTGACAACTATGAAATTTGGCAAATGAAAATTCAATGTGTGCTTGAAAAGCAAAAAACACTAAAAGCTCTTGACCATGTTATGGAAGATCTAGAGGATGCTATGCGCCACCTTGAGTTAGTTGATCATCGCCTCAAGGCATTAGAGCAGGAAACAGATATTTTCTGTATTGCTTTAAGCTCATAAGGGGCTTCATGCTCTAAGCGCAAGCACATTGATTCGTTCAATATGTGGAAATGCAAGGGATCAAGTCCTTCTTGCAAGAAACCAAAAATTAACCAACAAAAGAGAGGAAAACGTCCTCATGTGAAGAATATCTCAAGGGTGAAATGTTACAACTGTGACCAGAAGGGTCACTATGCCCGCGATTATCGCGAGCCAAAGAAGGTACACACCCTTGGTACAATTGGGAACTTTGCGTATGTGTCAAGTTCTGTATTCTTGACTGAATCTAATCCTCTGTGGACTGTGGATTCAGGAGCGACAGACCATGTAGTGAAGGATAGAGGATCCTTCGTGGAATTCCGACGAGTACCTACTGGAACTAAGTGGATCTATGTGGGAAACAACTCCAGAGCTGAAGTGAAAGGAATTGGCACATGCCAACTGAATATGCGTGATGGACGCACTTTGTTCCTTCATGATGTATTGTATGCTCCGGAGATTCGTCGGAATTTAGTGTCTGTTTTAGTGTTGGTTAAATTAGGTTTTAATATGAACTTCCATAATAAAGGTGTAGATTTGTATTTGGATACAAACTACTATGGTCATGGTTATTTTCTGGATGGTTTCATTGTATTAGATATTGATTATGTTAATGTAAATATTTGTTATTCCCTTCTCACGTCTCACAATTCATATGATAATGATGTGAATGTGTGGCATGCTAGACTTGATCATATTGGCCAACAGCGTATGAATAGACTAGCCAAAGAGGGCTTGTTGGGCAAAATTGAAAAAGTCGATTTGTCTATCTGTAAGCATTGTCTAGAAGGGAAAACGACAAGGAAACCATTTGGAAAAGGTAAAAGAGCTGAATTTCCTCTGCATTTAATCCATTTTGATATTTGTGGTCCAATGAATGTGAGAGGAAGGCATGGGGCTGTTTATTTCATCACTTTTATAGATGATTATACTCGATTCGAATATGTCTATTTGATTTCTCACAAATCTGAAGCAATAAGTTGTTTCAAAAGGTTTATGAACCTGGTAGAGAATCAATTAGACAAGAAAATAAAAGCATTGAGATCCGATCGAGGTCGAGAATATTTATCTGATGAGTTCAGAAAATTATGTGATGAAAAAGGAATAGAAAGACAGTTATCTATTTCATATACTCCTCAACAAAATGGTGTTGCAGAGAGAAGAAACAGAACCCTACTAGCAATGGTTAGGTCCATGATGGGGCATGTTAACTTGCCTATCACCTTTTGGAGTGATGCGTTGTTATCTGATGCCTATATACTTAACCGTGTGCCTTCCAAATCAGTTGCTTCCACTCCATATGAGTTATGGACAGGTAGAAAACCGGACTTAAGTTTTCTTAAGCCATGGGGTTGTGCTGCCTATACACATGAGTCCTCTCACAAGTTTGGGAAATTGGGTCCCAGAGGAAAGAAGAGTATTTTCATAAGATACTCAGAACACTCAAAAGGGTATGTGTTCATAGGTGAGCAGGAAAGTGGGAGTATAACTGAATTTGAATCACGGGATGTCACATTCTTAGAGGATGAATTTCCTAAGAAGGGCGAAATAGGGGAAGACAACACCCTATTTGAAACCTCGGATCAAGATAATGATCTTAGTGGAGTTCGTCTAAGTGGAAGTAATATGAGAAGTGATGAATTGAATTCGACTCATTCTCAAATGCAACCACATGATGAGACGACATCATTATCTAATCCCAGTGGGAGCATAATGGGGAATGATGTGCAAAGAGCACAAACTCCCATACGGCGAACAAGTCGCCAAAGTATTCCCCGTCGACGTTTTGACATTGAAGGGGAAACTTTTATGGTTGCTCCACAAGATGAGGATGAGCCTAGAAATATTAATAAGGCTCTAAATTGCCCTAGTAAGGAAAAATGGATTCATGCAATGGAAGAGGAAATGGAGTCAATGAAATCAAACCAAGTCTGGGAACTGGTTGATCTTCCAAAAGGACGCGGAGCTGTTGGGAACAAATGGGTTCTCAAAGTAAAGCGAAAGGCTGATGGCTCGATAGAAAGGCATAAGGCTCGCCTTGTAGCGAAGGGGTATAATCAACAAGAAGGGATTGATTATGAAGATACGTTTTCTCCTGTAGTGAGATTTACCTCGATTCGCATTATTCTGGCAATAGTATCTAGTTTGGATCTTGAGTTACATCAGATGGATGTAAAGACTGCTTTCCTCAATGGAGAATTAGAGGAAGAAATCTACATGGAACAACCTACTGGTTTCATAGTGAAAGGCCAAGAAGAAAAGGTATGTCGACTTTTGAGATCGATATACGGCCTTAAGCAGTCATCGAGACAATGGTATATACGTTTTCATAATGCCATAATGGCATATGATTTTACAATGATTGATGAGGATCATTGCGTATATATCAAAAGATCCAAGGATCAATTTGTGATCATATCCTTATATGTTGATGATATACTGATTGCCGGAAGCAATATGGAGTTTGTTCATACTGTCAAGAGTTGGTTGTCTTCCAACTTTGAGATGAAGGATATGGGTGAGGCTGCATACATCCTTGGAGTTAAGATTTCAAGAGATCGTTCGAAGAGATCGTTGTCTCTTTCGCAAGAAACATATATAAATAAAGTTCTTGAACGATTTCGTATGCAAGATTGTAAACCCATAGACACTCCTATTGCAAAAGGTGAAGGATTGAGCCATAGACTGTGTCCAAGGACTCCACAAGAAAAGGAACAAATGAAACATGTTCCTTATGCTAGTGCGGTTGGGAGCTTCATGTACGCTATGATGTGTACAAGACCCGACATATGTTTTGCAGTTGGAATGGTGAGTAGATACCAATCCAATCCAGGTCCAGTACATTGGAAAGCCGTAAAGAGAATACTGAGGTATTTGAAGGGAACTGCTGATTTCAAGTTGAGTTACAAAGGAAAGGATCTGCGACTCGAAGGTTATTCTGATGCTGATTGGGGAGGAGATTTAGATGAAAGAAAATCTACCTCTGGTTTTGCTTTCTTACTCAACAATGGCGCCATATCATGGAGCAGTAAGAAGCAAGCGTGTATAGCCTTATCCACGATGGAAGCTGAGTTCGTGGCATTATCAGCAGCGGTCCAAGAAGGAGTTTGGCTTAAGAGATTTTTGGATCATTTAGGTGTTATTGAAAAAGCTGCACATCCGTTGTTGGTTAACTGTGATAGCCAAGCAGCTATAGCATACACTAAAGATCCAAAATATCATGGCAAGACCAAACATATAGATACCAAGTATAACTTTGTAAAAGATATGGTTGCACGAAAGGATGTGAACTTGCAGTACATATCTACGCATAGAATGGTAGCAGATCCTATGACAAAGCCAATACCTAGAGATGTGTTTTGTGGTCATATGAAATCTCTAGGATTGCGTAGAGTCTGATGTACTGGATTGTAATTTCCCTGAGTTTGTTCACATGTATGAACTAATGTTGTTTCATTATTAAATGCCTATGAATCTGTTGTTTGATCTTTATGCATCTTAATGCTTACTGCATTATATTATGTTGAGAAAGTATGTCGGACAGATAAGAGATTAGCCCCCTCACACGGGTAATCGCCTCTATTTACTATGTGATAGATAGAGATGAGACTGTTTTTAAGCTTATTATCTAGGTGATAATCGAGAGCTAAAGCTTAAAATAAATATGTCGCCTTAACTGAGTGTTAAGATGAGGACATAATACTTACGATGTCCGAAAGTAAAATAACCCACACATTTTACTTTATCTGTCTAAGATGCCAGATGTGAGTTCTGATGAATTTTGTGAATGAGTAAATACTTGAACTCAAGTTAGACATTGGGTATGTCTAAACTATCATCTGTACGGTATTGATTGTGTAGACATACGCTCCATGGGAAAGGAGTTGATACCGTAATACGTATTTCATACTACGTATGCATGAGACGACCTATAAGAGTGACAAAAGTTTGATCTCAACTTTTATGACGTGTGAGACTCTTGAGGAAAATAGTTCCTCAATTTTTTGTGCCCTCATGACTCTTACTTATTCTCAAGATTTCTATTTAGTGTTTGTTATCTTAGAATGTTGCCAATGGTCATGAGATGATTCGATCTAATGGGATATTTCTAGAAAAGCAAGTTGAACTGAAATTGAGAGTTTGAAGGAAAGAGGAAGATCGGATTTGTAGAATCACATTGTGGTTTTGTATTCACAGGTCGACCAATTATGACTGTCTTTGGGATAATCATAATTATGAATACAATATATATATCATTGTTTTAATGAGATTAAGAAAGATATAAATGTGATCGATCGATCTAGGGTACTGCATACTATTTTTTACTCGGAAAATGATGCCCATTATGAGCTGCTATATATTCCTAACAGATGTATAGCAACGAGCTCTCAAAGTATGCTGGTCGCACGGATTATTCACCGGTATGAATGTTGAAAGAGGAACAGAGGGATTTTCAGTTGATGGGCCTAAGTTGGGCCTATCCGCCCATGCTGGTTTTTTGAACCACCATGTGCGAGTGGGAGATGTAGGATTTAATCATGGGCCTAAGTCGGCCCGGCCACGATGGGCCTAAGGGCCCGGCCCACGGGAATTAGGCCCGTGGAAAAGGGCACCTATAAAAGGGATAAGAGAGAAAAATGAATGTACATCGAATGATCCCCGAAAAACCGGATTTGGCACCGAAACCGAACCCCTAATTCATATGCGGAAGATAAGCCCGGGAATGTCACGTATCACCGATCAAAAGCACACCACGGATTCGAACGTACCTTGTTGGCCACAGATTAGACACCGATGCCGTATTGAAGATGAGATTTCAGTTCCGTTTGATCCGATGTCGAAGATTCGCCGTGGAGTGGAGATGGCGTCGCCTCTTGGCCTTGGAGAGAGAGAGAAAATCTTGGGAGAGAAAAATGAACGTACTAAATGCGAAAAGGTACGTTCATTCTCTTTCTTATCCCTTTTATAGGTGCCCTTTTCCACGGGCCTAATTCCCGTGGGCCGGGCCCTTAGGCCCATCGTGGCCGGGCCGACTTAGGCCCATGATTAAATCCTACAATAACAAATGATCCTGGAGCAGAGCGAGGGACACGAACCTACCTTAGAGAGGATAGACAAGAAAATTAACATATTCAATTTATTTCCATTTACATTATTTCTAAATTCTTTAAGTGATTCTCTGTACTTTTTAAGTGGTTTCCAAATTCTTTGCTTCATGTTACAAATGAACGAAGAGTGGGAAGTTAGGGGCAGTTCCCAAGGACTAATGGAGTTCGTGAAGAAATATAACAAACGATCCTGGAGCAGAGCGAGGGACACGAACCCTTCGACCGCACTTCCTTTTCTAACTTTTAATTTCACTCATGGTGTTCGTTTGAATGCAATCCCATTTTCGGTGCACCTTAATTTCTTTGCAATTTTACTTCCAATTGCACTTGGATTTATAATTTCATCGCGCCAATATCGAATCCCCAATCACGCACTTCGTGCTCAAGTGTGGAACCGCAAAGCGATCTAGAATGTTCTCCAATCGTATGGAGTCGGATCGCCTTAGGCGCATGCCAAACTTTGTCAAAATCTCCCTCTGCACGTACCGTGGGTCAATTTTTATCATCAAGAATACGTTCCAATGGAGGTCCAGCCTTGATGTTGCGTTGTGTGCCTATGTACTTGCGTCTGTCATTTGTCTAGGCAGCTGGACAACCGTGTCACTTGTGACGACTTTTCAGGGACAATGAAATGGATAGTTGAAGACCAAGCATCGATACTCATCGAGACGATAATAACCCTGGCAAAAACTAAGGAAGGAGGATGTACATTGAGTGGTTTAGAACAACGGACGACCTAAACGAGTCTCCTTCGTCGGTTGACTAGAGTCAATTTGCTTCGAGCCTCTAATAACTCCTCGGACTATGGGGTGTTCTCCAATTGTCCGTGACTGACTCACATCGACTCGGTCTCATCCTTAAAGTTTATCGCCTCGGCTCAGGCAATCTCGAAGTGGTCAGAATTTGATGAAAAAAAACTCTCAAAACATGAGGAAGGTTTTGTGTTTCCTTGCGGCGTGCGCTCTCTTCATTTACGTCGATCCTTTCTTCCCACCTTCCACACAGGCTCGGGGACAGCTTCAAGCAGATGAATTCTCTCTAGTTTCCTTGTGGCTTCCTTCTTTTCTTTCGAAGCTCGTAAGGACACTGAACATGGGGCGTTTTCTATGCCCCTTTTAGGCACCCACCACAGTGCGTATGAATTATGAACACCACACCATAGTAAGGAAGATGATCTATAGGTGCTCTAGGATGCTGTGGGATGAATCGAACAACCGAACCGTGCCCCAGTCCCCCGCCGCCGATCTGCACCCCCAGTGGCTGCAGTATACCTAGGCCAGCGTGTCTCCCTCCAAGGCCATGAGATTGAGAAGGCCATCTACATGAAAGATGTGCTCGGTTATGTGTTACATGCAATAATTGATAACTCGGAGCCATATCGGTGTGTGCTAGAGAACTTGATCAGTTGATATTCTTAGTGTACGGTTAGGAATTGGAACACACAGCATGATATGTTTTGGCCACAAGTCATGTTTCTGATTATTTTTTTTTTCTCTTTTTGAAAAATCGTATATGATTATCGACGATCTGGCACGACAACATGTATTCAATGTAAAAATTCGATTAGTTGTGGTCACTGGCCATGTACATGTGGCACGGTGGATGCGGAAAAGCATAGAAGGCTTTCCCTGGGAGATACCATCTTCCCCTCGAACTTTAATGGTCTCGGCCCTCGGGCCACTTGGTTTAGAGGCTTGAAGTAAGGATATCTAAGCAAACTATACGGATTTGATTGTACATATTATCAAGCGCAAAAATTCCTTTCCATTTGTCCCATTTAATAGTCATTAACGCAACATAATTAATTGAGTGTTAGTAGCAAGAGACTCTAAGGGACCAACTAGATTAATTAAAAATAAAAATAATGCATTTTCTAAAGATACTGAACACTTAAGTATACACAGTAAGAAAGTCGCTAAAATCAAACGAAATTTTTGCATTTTCAAAGCAAAAATTTAGAAATACTTAAAAAGTGCTTTTGAAGCACTCTTTAAAAAAAAAATTAATTATATGAAGATTTTATCAACAACTAAACTATGGGCACTTGTTGTCGATCATGAAAATATTTTTAATCGACTAATTATTACAAATACTATAAGAAATCATTTTTAGACAAATATTTTCTAAAAACCGTTCATTTTTCATGAAACAATCAGAGTGTAAATGCAATTCAATATGGATACTGCAGTCTCTAAATACTTTCTTGACCTGCTTCTTACCATTCATCGCTAAATCAAGCAATATTTAGCAACAAAAAAAAAAAACATAGTTCTTCTTGGGAGAAATGATTGCGTGATAATTTGTGATATAATGTGAGAATAACAGTCATTTCTGAATCACAAATAATTAAATCACAAATAATTATTAATTACCATGAGATTCATTTTTTAAGAATTTGTGACTCACAATAGATTATTATTCTCACAGTATCCTCAAGAACTGTGATGCTAGCAAAACCCTTCTTCTTGGTATGACCACGGAACAAGTACCGACTCTTTTCCTTCTCGTACAAAAAGAGAACCTTGTTATCATGCGAATGGGAATAAAATTAAAGATTCAACTGACCTTCATAAATATGCAAAGTTTCGTAGCTTTAAAACTCATGGATTTGATTCAAGTCTCGAAAGGAAAGGTTTCACAGCTTCTCCTTCAAGAAAAGTGGGTGAAGCTGGGGCTGCGCGGCGCTGGTCGATGTCGCCATCAGGATTCACTCGGTTCCTGTTGACTTGCTGTGCTCGTTACCGTTCGTAAGAATAGGCACAGCAACGGCAACGACGAGCAGCTCTTAATAACGAGAGCCGAGCTGAGAGACGCCCTGCAAGATCCCCGGAAGTTACGTGACGAGGAAGAGAAATTTTTTAAAGAAGCGATTTATCGGACAAATCGTTACCTTGAAGAACTAATGTAACTTCTTGTGATTTTGTGAAAATAAGCAACAAATCAAAAAAAGCAAAAGCAAAAATTTCATCTTCTCAGTAACCACTCGCAATTCGTTTACTCCTACATGCAAACAAATGCTAAGGCTCTATTAAGTTTCATGGAAAATAACTTTTAGAAAAACGTTTTTCAGATTTTCCAACGTTTGTTTAACAGAAAACGAACTAGTCAAGAAAAATATTTTCCATCAGCGGAAAAAAAAAATCTTCTAAAATAGAGGAAAATGTTTTCCATTTTTCAAAATGAGGAAAACATTTTCCTCACATACTTTCTCTTATCTCACACTCTTAACCTTCCATCTTCTTTCTATTTTTTTTTTTTTAAATCAAAATTTTAATTATTATTTTTTCTTTTCTCTCTCTTTTTTTTTTTTTTTTTTTTTACTTCTGTCTTTGCTGGTCACGGCCATGCACTAGCCAAATGAGCGAGCTTCAGGCACACTCACTAGATCGGCAAGCTTCAGGCATGCCCAATCAATAGCAAGCTCGAGCCCTAGCTCACCACTAACCTGATTGGCGGCGGCTAGGGCTTGAGGCTCGTTGATCTAGCTTATCACTCACTGATTTGGCTTGCCGCTCGCTGATCTTGTCGATCTCGCAAGCAGCGAGCTCGAGGCCTCGACGAGATCGGCAAGCGGCGAGCCAGATTGATGAACCAAGCCAGCAACAAGCTTAGGCCTTAGGCCTTCGGCAAGCATGAGCCTCTAGCTCGCTGATCTAGTGATCAACGAGTTGGAGCTCATCCACGTTAAGTAAGCTGGAGCTTGCCTTTGGCCAGCAACCAACCAAAGAAGAAGAAGACATAGAGAAAGAAAAGAAAAAAAAATAGGAGATGATTTAAAAATCGATTTTTTAAAAATAATTTAAAATTTTATTTTTGGAAAATAAAATAATAAAAAATATATCAAAAAAGAGTGCATGGAGGAAAAGATTTTCCTTACCGAACAATGAAAAATATTTTCCGCTTCATTTTCATGTTTCAACCTAACACTAAAAAATAATTACATTTTCTTGGAAAATGGTTTCTTGAAAAACATTTTCCAGAAATGTTACATTTCCAGAGAAATGAACGAAGCCTAAGAGAGCATATATAGTTGGGCAAGTAACCAACTAACATGAAATTTTCTCACAATGACATATTGTAGTCAGTAAGTGTTGGGAGATCGAAAAATAGATGATTAGTTTGTCGGTGTAGATTCTCCTAAGACGAGGTCGGACGGACCTTGACATTGAAGGTGTACATAATTGACAATACACTCATCTTCAACTTGATAGTGGAGTGTTTATGTTACACCCCATTTGGCAAACACAAACTTGGGAGGCAATTGAGTGGTCATCGGAAGATAATAGAGATTTACAAATGTCATAACTTTCTTATAGCATTCATTTTAGTGACATAATTTCTTCTTTCGATCACTCAAGTGATATATTGGTTGAGAATCGTTCATTTGAGTGCCTTCGGTAAATTATTCTGACAATTCATTTTGCGTGACATTTTTTTTAGAAAAATTTAAGTCTGACTATTCATCCTTATCCTGAAGATAATATATCTCTATATCTAATTATACTATAGCCCATAATGGATGACTAATGACTAAAAATGTTTCTTTCATCAATTGACTAGGATCATCCCTCTCCATGCACCCACAATTAGGGGTGAGTGGTTCCTGGTTCCTTACAAGTTCCGTCTAAAACCTGGAACCCACCCGTCAGAGCCAAGAACCCGAAACCTACCCTATCATAGGTTCTGAGGTCAATTTCAGGTTTCAACAGTTTCTTTTTTCTTTTTTTCTTTTGGTTTCATTTTCAAATTTGAACTATAACAAATAAGGAAAGAGACAAACCAAAGCTTCTATGTCAGCTTAAGCCAAGATTAAAAAAAGGATGGCAACTTAGCAACTTTTGTTGTGACAAACACAAGAAAATCACTGATGCAAGCAACAAACTTTGACCAAGCATGAGTGGTTTTAATTTGGTAGTTAAAACTAGTTAGTAATTTAAATTTTTCAAAAAAAAAACGGTAGGTCACTCCAATAAGGATTGGTCTATTAATAGAAGAAATCATTAAATTTAAGATGTAGGAAAGCTTGAAAAAGAGAAAAGTTGGTAATTTGCAAACTGAAAAAAAAAAAGTTGGTATTTTCATAGAAGAGAGAGTAAGTTACTAATGAATTATCGAAAATTCAAGTGACCGGTAAATTTTTATACCAATAGTTTTAATTGGCTCTTACCAATTCTAACAAAAATTTACCAGAATGAAAAAGCAAATCTAGTTTTTTAACTAACAGAATAGGAGAATCATCCTGATGTGCCAAGCCAAAACTACCAAATTCCTCTCCAATACTGAGAATGAGGAAAGCCTTCTCTCTTGTTTGCGCTTTTTTAATCTTGTTCGCTCTTCTCTTCCTCCCTTCCACCGAAGCTCGAGCACTCCTTCAGAAAGGTGAACTCCCCATCTCTCTCTCTCTCTCTCTCTCTCTCTCTCTCTCTCTCTCTCTCTCAAATCGATGTGTATTGGTTAAAGAAATATAATGAATCTCCCACATTATAATGTATGCAGGAAAGGTACCGTCGCCATGTGGGCCCTCATTTACACCCTTACCATGCTCTCCACTAGTTAGCCTTACAAGGCCATGAGACCGGGGAGCTTAACTAAAGCTGCTCATGATAGCCAAATTGCATCCTAATATGAAGTACTATCCCCAACATCGTCATCATGAACAAACAAAGAAGCGAGTGAAGGGAGTTACTTGATGGAGCCTCGTTTCAACGCCCAAAAAATATTAGGGATTAATACTTATGCAGGATGTACTTCATGGTGTAAGACAATAAAGCAATGAAAGAGCATGTCTCGGGTTTCATCTTCTCTTTTAAATTCCAATATAACGAATTATCTAGATTTGTGTGCAATGAAGTCCTAGTCTAATGACTATGGATTTCCTCAATTTCTCGCCCACCAGTGATCTTGCTGGGGGCAAGAGCTTCACCGCTACAATTAGGATTGAGAAGTAGCTGTCTCAATTTTCTATAGCTTACCTTAGCTTTAGGGGAAAAAAGTGTGGCTGTGTGGAATGGATTGAAAAATGAGGCAATCTGAAGCATGGATACACCTCATTCAAGAGTATAAACTGTGACGCAAAAGTTTCTAGTCTCAGAACTCGTTTAGTAAAATGGGAGCGATATAAATATGATTCTACTATTCACAGTGTCATCTAGTAAAAGTTCTAAGCACAAAATCTTTGTGTTCAACCAGAATTGCGCTTGGTTGGTTTAGGACTTTCCAGCTTGAAGAAGAAATTAACAACGGAGAAGAACGTCTTTGTCGCAAATGGCAGCAGACGTTCTTCGAAACTCATACCAACTTAGCATATAAACGGCTTTACATCAATCAACACCAATCAAACGAAGCACATAAGCGGCATTTTATTTGGGAGCAATAACAACAACAAAAGACAGTTCTCAATGTTTCAGGGCAAGCTTTCGTACGCTGTAAATATAATTAAGAACGATTCCGTTCGAGAAACAATGAAAACACCCAAACCTCATTAAACAAAATCAATGTTAAAAGAGCCAGAGCATTCTGCTAATTGTTGCTAGGAAAAGGTCAATATGAATTAAGTCTGGATACCAAATAGCATGTGTCCCAGGATAAAATATGCAAGAGAATGAAAGCATCTTGATGTCGGTGTAATTCATATCATCTCGTCAATTCGGGTGGGCTCTCTTGTGTCACCCGATGGAAACAGCCTGCAATGACTTTGGACATTGGAGTCAATTGATTTTGCTTCTGTAATTGATGAGGACGACGATGGTGGGCGGCTTAAACCAGTCTCTTTCGTCAGTTGACTAGAGTCAATTTGCTTCGAGCTCCACTGAACCCTTACCAGTGAATGGTAATATATATGTTGGCATCTAAAAGTTTATCATCTCGCCTTAGGCTATGTCAAAGTGGTCAGAATTAATGAAATAAACCTCCATAACATGAGGAAGGTGTTGTGTTTCCTCGTTGCATGCACTCTCTTTTTATTTACGTGGCTCCTCTCTTCCCACCTTCCACCGAGTCTCGATGATTGCTGCAACGAGGTGAACTCACTATGCTTGTCTCGCGAAAGTTTCATCATCTCAGTGTCCACTTGCAATTCGCTTGCTCCTATATGTAAACAAAGGCTAAGGGAGTATGCGTAGATTGGTAAGTTTCCAATGGACACGAACTTTTCTCACAAAGAAAGACACAATGCAGTCTTCAAATGTAGTGGCCAACAAAAACAGATGATCAGTATATTGATACCACATGGTGACGCTACCATAGATGCGTGGTACAAAACCTCAGACATGATGTGCATTCTCCTGAGACGAGGTCCGACGGACATTGATGTTTAAGTTGTAAATAATTTACAACTTGATGGTTGAATGCTTATGTCACCCCACATTTGGCCCCCACATACTTGGGAGGCAATTGAGCAGTTATTGGAAGATAATAATCCCTATATCTATCACCCCATGTGGTGGCCGCGTTGGCTTGGGCTTTCATCCCCCTCACGAAGGGGACGGGTTCAAATCTCAGCATGGTCGCTAGTGGTATTAGGCGTGACGCCGTGGTGGTGGGTCCTGCGCTAGCGTCACCAGGGGGTTTACAGCGCGGCTGTCGGCTGCAAGCTGGTTCCTCCTGTCTCCAAAAATAATAATAATAATAATAATAATAATAATCTCTATATATGATTCTAGTAGAGCTCATGATGGACGCGTGATGACTTTAAACATTTCTTACGTCCATTGGCTGAAAGCATTATGTCTTTATTAAGACTCACGTTGGCCGCACATGAGACCCACCAACAATCCAAATTCATATTTGTATGTACACTACACTCACTGATATACTTTTTCGACCAGCCTCATAGCCTTTCCATCATAAATCAGGCTATATGTAACTAGACATCCTAGTTCTTCTTGGTATGAACAAGGAAAAGGCACCAATTCTTTTGTTGGTGAAAGAGAACCATAGATGCTATTGATAAGGCATTCGAATTTGTTCCTTCCAGTACAAAAAGAGAACCCCATTCTCATGCGAATGGGAATAAAATTAAAGATTGAACTGACCTTGATTTAACATGGTACCATGTGTAATTAAAACAAAGGTTTCGTGGCTTTTAAACTCATTCATTCGAATCAAGTCTCAAAAGGAAGGGTTTCAGAGAATTCTCCTTCGAGAAAAATGGGTCAAGGCTGCAAGGTCGAAATCGTAATCAAGTTCGACTTCGTTCTTTATGACTTGGTGTGCTCAATTATCGACCGAAATGTGAGATTTTGTAACATCACCATCAATTGTTTTAAAAGTCTAGGTTATTAGACGAAGGCATGGTTTAATATTTAATTATTCTAACACTCCATCTCACTCTGATCTTTTTGCCTATAACTATGCGTAGACATATTTAATTGGAGAGACAAACGAGATCTAGAATGATTTGAATTTAAGACTTACAGTTCTGATATTATATGAGATTTTGTAAGACAATGCATAATTTAATATTTAATTATTTTAACACGTAAGAAGAGGCGCAACAATGGCTATGGCGACATCATATGGCTCTTCGAAACAAGAGCATAGCTGAGAGATGCCCCACAAGATCCCTGAAGTTACCTTGCAACAGCGAGCTTTCGCTGGCTTGAAATCGGCCGAGACATGCTTGAGCAGCTTGCCACGAGGGCCATCAATCAGTGTTGTGATGTGGAAGGACAACCTGATTTAGGTTGGCTCACTATGTTCAATCCCATACCATGCGGTAGTCTTTTAATCCATACTTTAGGCCCAAATAAATCGCTCGTCAAATCTAACGGTCCAGATTATAAAAACGTATTAGTCATGTACACTTTTTTTTATTGCAACACACTCTTGCACTCATCTTAGTAAGTATCATCGAATTGGGGCTAACTCAAGTTTTGATTTTAGTTCATGAATACTCGGTTATAAACTCATTAGTCTCACACAAATGATGAGAGACGTAGTCCTGTAATGAGTAAGGTAAAACAAGAGTCGCACCAGGTATCGTGAAATAATAGAACGTATCACTCTCTCAAGAATGACAATAAAACAATGCAGAACAGTGTGAAGTTCGCTCCAGCAAAACATACGGCGCGATGGATGAAACTCTAATATAACCATAAGCAAACCGGCATAAGATTCTCGGATCGCCGTCGGTTTTGTTCGCGAGGAACATACGTTGATCATTAAGGTACACGACGAAGCCAACGTTTGACTAATTCGCTCCCAAAAAAAAACAAAAAAACAAAAAGAAAATTCACCCGCTGCTGCTCTGAAGTGAAGGCCCAAGATCCAGATCGCCATCCACTGCCATTCTGCCAATACAGTAGCTCTCGCTCCGGGAGCCAAAGGTCTCGACTTTCGTCCAAAAGATCTCGCCTTTCCTCTCCGATTTCCCGTGGGATCTTCTCTTTTGGGCTTTCGGATGAAAAGATGGGTGCGCCGATAGCTGGGTTCTCCGTGATTCCCATCATCAGAGTGATTGGAGTCACCGTGACGGCTCTGGTGCTCATTTGGGCGGTGCGCTACCGAGGTGGTCTGGCTCTCGTCTCCGACCGGAAGGATCTTATCTTCAATGTATACTCTCTCTCTCTCTCTCTCTCTCTCTCTCTCTCTCTCTCTCTGATCGTATCTGGGTAGCGAACGCGTGATGGGTTCGTGGTTTCCTTTCAAGTAGAGATGGGAAATTGTCTGAAATTGAAACGATGGTGGTTTTGGCTGTGGTGGTACAATCTTATCAACATCTTGTGGCTTGCCCTGAAAATGAAGAGACTTGTTCATGTTCAGCGAGGCTTCAAATTTTGTTCTTTTTTTTTTTTGAAAAGTAATTTTTGTGCTGGTTATGATGCCCCTCATGCAGCTTTGGTGTTTGCTGTTTTGCGCCTTCTAATTGGTACCGCTGCTTTTCGTAGGTCCACCCTGTTCTAATGGTGATTGGGCTCATACTTCTCAATGGTGAAGGTGGGCAACACTTGCTTTCTCTGTGAATTTGCATTACGCGTAGGTTTAGTTGTGGTAATTGCCTCGGCATCATGACGAAATCTCCATCTTCTCTAAGTTACTCGATAATTTAAGAGTCGTATTGGCAGGCTTTTTGAATTCATGACCATTTGTTTATTACTCCATTTGGGGAAAATGATCTTTCTGGATGAATAATGGCTGCTGCATTGGATATTTCTTGCTGCAGCCATCCTAGCATACAAGACATTCCCTGGGACGAAGAGCTTCAGAAAACTAGTTCATCTCACTCTCCAATTTTTGGCCTTATGTCTAAGCATTGTCGGACTCTGGGCTGCGTGGAAATTCCATGTCGACAAGGGTATTGACAATTTCTACAGCCTGCATTCTTGGTTGGGTCTGGCTTGCCTTTCCCTCTTTAGCATTCAGGTCTTCCACTTACTTCCTGTTTTCTCCGTCGTTGCTTTGAACCCACAATTTAGAGCTTAGCTTCTTTGCTAATGCACCCTTTGACGTTTTACTTGCTTTGTTCAGTGGGCTACTGGTTTTGCAACCTTCTGGTACCCAGGAGGCTCGAGGAATAGCAGAACTACAGTACTCCCATGGCACGTCTTCTTCGGGGTTTATATTTATGCCCTTGCGGTTGTTACTTGTGCCACCGGTTTTCTGGAGAAAGCCACGTTCCTCCAAACGAATCACATCATATCACGCTATTCATCAGAGGCCTTGCTAGTTAACTCGTTGGGTATATTGGTGGTTGTATTGGGTGGTTTAGTGACCCTCGCTGTCGTGTCCCCTGCCAATTCCAAGGTTGATTCTGCTGAGGTTCAGTTGAGTATGCACAATCTTTAGAAGTTCTGGTTTGCAGTTGTCTGTTATTCGTAGGCTGTACTGTTGAATTACACAGGATATTGATGAAATATCACAGCATCCTAGAAATTTTTCTCAGCTTTTTGTTTTATTATGCAGATATAACATTGTGATAGCACTGAATGGTTGAGTTACTTGTGTCCCTTAAATTGTCGACAAGTTTATATTGCCGACGCTCTATTCCATGGATAACAACCTGGATGTTCTTTCCAAGCACTGCATGATATTAGCAATGATGAGAGGTGGCAATTGCACTGGAGTTGATGCCGTGTGTAATTTAGTTCTATCGTCTCAGAGTCAATGAACCTTTACTGTTTACACGCTGCTCTGACAACGCATCCATAGGTAGCATCTCCAAGCTAAAGTTTTGTGCATGCCCATACCGTGATCAGGCAGTTTCAAAACTTACCTGCAGTGCATATCATGCTTCAGGATGCTTTGGAAATATTATCATCCCTCTAACGATTGGGTACTCCAAGAATTCCACCTCATCAGCATATTTGCTCCATCCGATCGAATCATCACATGAAAACAGGATGTGAGACTTATATCCTTTTGAAGAGAACAAGAATGTCGAAATTCGTCATGTGATGAGGGGACCTGGTGGATCACGAGGACTAACGAGGATGAGGATGGCAATCTCTTGAGCCTCTGATTGATCTCTTTCTCCGTGGCAAAGAGCCACAGCATCTTTGCTTAGGACAGCTTAAACTCTCCGCTCTCAACAGACAGCTGAACTCACCTTGACCTCTGGACTGCGAACTCTTTCACTAAACATATATATCTTGATGAGAGGACCACCGAAATGATATAATGTTGTCACCCGCCACCCGCCGGAGGTTTGTTTTTCATTTTCATTTGGAAGGGGGAGTGGTACTCTCCGTTCTTGTCTTGAAGAGAATGAATTTGACTTAGTCTTATAAAGCCTGAATATGGATATCTATAATGATAATAACAATTAGCCCGAGTCTGGTCCCTACCTATTTGTGCACCTCCTTGCATTGGAAAACCACGTACACTTTTCGGAGAACCAGGGCTGACCCTGCTTCCATGGACAGCAGCATTCCACAAGCCTGCATGCAAATCCCTTTTTCTCGAGCCAATTCGATGGTTCCCTTCACGGGGCATGATACCATGTCAAAGGAACAAGGTACAGCAGGAGGGACTGAATATTTTTCTTTACAAGTGCTACCATCAATTATTAAATTTCACGTAGCCCCTTAGCGATCTGGGAGCGATGAAGTGGATACGGTATTCTATGATGTTTGAGGGTTTCTCAAAAAGAATATGAGAGAGAGAGACAGGGAGGGAGGGAGGGAGGGCAAGGCTCGAAATTGAATAATACCAGTTCTGCATTCGCTATTTTCACCACCAACAAGAGGATTCATCTCAATTGAATTTTACACTGGCCTTGGCTTTACCAGAGTATATAATCTAAGCAAATATGACTCATGATTTTGCTCTAGTCTACGGCACGAAACTATGATCATGAATTGTTGAGCAACAATAACAGTATCATGAACGGAAAATAATGAATGGTATCGCAAAAATACGTCCAAGGGACCACTTGCGACTGTTCTCATCCACTTCGACAGAAGAACACATTCACCTTCACTAACAGGGAAGGGAAAAAGTTCAAACTCCAGTCTAGCTAAACACCATAAATGTGACGCCCAGGGGGCATGGATACGTTATAACAAGCAAGTGTTTGCATCACTAAATCTGCCCGGAGAGGCGGAGAATCGCACTCTTCACAGAGTCAGGAAAAACAAGAAAAACACATCCTCTTCTCCATAGCAAAATGAAGCACAAAATCATTGGGCAACATAAAAATGCGCACGTGAATCAGTAACACAAAAATGAGATTTATTATTCTGACTGCATCCACCAGCTGGGTTAAAGTCCAATGCAGTCTGGACAAAATTTTGAGTTGTCTCCACGATCCATTCAATGGCTAGTCATATCCATAGATGCTCCCTTCGATATTCTCTTACAATGACCGGCACACTTGTTGGGGGGACCTAAACAAAGCATGAAAACACAATAAGAAATATTCTGGCAACGCTTCTCTCCATGGTCCCATTTGATACCTAAAAAGAACTAACTACCATAAAGAATTGAGGCCCCAGTGTCCACATACGTTTGCACTGGCAAGTCTATTCACAGAGTAGATGACACACAAGAACAGTCTTAACTTACCATGCCATAATCAGTTATTATCATAGAGACATAATCTGAAGGAGTTGCATCATATCTGCCATTCAAAATCCCCAAGAATCGCATGTTAGAGAGAGGATGCGATGACTGAGGTGACTGACCAAATTAATCATATTGCCTACATCAGATTCATCAGAAAAGGAAGCTTACATCAGATTAAGAAGCTGAAGATTGCCACTATTGGGCAAACTATCCCAACCGATGCTTTCTTCTCTACCTGGAACTTTTGCAATGACATCTGGATCACCTGCAATAAATGTTGCATAGAGTTGAGCCAGAAAGCAAGAGGAGATATCTAGATATAGCAAAACTTGTCTATAATCAAAGAAGCAAGTGACACGCACCGAGCTCATTAGAACATATTGAATCAAGCTGTACCCTCTCATGAAACTTGTATGCCTCACAGCATACCAAGACCGGTACCCGGAAAGCATGTGCAACCATAGCAACACATGCAGTCCCAACGCGTGAATATACTGTTCCATTTGATAACACTGCTGATGCGCCCAAAAATACTCGAGTAACTTCATGCATGATGTAAGAAACAGCATTTATGTTTATGTATGTACAATTAATACCCGTTCCTATCAACCTACGAAGTAAAAGTTGTCCTTCCAGCTTCGGACGAGAGTCCACCACCACAACACGGAACTGTTTGCCCAGCTCATGAGCATGTAATAGTATCATTTCAACTGCAGAAGGTGATCCATATGTAAGAAGCACATCACCATCCCGGATCTTCGTAACAGCATGGCTAACGATGACTTTGTCTGCAAGTATAATCTTCTCACTTATAAATTGATCGATATCCGACTGGAGAGTCGTTTTCGCCTCCAACTCTGACATAGTCAAAGGTAGCTTCGCAATTCGGCTTTTCAAAAACCTAATGGCATTACCCATGCTAACTGAAAGTGGCCGACATTCAGTGAAAAATGAAACGTAGCTATTGATTTTTGTAGTTAAGTCTCTGCTCAAAGTCTTCTCCAGCGGGGTTGAGTATTCTTTAATCACCTCTTGAAATGCTTTAAGCATGGCAATACAACGAGCATTACCCCCACATACATCTCCATATAAATACTGTAAACCAACCTGCACATAGAGATGGGTAGACAGGAGAAAAAGAAAATTACTTCATCTATTACAACAAATCAAACTGTATTGAGCATTCTTTGGCCAACCTAATTATGTTTTCTCAACCAAAAGTTCACACATCTGTTTTGGTAATAAGCGTAACTAGGTGACTGTCCTAACAAATTCCTAAAAGTAGTGACTGAATCCAACAACATAACTCCACATATTACGAGTAAATAATGTCATCAGTCGATCAATCCACATGATACCTAGGATCAGCATTGCTGCAGGAGCTACCCCCCATACCATTCACAATTAAAATTGAACTCACAAAAAAGTCACTCAGTATTCCTCCTCATCTGACCAGGTCACACAATCAACTTGAGCCAAGAAGCAAGAATAGTATGAACCATACTAGCAGAATTAACAGAATTAAGTAATTTAGTTGACCAGCTGTATTACCATGTTGACACTTGACTATTGACCCTATTACTCTAAGATATCCCAAAGGAAGCATGCCCACATATAGTTAGGAAAAAGTCTGAAAAAACCCTCTTTAACATGCCTTGCTGATTACCACTCATTATATATCAGGTCAAATACCATATAGTTTTGAAATTGAAATACACAGCACAAATACCAGAATTCAGGGGCAAAAGTGATGTTCACACTGAATGCCAAACATTAGTTCTTCAGGCAAGTTCGCATGTATAAGAACGCACTTCAAAAATTAAAAATTAGCACCTTGTATACAGCTGGATGCATCTGATCAAGTTGGAAAAACTTTGACTCGAGATCAGGAAGCTGACTTCCATGTTCATATTGGGGCAAATGCCTGAACAATTGAACTCGGTTTCGAGCCTCTGTTTGTTTTACTACTGCCTTCCTTTTAGCCTTCTCCACTCGACTTTCGTCATCGTATTGCATGCGTGGATGCGGGACATCTTTCTTTCTTTCCTTTTCTGGAGGACGTTCACCCCCAGGACCCTTCTTCTCAGAAGGTGCAACTGAAGCACTATCACTCTTCTTTTGAGAAGGCTTTACAACTTTATTAGGCTTTGTGATTTCGGACGATACAGCCCCAGGAGCAGCTGTAGCAGCCTTACTTCCTTCACCTAGAAAAACAGAGATCAAAATGTTCAAGACGTGCACATGCAAGCGCATGTGCATGCAGACACATACTGATGGTTCTACTGAAGTGCAGCACAAAAACACGAAACCAAATGCCTAGTTGATGATATGATATATATATATCATAAAGTCAAAGTAAGAAAAGGCCATCAACAAGCATCTGTGATTCCGGTACGAAGGCCAACATTAATGATTTGGGCATACCTTTGGCAGACAAAGATTACAGCAAAGTACTAAAAAGCCAAAACCTAAAGTTGATTAAGAACCCAACAGAGGAAATGCAAAATCAAACAGCTCAAGGAGATCTTTCACCAAGTGCAGTATTTATCATATCAAGCAACAAGAGAAAAACATGCACCTTTAGCAGCAGCTTTTGCAGCTCGCTGAGCCTCCTGTAGTGCACGCCTTTCAGCCTTCGTCATTTTCTCCTTTTGGGGCTTTGAATTAGCAGGCCGCTCATTCTGCACTTCCACTGAGGCTCCCCCGACTTTCTCTGCAATCAATTTTTCCCCCCTTGACATTTGTTCAAGCGTTTTTTCGGAAGTACTTTCCAGAAAGCAGGAAAAATTCATTTGAATGTAATCTTAACTTTCACAGGAAAAAGGGCCGTTAAAGGAATGCACCAAGAAAATGTCTGCTATGAGAAAGGCTACTGAAGGATGAATACTGCAGCCTGCCGGTATCATTACATTCTCCAAGCCACTCTTCTTTTATATACACAATTTGCCAAATGCACTTCAAATGTACCTTGATAAGGTCAAAATCCCCAAGACCATTCGTCAAGAACGATTATTGCTAAATCCTCCCAAACGACCACTTAATTATTTCAAATTCGTTAAACCATCACTCTCTAAACAAGACATTTAGCAAGTGCCCATCATTTCCAACTCCACAACCGAAATCAAGCAAGTCTTCAAGCATAATTCTAACTTTCATCCACAAAGATTTCCCACTGCACAGCAATCTTACCCAGCCCCAAAAGAATTCAACCTCTTAAGTCGGGAAAAAAAAAAGAAAAAAGAAAAAAATTGCCACATTCCATCGTTTACATTCACGACCTCAATCGGAGCACCCAATTAAATCTACACCCAAACAGCGCAAATTCACAACCAGCAACATTACATACCAGTAATACCGGGAGGCATCGTAACGACGGACACGGTGGTCAGCCCGCTCGCCGGCACGCTGCTCGCCATCACCCTCCCCTTCCCGACCCGGCCCGGCGACATGGCCACGTCATCGCCGGGCTCCCCGTCGGCCCCCGCCGCGGCCGCGAGCTTCCCCGCGTACGAGGATAGGGCGGCAGCGGCGGCGGTGGGTGTGGGCGAGAAGTCCGAGGCGGCGGTGTAGCTGGAGGGGGCGGCGGCAGGGAAGGAGACGGGGACGGAGACGGGGACGGGGACGGCGACGGGGCGGGAGATGAGGGCGACGTTGTCGGAGTGGTGGCGGGGAGGGGGGATCATGACCGGGGAGAGAGAGTTGCCGGAGGGGGAGATGGAGGCGGAGGCGGAGGCGGCGGCGGCGGCGGCGGGCGGGGGGGACGCGGCGGCGGCGATCGGATCGGGGGGCCCCGATTGGAAACGGTCGGGGGGAGGGGCGAAGAACCCGACCTGTCGGACCTTCGGGTCGCTGACGAATCGAGGGTTTCGCCGAGGGTCCATGAAATGAGAGATAGAGAGAGAGAGAGGAGGAAGAGGTAGAGAGAGAACAAAGCAGAAAAGGCAGAGAGAGAGAGAGAGAGAGAGAGAGAGAAGTGAGTGAACAGGGAGAGTGAAGAGAGAGAGCAGGCCAGGCAGTGAAAGCCCAAGATGCTCAAAATACACCTGAGACGGCTCATAGGGTCAAATCCCCTCTTTGATCCCCCCCGGGGTCAATCTCCGCCGTGCGCCGCCATCCTCCGCCCCGGCGGCTTCCCAGCCCACCATCGAAAGGCCCGAGCTCAGATTTTCCCATCAATGACACGCGGGCTCTAGTCATGGTGGAACTCGGGATGGTAATCGGCCGAAGTGGTCGGACCGACCGAGCCGACCTAACTCAATCCAGCTTTCCCAAAAAGTTCATGTCTATGCTTCTATTGCTCTACATAGGTGATGCCCGTCAACGGTCTTGGGGCAAACCCCTTCGAAGTCAACAAGGAGGGAATCACTATACAAAACCTCAAGTTCGCAATGCAAGAGACGTGATTGTGTGTCAATAAATTCCGAATTTACCGAGGACAAAGATTTGTTTAAGAGCAAAATTGCCACACGTTTGGCAAAGTTCACCAAAATATTTGGGCATGCAAGTGCATTTTCAGATCAATAAAGCCTCGAGGGGTGGCATTTTGGACCTCCGACAGTTGAAAAGTTTGCAAAGTACCACTATTGTACTTGCACTTCTGTCCGAAAGGAAAGCGCATCTGCTTCTGTCGGGGAGCATGATCCAACGTGTGGAGAGGCTTGATCCGACGTGAGATAAACTGACCAGGAAACACCCTCATCCACAAATGAAAAAAACAGGGCACTTGCTCGTACCATAGGATTCGACTTTTACTGCTGTTGCAGGACTTCTTTTATCGGGATGGATGATGATTTCAAATTATCCCCGAAACGAATCGCACCCTAGCTGACAAGGGAAAATTACCAAAAAATTTCTTAAATTTATATTATATCAATAATAATTCAATCCTCAATTTTTTTAGTTTGATAACTTTAATTCTGAATCTTTTGATGATTTATTAATACATCTTTTCTATTTATGTTGACCAAAATATACTAATTATCCTACGAGCAATGCTAACATAAATAATTTTTTTAAAACAAAATTATGAATCTTTTATATTTTTTTTCTTTTTTTTCCATTGTGACCACACAAGGGTTAGCTCATATGGGTCGCTAGCCATAATGAAAAAGAAAGAATAGAAAAAATTATTTAAAAATTTAAAAATTGTTTATGTCAACCCTACATATGCCACAGAAGATAGTTAGCTCAAGCCAAATTACTTAGAAGAACTATATTGGCACATTATCAAAAATTTAGAGTTAAATTGACAAAATTAAAATATTTAAGATTAAATTGTCATTTGTACAACAAATTTATGAATTTTTTGGCAATTTGCCCAAATAAAAAACACGCTCTTCACCTTACCAAAAAAAAAAACACTCTTCATTTTTTCGCCATAAGTATGACTTTTTTTAGGCTCTATTTTTTTTGGGGGGGGGGGGAATGTTACACTTTCTAAAAATATTTTCTAGGAAAATAATAATATGTCCAATGTTTAGCTAAAATTTGAAAAAAAAAACTTGAAAGTATTTCTCGTTGTTTAGAAAGGAAAAACTGATTTGATTTTCCAAAATAGACATATATAATACAAGCACTAATAAATTTGCACATGTGCAACTGGGGAATCAAGCACAAGCACTAGGGTTTAGGTTTAGCATCAATAGACTCCAACTAGGCATTTGGGTTTTGGGCATGAGCACAAGTATCACCCGTGTCCACAGAAGCTAGACCCGTGAACCCAATGCTAGTGGCCGTCCCTTACTTCTTGATGTCCTAGCTTTAGTCCACAAAGTTTGGGCTCAAGACACCAGTACTCATGCTCAGATTCCCGTCACCTTAACCCCGAGTCCATCAAAGCCAAGCCTAATGTCCACTAAGGTCGAGTGCAAGACCAAAGTGCCCTAGGCAAACCTCAATGGACCCAAGCACAAGTGTAGAGGTCCTAGGCCGAGCCTTGATAGACTTCAGCGTGGGCATGAGGACCCAAGCTCTCAGTTCCGACCTCAATGGACCTAGGAGCAAGCTCTAGCGCCCTAAGCCCAATCTCCATGGATTCAAGTGCAAGCACCAAGGTCTTGAGCCCAATCTCAATGAATACAGGCACGGGGATCAAGGTCCCATACCTTGGCTCCATACCTCGGCATCGATGGATCTAGGCTCAAGCGTGAGCATCAACGTCTTTAGGCTCTTGCCCCAAGCCTTTGTGGACTTGAACCTAACCTCCATGGATCAAGGCCTTGTGTTGGGGAGTTGGGACATAAGCACAGGCATCTCAAGCACCGCCTCTATAAAATTGAGCTTAGCCTTAATAAATTTGGGCCTAGGTACAAGCACTAGGGTCCTAAGGTTGACCACGGTGGATTTGAGTTGAGGCACCAGTGAATTGAGCAATGTTATTAGGTCCTAGGCTGACCTTTTATGGACCTAAGCACGTGTACCAATGTCCAAAGCCCAACCTCTATATACCAAGCTCAGGCACTAGGTTTTGGGCCTAGCCTCTTTGGACCCAAGTTTGGCCTCAATGGACCTCGATGAACCCTGCCTCAACCTCTGGACGCGGGTGTGTTGCCACGGTCTTGGGAGTGAGTGTTGAGATTCTTGTGTTCAAATGTAGAATTTCTAATCTAAGCGTCAATACCTAGTCATTTTCCTGAATTTAAGCTTAGATTTTTCCTTCGATCAAAAAACATTTTCCGTTAACTCATTTTCCTCACAAGCAATCCAAACGTTGGAAAATGAGAAAAATGTTTTTTGTGAAACAAACGGAGTCTTAAGTTAAAAATGCATTTCACAGTTGTTGAGATAAACTATTCATATGTTGTCGAGCCCATTTGGTTCAGTTTTGGAGAAATGACTTTGCATTTCCCTAAGTATCTTTGAAAGAATGGGCATTTGACGAAGGTAAGAGTGTTTAGATACTTAACTTGGTGTATATTTTATAAAGCAACATTGAGGTGAAAAGAAAAAGGAAAGAACAAAAAAAAAAAAAAAAGAGAGGAGGAGATGGTCCACCAAGGATTATTTTTATAAATCCTTAAAAATAAATAAATATCATTTTAAAAATAAAAATTATTATAAAAATATCATTTATTCATTTTTATTTTAAATTTTAAATTTTTATTGTAAATATTATTTTTATTTTTAATAAATAAATTTAATCGAAATAAATTTATTTATTAAAAATAAATTAATTAAATATCATTTTATTAAAAATAAAAATAAATCTATTCATTTTATTCATTTTAAAAAAATTTAAATTTATTAAAAATAAATAAATTATTTTTATTTATCATTTTATTTTTAGTTTATTACAAATAAATTTATTAAATTTATTAAAAATAATTTATTTATGATAAATTAAAATAAATTATTTTTATTTGTCTTGAGTGTTTTGCCAAATAAATTTATTTTAATTTTTAATTTTTGTTCATTTTAAAATAAATTTATTTGTAAAATAAAATAAAATAGAATAAATAAAATAAATTTATTTTTAAGGATATTTTTATTTTAAAATAAAATGATATTCTTATTATTTATTTATTATTATTATTTGTTAATAAAACATTTTTATTTTTATTTTTTATATTAAAGGTCGCCAGTCATCGCCGCCGTCGTCCGAAAGGAAGAAATTTTGTGTCGTTATCAAACGAATTTCTATTTTTAGAGTAGAAATTTTGTGTTGTTATCAAACGGTTATTTTTGCTTAGAAACTCTTCTAGAAATAGAAATAGAAAAATCTATTTCTGTTCCAGAAACTATTTCTGGAATAGGAATTTTGTCATGCACCTCCTTAGTTGGCAGAGCTCAATTACAAGTGGCCAGATCTAATTGTTAGGAAGCCTCGCCTGAGGTCGAGCGACCTTAGGCATCGCTTGGGTCGTGCGACCCAAGTGGCGACTGAGCTCCACTAGCTAAGCTTCACCGGTGGACCAACAAGTCCAAGGAAGAAAACAATGAATAATAATATTTAAAGATAAAAGAGGAAAATATGATTATCAGTAAAAGCAATATTGGAAACAAAAAAAAAAAAGTCATTAAATCCTCACTTAGCATTCCGAAAATACCGAAAGCTCAAAATAGATAAGAACTTTCAGCATTTCAAATGTTAGTATTTGGCCAATAAAACTAAATACTCAATATTTTTTCTAAGGGATTTTGAAGGCTCAAATTCATTCGGAATGCTAACCTTAATGGGGCCGTCAATCATTGGAATTTAATTTCAGGTAGGTCATTATACTTTTCATATATCAAATCAAATCACTAAGTTTGACTTATCGCTCGTTTCCCCACAATCCAATCTTAAGGAAGAAAGAAAAGGACTCCATATTCTTCTAAAGTACTTTTGAATGTAGTCCAGTACGATTCTCATTATTTCTCCAAGAGCAATTAATTCAGTTTATAAAATGCTTCTAGGCTTCTAGCCCTTCTTTTTTCTTTTTTCAAAATTGGAGACAGCTCTGCCCTTGCAGATATTGAAACATTCTATTCGGCCAAGTCCAACGAATGCATTACAAGCACATAGAGACACCGATCATGGTACCGTCCGCCCGATCGACGGCCAGACAAGAACGATGTTTTCTCATCTTTTGTCACCATCGCATGCAGTTCCTTCTTCTTCCTGGGAGCGGAGAGATTCACAAGCAGAAAGCCTCTCTATATAAGCTTGAACCTGGATTAGCAATTTGAGCTCTTCATCAAGAGAAGTCGCAAGCTAATCGCCATTATCAAGAGCGAAGTAGCAACGCATAATGTCTTCTGCTTCTCTATCAACTCCCCATTTGCCAACTCTTCAATATGTTCCCAGAGCAACAGGCGCTGCTCCTCAATTAGGAAGCCTGTCAGCCATTGTATGAGCCGATTTCGTCACTTTGGTCCTTTAGTTCTTTTGTCGAGTCAAAGGCTGATTATGAATTGCTGCTTTTTTACCTTCTGCAGAGTGGAAAAATTAGATTCATGCCAAAGATTGCAATCACAAAGGCACAAAGAGGGTTCACCCCGGTTCCGAGTCTCTCCAGGATTCAAATATCATGCTCTGTTGTAATTTGCCTTTCTTCAGTAGTTTGATGTGATTCGGTGACATAGCGAGGAACAGATTGTTTCCAATTCATTTATTGCTTACATGTTCTCTTCTATGTTTAGGCCAAGCCGGAGACTCTGAAGACGGTTCAAGGCATCATTGCCAAGCAGCTCTCTGTGGATGAAAGCACAGTCGCTCCAGGGACCAAATTCGTTGATTTGGGCGCTGATTCTCTCGACACGGTACGCATTGTCTTGTAATCACTTTTATAAATCGTTTCTGCATAGTTTCCAACCATTCTTGGCGGCGACATTGTTCACATATCAACTACTGATGTAATTGACTATTTCACGACACTTCTTGTGATATCTGCAATTCGGGCGGGTGCATGGGAACAGGTGGAGATCATGATGGCCTTGGAAGAGACGTTCGGAGTTTCAATAGGTGAAGGAGGAGCAGAGAACGTCACCACTGTCCAGGATGCAGCTGATTTGATAGAGAAAGTGAAGGCAGGCTCAGCTTGAGCTGATTATGCGTCGATTTCCATCGACAAAGGTCTCTTTTGGTGATTGATTTATCTCTTGTTTTCCCAATTTTTGCGGAGATGTTTTTTATATGGTCCGAGTTGTTATCAAAATGTCGTCATTTTCTTTTCCAAATGGATCTCCATTGATTGAAGTAAAAGTTTCAAATACTTTCTGGGTGGATATAATATAGTTTCAATGAAAGAGGAGCTTCCCATTATACAAATAATTACATATTTACAAAAAAGATTAAAAAAAAAAAACCAAATACAGAAAGCACAAAAAATATTATTATGTACATGAACACTAGGGGAAGAGAAAGCAACTAGGGAAAAATACCCAAAGCTCCCAAAACTCTTGAAGGTTATGCTGAGGCTGAGTTTTATGGGGTTTAAGGCCTCCCCCTCCTCCTCCTTCTTCTCTCTCTCTAGGAAACTCCATGAAGGACTTGGTCCCTTCTCTGTGACCTGACCATTCTTTATATGAACAATCTTATTCATTATCATAACTGCATATGTATACACTGAAATATTTATGTGCTGATATCTTATAGATAGAAAGATCGATTCCTCTATATCCAGGGAGAGGTAAAATCGCCGATGGAGCAAAATATATTGTCAGGTTCTCCGTTAACGATCCAAACCGCTAAACACAATCCTGCAAAACAAGAACCGTAGAAAGATCAGTCAAAATAAACCCTCGAATAGCGATTCGAAAGTTGAGTAATTGTTCAAACAGATTTCCTTGTTCTGAGTTGAGGTGCATCAAGAGAAAGAGTTATTTCCTCTGTGTCTTGACCTAAAGACAAAACTTGATGAAAGATCTTTGCAGATGGCGAGAGAGAGAGAGAGGTAGCTGGTTTGATGTATCACCAACACTGACGTGGTTGAACGTCGTGTGATGTTCACATAAAAATGATGTCGCACCAAAGTGAAATAACGCATTACCCAGAAGGAAGAGAGAGAGAGAGAGAGAGAGAGATTTGTCTTTACCAATCATAGTCAGTCGGTCCTCTAGGCTGAGCGCCGTCCGATCCATCGCTTCGCGGTTTCCTCCTCGTGAATTTCTTCAGCTTCCCATCCGGTGTCCCAGCTGCATGCAAATCAACACGGACTCAAACATTTGCCAAAACAACGAACACGCGATATACCTACAGACACGTATTAGGTTTCCAGTGGACGCACGCGTCGAAGGGGTGCTGGGGGTGCTCGGGCCCGACCCCGGATCCCCGGAGCTGCACCGGAAAGCCGGGCCGGTCCTGACGATGGTGATGCTGCGGGTGACCACCGGCAAGTCGGGATCGGAGACCGCCCCAGCAGCGGGAGGAGGAGGAGCAGAGCGGCGAGCGGCGGAGGAACGCGAGGACGGGAACGAGTCGTACTTGCGGAGCCCACCGAGGCCCGAGTCGGGGGTGGGTCCGGCCAGCGTCTCATCCCAGAGCTTGTGAAGAAAACCCATCGTTTCTTGGTCCGACGTGATGAGTCTTGGCTAAAACTCTAAAGTTAATATGCAGTGATCTCTTCGCGTAACAACCGAAGGAGGCCCTGGATTCGTGCTTTAATGGATGTCGTAGACCTGATACGACTGTTACGAAGAGATTAGGGGGACGAAAAACTAAAAAAAAAGAAAAAAGAAGAGAAGATAATGGACGACTTTCGTGCGTCGATGAGAAGAGAAAAATCTCTTTGCCGAGATGCGGTAGGGTTCTTATAGAGACGACCAGCCATGGAGAGAGAGAGAGAGAGAGAGATCGACGTTGATGGCTCGGCGTGGATTGACGGCTCCGGTTAACATGGCTCCGTCGTGAGCCATCGATTTTTTGGGGGAGTGGATTGGACGTATATAGAAAAGCAAGCCGCCAAAAAATGGAGGAAAATCCAGGGATATCGGAACAGAATCGATCGATTTCATCTATTTTCGTCGGATTTAAAAACACCTTTCGGCCGTGGATATGACGTCATCTATGATCAAAGTCGGGAGAAGATAACGGAGAAGTCGAGCCGGGTGAACAAAGTCCTGCGTTTGACCCGGTCAACTTCAAAACATGTGATGGGGGCCCCACTCCCTTTGAATATTTCAGTTCCACGTCAGCCAGTTGATAAGATCAATCTCGATCTGGATAATCCCCGTCACCCCCCGGGGCCTCCTGTTCTCCCTGCCAGGGAGAAAATCCAGGGGGATCGATGGAGATATCCGAGCTGACTCGGACCCGCCTCAGAGTGAATTAAAAGTGTCCATCATTTTTTCTTCATTTCCCTTTCTCTCCTTCGCGTAATTATTCATAATTCGATGGAGACTCCAGGACCGTTCATCAAAAGTTCCTGCGGGCAAACATGTTGTGTGATCATAATCATTTGACCAGAAAAAAAAAGGGGATGAAAAACACCTTACGCTTTGGATCTGTAGATTCGAGTGGATTTTGTGATTTCATTTCGGAACCCTCAATCGTAGGAGTAAGAAATTATCCTGTAAGATGATCCCCACGTAGAAAAAGTAAAAGGGCTAGTGGCTGTAACGCCTCGGATCCATCGAAGGAGTTAGTCTAGCGCTTCGACTGACTTATGAATGTCGTAATCCTATGATGTTGTCTAGCCCGATTCCTAATTTCCGCCGAGTGGATAAACCCCGGCCCTTGTTTTATTTTTAATCAGTGCACACACTCCACCGTTAGTATGGGGGGCTTATGTGACGTTTCTGTCGTCGAGAAAGTCAGAGATGAGTTGGTCCGTCATCATTAATTTTTCATGCTTTTTTGCAAAGCTTTGATGATTGATTAAGCTATGGCCTCTTTTTTTTATTGGAGGATGTACATGTAATGATGCGACTAGCTGGCCAACTAGATCGAGACCGGAAAGAGACCCCGGAAATCTTATAGTGTCTCCAAGAGAAATTGAGCATACATTCGGACCCACCCGAAGAAAAAAATTTGGAGAAGCTGCTTTCATATGTAAAATAGTGGGAAAGGTGTAATTAGCATGACTACCCTTTGAAGGCGTTATCATAAAAGTCCTGCGTTGATCGCGGAACAGTCAATTTAAATAATAACTATTCAAGTTTTTGATAGATGTATAAGCTCGTCATCACTGTTGGGAAAATACTGCTTCGAATTGGGTAGAACAATGAAGTCGGATCTTTAGAGTACTCAAGTCGGACTTTGAGGCGTGATATCACTTTCTTTAAGGATTTATTTGCCCCACAAAGTTGCTAATGGTCACCGGCAAATTTCCTCCAGGATACAACAAAGTCTCAAATGAGAATACTAGATAGCAATTCTAATAGTTCTCCAGGGTCTCTCTAGGAAACAATTGGAAACAATGGCTGTAGTTTCTCTCCAAAGAAAAACGAAGAGATAGAAGAAGATGATCACTCTAATTCTTCTTCTCTCTGACAAGTATATATAAAATAGTCTTAAAATACGAAGACAACTCTTCGTGAAAGGTTGCGAAATGAACAAACACATTCTTTCGAAAATTGCTTAAACGAACAAAGGTGTCTATTCGTAAGAACTTAAAACCGAACAATTGCAACCCTTCGGGAAAGGTTGCAAACCGAACGGATATCTTTATTCAAAGGTTGTCTTGAAAAGACACAAACAAAATTCGGAATAAAAATAATAATTAAAAAATAATCATAACTTTTCGTGAACAGTTGCACTGTTTCAACAAGACTTTATAATTAATTTTTTATAGAAATAAATCCGAATTTTTCAATAAATAAAATAATGATCGTTGGTTAGTGCCAAATCTCGTCCACGTGCGCACTCACATCTTTTCGATGTGGGACAAGGCATCTCTTCATTTGTTTTATAAACAAATTACCAACAATCCCCCACTTTTGTTTATAAAACAAAAACAAGAAATAAAACGTTAGAAATATACAGCCAAAATTTCCGTGAGAATAATGTACATACATAAAGGTCTCTTTCGAGTTAAACCTATACTTAGTGCAAGTATCTCAAAGCTCTATCAAAGTGACAAGTAGCTCGGCTTTAAACTTGTACTTTTATATAATAGAACCGGACATACCGCACACACACTAATCTCTTGTCTCAGCGAGAAGTTCTATATTACTCCGCACTATTATGGCCTTATGCTTGATCCTGTTTCATGAGCTCTCTAGAAAGCAACCCTAACTTTCGTAAGAAGCGGCACCACTTCTTAGCTCATATAGGTGAAGTATCTACCATGTGTTTCTGTTACTATCAACACATTACAAGTTTGTACTATACTTCATTAAGAATTCAATTCAACCTACTAAACGTAACAGACGATATTGACTTCTCATATCAGGGCTACGTCAGTATCAAACAATCACATTCAATAACTTGTTCTTACCCATTAAACCTTGTAACTAGTGATGTTCTAGAAAAAGGTCGGGTTACCATTACTGGTGATTTTAATTAAAGGGTTTCGGCCCCGTTTCTTGTGAGATCATTATTACCACGTGTCTTGGTAAAACCTTCGTCAAGGGATCGGCAAGATTATTACTTGACCTCACGTAGACAATTGTTATGGTACCATCTTTAATCAATTGTCTAACATATTCATGTCTTAAACTAATATGTCTAGACTTACCATTATAGGTGCTACTATAAGCTCTTACCAAAGTAGCATAACTATCACAGTGGATATAAATAAGAGGCATAGGATTAGGCCATAATTTGATATCCAACAACAAATTCCTAATCCATTCAACCTCTTTCCCAATTGCCGCTAAAGTAATAAATTCAGGTTCTATCATTGAGTAAATTATGTACATTTGTTTCTTGCTCGTCCAAGAAACAACACATTCACATAATGTGAAAATCCATCTGGAAGTTTCATCTCCCACACTTGTAAGCCGACTAACATCGGTATATAATTCCAATACAACCGAATAACTATTATAGAACAATAAGATGTTCTATATTGGATTACTAGTATTTACTCAACTTACATATACAAAAAGTAATATCAGGTCTAGTATAATATATCGCATATATCAAAGACCAATATCACTCACATTAAAAACTCTCCACCAGGAATCAAATGGAGTACTCATATATTTGAAAACAAGATGTTTAAATCTATACAACATCTTCTCCATGTAATTACTTTAGCTCAAAGAATGACCCCCACTATTTTTTAAATTTTAACACTTAAGATAGTATCTGCTTCACCCAAATCTTTCATTTTGAAAATGAAAGTCAAATACTTCTTAATCTCAATAATTTCAGTCATATCAGCTCCAAAGTCCCTTCGGACCCCACTTCAAGAATATTCCAAGAGGTAATTAATCGAAATTATGCATCATCAAATTTTCATCATCGATGAAATACATACATCAAAATAGTAAATCCATGCAATTCTACTCTCTTGGCTCATTTATGCTATTCCATAGAATCAAATCTATGAGGGGCAAAAACAGCAAATAAAACACATTAGAACCAAACAAGGGACACTTGAAATCCCATTTAGTATCTCTATATCTCCTCCATAAATATAGCACTACATATTAGCCCATGCATGTAATGACATTCTCTAACAATCCAATAAATGTGAGCAAATCGAGTATGGAGGTATCAAAAGCACATAAACTAGGATTGAAAGGGGAAAAAAAACAATTCTTGGAACGGAATCAACAACATCATATAAGCTGAAGCCTTCCGAAATATACAATAAGATCCATACCTTGCGCTTGATCATGTGGATCGGAGTCTCAACTTCCTCAACGTCGGGCACGAAGGTCATAGACTGCTTGGACAATATCAGGGCTATGCTACATAATGTTGAACAGAACCTTGGCACTGATCAGCATCAAGACCAACGTCATCAAACACAAATCCAATAGACTTGCATGTGTCACGGACAATTTTCTCATAGTCTTCATTGGCCTTGGTGGTAATTTCTCTGAACACCATGACCATGTTGGTCTTGGTGCATGTTTCGCAAGCAACCTTGCTATCGGGGTTTGGTTTTGTAGAGTTTAGTGTCTCCATCCTCAGCAAGGCTCTTATCAACAAGATCAGTCTTATTCCCAAGTAAAAGCCACCGTGGATATCAAACAAAGGAAGAGCATGCCCACTTTCTTCCTGCCAGTGAATTTGACAATCCAGTGAACGAGCCTCCCCAAGTAATTTGGCATCTTGCTCGGCTTTTGGAGCGGCAACGGAGGAAGTGGGGTCGATTGGATTTGCAACCCACCATTTTGGAGGAGCAGCTTTTGTTGTTGTAGAGATCCATAGCTACCAAAACGTATTCCCAATGACCCTCTAGTCATTGTTCCTCCGAACCCATATTTGGCGTTATCATCTCTCTCCTTGTTTTGCCAAACAAATCAAAAATAGATTCCCTCAATTCAATGAAATTTGAGCAAAAAGAATCAAAGTCCCCTTCGCTTAATCAAGCCAAAGACTCAAAGGGTGCCTCTGGTCCATCTACTAAACAGTATCTTTCCCCCGGTAAGTGTACACGTCACATGGCAATTTCGCTGGACATGCACCACCGACAAATTTTCGTGTCTACTTCATCGGCCTATGCCGATGCGCGTACTAATCATCATTTAGGACTTGGATCCAGCAGCATCATCTCACCCATAACCACCATTAGTAACCACGGGCATAAAACATAAGACAAAGAAAATGATGAATTAGAAAACGCATTTGATCATTGAAATGACTGAGAAAATAACTAACATGACTTAATTCAAGTCAAAAACAAAACCAACTAGCATTAGAGATATCGTGACAAAAAGTATTAGCAAATGGCAAACATCATCAACGCTTGATCAAACACAGAACTTGGCGATAGTGTTCGACCACACTTGAACTACTCACATAGAATAATCATCGAGAAAAGTTTCTTTTCTATTGGAAGAATGATCAAACGCACCATGAGTATGAATGATTTCTATAATCACAGAGAACAATTGCAATTGTATGGAAGTGGAGGCGTTGACCAATTTGCGAGTAGCCTTGGCAAGAAATAGTTCCAATCCTCTGGTCATGGATAGAAGCAATCTTCTACGCCGTCATTGCTCACCCAGGAGGAACCCGCATGGGATGAACCGGCACCTTTGTTCCCGTTACCATGTTTGTCCCTTAAACATGTGCCAAACGGTGGGATCATCGAATGGGTTCGGGTTCCGAATCCCATTGTCAGACCAAGGAGTGTTGTCGTTGGACTTCACAATGAATTCCGGATCGAGGAGCAACAGATCATCCTCGAGACTATGGTTGGGGTTTAGGAGGAGATACTCAAGATAGTCATCGCCCTTCATGATCCTTGTCTTCTTGTTCAAATATCGGAGCTTCGGATCTTTCCATCTCCGCGTCTACGTACGCTTGATATAAAACGATGACTTTCGCGCGCTCTGCCCAGAGAAAGGCGATTCGCAGATTTTTCCTCGCCGGTCCGCGACCGCAGCGTTGACCTCGTGAAGAGTCTGGGGGAGATCTTCACGAGGCTTCGGCTCTTGCGGCGTGCATCGGGTACGCGTTTGGGGACGAAGGGCTTCTTCTGGTCGGGGTCGTCGTAGCCGAAGAGGAAGTTGGTCTCGAGGATCGAGAAGATCTCATAGCTGATCTTGTCTGTCTCGATGCTCGGCTCCTCCTGCAATTGGGCCGAACTGCATGCCATTTCTCGGATTCGATCGAGTGACGAATCAATCCGAATTTCATCACACAGCCCCATCTCCGAACACCCTATAGTACCGTTCCAAATTGCTTCTTGCGACCTCCAGCGCCCTTTCTTGCACCTTCTGCTCCCTCAAGCGCCTCCAACAGATCTCATTTTTCTTTCCTTTTTTTTTTTTTTTTTTTGCCTGCGTTTGTCTATATATGGTGTTCCCACAATTGTAATGATATCTAAATTGCCGCTCATACGAAGGAAGAGCCTTCGGAGTAGGATTAGAAACATCGTCCAGAGGATGGTGGTCATCCGAGGAAAGACAGCATTGCAGGGTCTGTGATTTCGACGATGTCCACTTGCTCCGGTGGAGGACATAAAGAATTATTATGCAGCCTTGCTTTGTTGAATATGAACACCTCTAACTCGTTCTGCGTGCTTCATCCACTTGACTCCATTGTTGCTAAATAAATCCTTAAAATTGTTGGGAAAATACTGCTTCGAATTGGGTAGAACAATGAAGTCGGATCTTTAGAGTACTCAAGTCGGACTTTGAGGCGTGATATCACTTTCTTTAAGGATTTATTTGCCCCACAAAGTTGCTAATGGTCACCGGCAAATTTCCTCCAGGATACAACAAAGTCTCAAATGAGAATACTAGATAGCAATTCTAATAGTTCTCCAGGGTCTCTCTAGGAAACAATTGGAAACAATGGCTGTAGTTTCTCTCCAAAGAAAAACGAAGAGATAGAAGAAGATGATCACTCTAATTCTTCTTCTCTCTGACAAGTATATATAAAATAGTCTTAAAATACGAAGACAACTCTTCGTGAAAGGTTGCGAAATGAACAAACACATTCTTTCGAAAATTGCTTAAACGAACAAAGGTGTCTATTCGTAAGAACTTAAAACCGAACAATTGCAACCCTTCGGGAAAGGTTGCAAACCGAACGGATATCTTTATTCAAAGGTTGTCTTGAAAAGACACAAACAAAATTCGGAATAAAAATAATAATTAAAAAATAATCATAACTTTTCGTGAACAGTTGCACTGTTTCAACAAGACTTTATAATTAATTTTTTATAGAAATAAATCCGAATTTTTCAATAAATAAAATAATGATCGTTGGTTAGTGCCAAATCTCGTCCACGTGCGCACTCACATCTTTTCGATGTGGGACAAGGCATCTCTTCATTTGTTTTATAAACAAATTACCAACAATCACAACCTCACAAACTTACCAAAAGTCAAGAAGTCTCTTCATAAGATGTAACAAAATGCTCGAGTAGAGATTCGCTCCAACATGACTCAAATTTGTGATCTTATGAAAGATAGTGCAATTTCGCCGTTACTGGATTGCCTAATAAGCGAATTAATGAGATGAGGATGTGAACAATTTATGGATTGTCTTGTCTTAAAGTTAGCCCCACAACCAAAAGAATGGAGGCACAAGATTATTGATAGTTGCGAGTTCTTTTGCAAATGACTTCCAAGAATGATCTGTCCAAGTCAAAAAGGGCATGCAAAATAGAGGGGTAAATAGACATGATCAATAGCTTGGAGGGATGTATCTTCCTCCGTTACTAGTTAAGTGATTATTTTTTCATAAAAGTGATACCGAAGCAATTTGACATAAAGTTTTAGCACTAAAACAAATGCCATACCAAAGTTATACCCTTTTAGTATCATTTTTTTTCACTTAGACCCTATTTTATCTATAATGACACGTCCTAGTGGGATCCCCTAAAAACGTTTAATTTTCGTTTCTTTCCCTTCTTTTTTGTAAGAGGAACGACACTTGAAAAGAGGTCACTTTCACGCTCACGAACCGAAGCTATCGAAAGTGGCTTGGAGGATTACCTTTGATCCGTGGTTGTGGGAGTATTATCTCTCCAATGCCTCTCGTGTCTCCACAGAGACTTTTCTTGCTTTGCTTCTTTGGACAAAAGACTAGGCTAAGAAAACATTGCCCGGGAGATGCATTATTAACGTTAATCATGTACTTCGATGTTGGCAAGGCATGATGGTGATTGGAAGCTATTTTTTTAATTTCTCTCTGCTTCCACTTTCTTAAGTAGGGACAGCTAGTCTTATACCCTAATTTGATCAACCAACTTTTCAAAAATGATGCCTCACCACATTCGAATTTCTTGTTCTGTTAATACTTCTGGGAATATGCGGAAACCAACCATACGCTACCGTGATAACTAATTTAAGTATTGCGGGTAAACAATCCACTATTAATTACCCCAATTCCAGACCCTAAGTCTTGAGTCAACGCAAAATTCTGTGGAAAGTCGTATTCAATGAAAATCATATGTACGACTTGGAGGAAACTAAATCAAACACCAGATGGGAAAAAAAATTAAAAAAAAAAAGGCGCCCGAGCTTAATAGCTAGGTAACTAATTGGACACTAGATGAGACCTTCCGTTTCCTCTCACTCTTCCGCGCATCGAGTCTCTCTTCTCTTACCTCCTTTCCTTTTCCTTCATCTCGCAGCTTCTTTATCCATCTCAGTGACATTGAAGAACTAGCTTGCGTAACTTAAAACCATTACAAGCTCAAAATGACATGCAAAGACCTTTTTAAACTAGAGAGAGGCGAAAATTGCTAATAACAACGCATTTAGCATTGGCTAATATGCTAGATTATGGTGAAAGGATAATGCCTATCGATAGACGTTCCATCATAATACGTGCACCTTAATCATGATTAAGCAGTGTTAATTTCTAAATTGATCAAGCAAATGCATAAGGGGAAAATTCATCTGAATGACCTATTTCCACCCGTGGATATTCTAATCACCCAAGCACACTTAATATTTTGTACTTAGATTGTCCTTCACGCTTCATTGTATACTATAGCAAGCTGAAACAAAGCAGAAAGGGAGATGTGCTATGTGCTTACCTCTGGATAACAAATTCATAATTTAGTTAAACCGTTTTTATTGTTAAGGAAAAGCACCAACATCCCTTTCAAATCGAATCAATTCCCGCCAGTTATTCTATGAATCCCACGTGAGGTGGACATAAATATTCTCGAGTGCTCGTGTTTTTACGGAGAGGGAGCTCCCTCTCTATTCAACCTTTTTTTCTCTCTTCTTCGCTTCCTTTCCGTTTCACGGAAAACAATGCGAAAGGCTTCCGTGCAGGATATCTCAAAGTACGTCCTCCAAAGTTCAAACCTTTATACGCATTTATATAATGGGTTCGTTCCATAGTCGAATTCACCGACGCCAAATTTCAGCTTTTGTCCTTTGGATCGTTAATATGTAAAGAAAGGGTCTTCGTATGCTGATTGGTGTTGAGGAATAACAAGCAAGGCGAATGGTGACGAGAAGAGTGAAGACTTGTACGCAGTTCTGGGGCTGAAGGAGTGCACGGCTTCGGAACTCAGGAGTGCTTACCAAGAATCTGGCCCTGGTTAGCACTGCCACACCTTTTCGGTAACCGACCATCTTCTGCAATTGTTACTGGTTTCATCTTGTGTGAGACGCTGGTTTTTTTCATTTCACATGTGTTGTGTTATATTGCTGATTGGGAGAGGCAAGTCAATCGTGTATATAGTAATTAGTAAATAAGAAATCCTGTAGTTTAAATTTGAAATTCTATAGGCTTCGATCGGTGACATGTGACAGTATCTTTTTAGGCTTTTATGTTTCCTGATATCTGGTCAATGTGTTTTGTTTGTGTTGAGTTTCAAGAAGGCGTGCACGAAGCATTTCCTTTTAATGTCTGGGATGTGCGTGTTAAGAGTTTTTGTTTTCGGTTGGTTTAGAGGTGGCGCCAGGATCGTTGTTCTGCATCTGGAACTTCAGAGTTCGCTGAAGAGGCCAAGAAAAAATTCCAGGAAATTCAACAGGCCTAGTCTAGTGAGAGCAATTGCATTTTAATCAAAAGTCCTTTATGGTGATGACAAAGCAATACATGGTAATTCGGGAAGGGAACTTGTTTAGAAGTTGGTCCTGTGACTCGTAAATGAAAAATATTGCAAAAGTTTGGTTCTGACATTTCCCCTGTTTTATTCAATCTTGGCTCGATAGAAAATCTCAGTGTGTAGCTTCTTATATTTATACTAAGTGCTTTAACTATCACCCCTCTGGCTCTACTATTTTCAGTTCTATCCGATGAGAACAAGAGGTTTCTTTACGACATTGGATCCTATGAAAATGATGATATGAAAATGTAAGCTTTTGATACTGTTTTGCCTGGTCTCTCAGTTTGTGACTTCTCTAGACTTTTCTTACATGCTTGAAATTTTCCTCTTAATTCTAGAAACTATATCTAGGGAATTCTAGATTGTAGTTTAGCAACTCTGGGAAATGCTAGACTTCTCTAGACTTTTCTTACATGCTTGAAATTTTCCTCTTAATTCTAGAAACTTCATCTAGGGAATTCTAGATTGTAGTTTAGCAACTCTAGGAAATGCTAGACTTCTCTAGACTTTTCTTACATGCTTGTAATTTTCCTCTTAATTCTAGAAACTTCATCTAGGGAATTCTTGATTGTAGTTTAGCAACTCTAGGAAATTCTAGAAAATGGATCACCATTTCCAACGGTTTTCTTGTGTATATTAACACTGTTTATGTCTCGAGGATGGCTGGAGATGTTCTTATTCCTTGGTATTGATCTGGTCCTTTTAGATTTTATCTTTATAGGCAGATTAAAATCTGGATGAAACTATGTCAAGGCGCTTTTGAGTTCTAGGTCTTACATTTTGCATATTCACATCCGGAAACTAGCCCTCAGGCCTCGAAGTTGTGTCTATATGTTGTTTGGATATGCGTAATTTCACACTTGAGCTGATTTGCGTGTTGATGCTCTGCGCCTTATCATTGCTTGAGATGTTCGATGCATGCGATGCAAAAGGTGTCTATTGAGCAATTATCCACTTCATCATATTTCCTGCAATGAAGAGTATGGACTGCTGAAGTAGCTTAATTGATTATATATTAAAGCGAAGCTCACGAACTTATTCAGTTCACCACAGCAAATATTTGTATGTTCTTGGAGAGAAACTCTATGAAATTGGTTTAAATGAACTAGAGATTGTTAGGAGAATTCTTCCAAACTGCCGAACCCAAGACTACTGCTCAACAGATACTTGGTTATTTTTTGTATTTTCTCTTCTTTTAGAAAGTACGCAGGAGAGATCTCTAGCCTGTTGTTAACCACTCATGCTTATCACTCTAGGAAGTTGCTAGGGCTTCAAATGAAAATGCTCATAAAGTTGAAGGCAGGAATAGTGCCTGGGGACAGTGGTCTAGTTTAGTTCATTAGGGTTCATGAAGTTGCACACCAGTATTTACTGATATGGTTAATTCTTTGGAATATTCACTGTGAGTTTTAGCAAAGTGTAATAGACGTAATGGTTGCAATTGCGCCGGGACCATATTGATTGCAATGTTCTGGTTTCTTTCTCTTTTAACTTCTATGGTGTTCTTCAACTTTTGACCGCATGGCTGCATGGCTGCATGGCTGCTTGGCTGCATTGCTTGGTTATTGGATCAACTACGAATTAATTTGTGATATACTTGCAGGGAATGGTGACTTTATGAGTGAGATGGCAGTTCTGATGAGCCAATTTAAGTCATATGTAAGTCGTCATATGCCCATGTGTTGGCCTATTCAGTGAAATTGCTGATACATAGAAAATTGCTCCAAATCTAGACTCAAGTGTCCATCTACGTGCCATTTTACTTTTTGTAAGCCAACCAACATAAGATATATGTGACTACTTCTCAAATATGAATTTGTATTCGGACAAGAAAGATCATTCTTCGGGTCATTCCAATCTCTTAAAATTCATACTACACTTCCATTGCTACCGCCCAACTATCACTTATGGGAGGTTGGATTGACTGCGAATTAATTTGTGATATACTTGCAGGGAATGGGTGACTTTATGAACGAGATGGTTGTTCTAATGGGCCAATCTTAAGTCATATGTTGGAATTCAAGTCGGCGGAAAATGACTTATCTTTATTCGATGTGCAAACAACAATTAACCCCGGAACGAACGTTGAATTGCGGATGAATCATGAACAAAATTATTTCACATTGGTCTGAATGCAATCACAAGGAAAGCACCCGATTTCCATAGCGTAAATGCCGATTGTTCTTGCAAAAGTAAAATGGAATGCCTTCTCTCTTTGATGGAAAGGGAACAAAAAAAGGAGAGAAATTTGTGAGCATTCGTTCTGGCAACTATTCCAACGGTTGTCATCCCAAAATCTTTTATATGACTCACTCACACCATTTCAAAAGGATGTCTTTCCATCATAACGTATCAAGGTGAAACAGTGCGTTCTCATTGCACCCATTATGGACGTACTAATTCAGTACAACATCATCATATGCCCATGTTCTGTCTTATTTAGTGAAATTGCCTATAGAAAGAAAATTGATCCAAATCTAGTCTCCAATGTCTGTCTACGTGCCATTTTATTTTGTGTAAACCAATCAACATAAGGTATCTGTGACTACTTCTTAAATATGAATTTGAATTCGAACAGGAAAGATCAGTCTTTGGGTCAATTTAATCTCTTAAAATTCATGATTTGCGTGCATCAGTACTGCCTGACTATTGCTGATGGGAGGTCATCTGAATCTTATTTTGTTGTTGTGTTGCTCAGTTGCAAAAGCTTTTATAGGAGTAGATGTTGCATGTATCGTGTTTTGATGGATGGACAAAAAGAAACCCAGGAAGAGAGAGAGCTTGATTTATTTTTTGATAGATCAGATTATAACAAAAGAATGACTAGTGCTTAATGTAGTTGTCCGCGACCATTTTTCAATAGCCTGATGTCCAGATGTTAAGACATTTTTGTTGCTGTCGTGACTTGCAACTTTAGTGATCTGCAGGAAAGGGGGTAATGGACCTTTGAAAACTTACAGGAAACATTCGACGATAAGTTATAGTGGGGAATTAAGACGTCTAGATTCAGCTCACAGATAGTGGATCCTACCACATCTTCATCTTCGTGCGTGGGTTACTACGAAAGTTTTACTTCCAGCGAGAAGGGCGATTTCACAGCAATGAACAAAGGCAAGAAAGAGGGTGGCTGTGGCTCTGACTCACACTATCAAAATTTTTATCCAGAGGTGAGCACATCTCTCTCTCTCTCTGTTTTCTTTAGCTTACCATGGAATGCAGTACAATGAATTGTGAAGGGCAACTTAAGTACGAAAGATTTAGTGTGCTTAGGTGATCAGGATATCCATGTGGGAAAATAGGTCATTCAGATGAATTTCCCTATTATAAGTTTGCTTGATCAGTTTGGAAATTTGTTGGAAATTGTGATCCATTTTCTCTAAAACTTTTTAGAAACTTCAAGATTGATATTGTCTAGAATTGTCAAGAATGGAGGTTGCTAAATGAATCTAGAAGATTCACGTGAGAATGCAAGCAAGTGGAAATCTCTAGAAGAAGAATGAAGAACTACAATTTGCTAGAGAAGCCTACATGGTTTGCATTCAAGAGAAGTCCGGAATCTTCTTTAACAGCTTATATAAAGGAGCAAGTGCTCCATGTTTTATGTAGGGAGCTTCCCATAAAAACCTCATGTAGCTCCCCACCAACACCTCCTTCAACTATTGTAAAATTATTTTATCCAACTAATGAAACTATTTCCCATATCCCATGTTCTTTATCCTTCAATGATCCTATCTCATCCCTTGTTCATCCTCTACAAAATATACCATACACTTGCACACGTCACTAACCAAAAACTATAATCAATACCAAAATCATGCTACCGCGCATATTTAAATTTTAACATGGTATCAGAGCCAGGTGTTTGGTTGGTGTTGGGCGTTTGTCCTCACCACCCTCAACTAAAAAGGCCAGAGCCCTGAGCGAGAGCCAACAGAGCCAGAGCCAGAATCAAAGGCCAGAGCTCGAGCGAGAGCCAAGAGAGCCGGAGCCGGAGCCAGAGCCTACGAGAGCCAGAGCCCGAGCCCGAGCTAACAACTACAACTAAGAGCATTTTGATGGCCCAAGACATATGGGACATCGTTGAAGAAAAGACATGCACATTCAAAGGCAAGTGCAAGTGTTTCGACAAGAGAATGTAAGGGATCGTGGAACGAAGACGGAATAAAAGACATGGGACAAATTACGAGAAAATGTTCAAGGTATATCCGAGACTTTACAACACAAGTCCGAATTATCCCGAAAATGGATCAAGGGGGAGTGTTGGAAATTGTGATCCATTTTCTCTAAAACTTTCTAGAAACTTCAAGATTGATATTGTCTAGAATTGTCAAGAATTGAGGTTGCTAAATGAATCTAGAAGATTCACATGGGAATGCAAGCAAGTGGAAATCTCTAGAAGAAGAATGAAGAACTACAATTTGCTAGAGAAGCCTACATGGTTTGCATTCAAGAGAAGTCCGGAATCTTCTTTAACAGCTTATTTAAAGAAGCAAGTGCTCCATGTTTTATGTAGGGAGCTTCCCATAAAAACCTCATGTAGCTCCCCACCAACACCTCCTTCAACTATTGTAAAATTATTTTATCCAACTAATGAAACTATTTCCCATATCCCATGTTCTTTATCCTTCAATTATCTTATCTCATCCCTTGTCCATCCTCTACAAACTAATACCATACACTTGCACACGTCACTAATAAAAAACTATCATCAATACCAAAACCATGCTTCCGCGCATATTTAAATTATAACAAAATTAATGCTTCGTAATCATGTTTAAGGTGCACATACTACGATGGAACATCTATCGTTAGGCATTAGCCTTTCACCATAATCCAATGTATTAGTCAATGCCAAGCTTGTTATTATTACTAACTTTTGCCTTTCTCTAGTTTAGAAAGGTCTTTTGGATGCCGTTTTGAGCTCACAATGTTTTAAAGTTACGCAAGCTGATTCCTCACTGTCATCAATATAGATGAAGAAGCCGCGAGATGAAGGGAGAGGAACGGAGTTAAGAGAAGAGAGACTCGATGCTCAAAAGCGTGAGAGGAAACGGAAGGTCTCATCTAGGGTCCAATTAGTTCCCTAGGCGATAAGCCTGAGTGCCTTTTTTTGTCCTTTTCTTTTCATACGGTGTCATATTAGTTCCTTAGTCCTTGTTCGTAGCCTATGGGTCTCGGATTGAGGTAATTAACCAAGAATTGTTTACCTACAACACTTCATTAAGTTACCACGTTAACGTATGATCGGTTTCTGCATTGTCGCGACCAATTTTTCGGGTGCGTACCACCTATGATTTGGCTAATGGATTGTTAAGTCTAGACTTAACTCGGACTCTCCCAAGCCCATACCAATTCGCGACTTAGTTTCAAATTTTTTTAACATGCAATTGATTTTTAACTAAGAGTCGCCACTAATCTATTTTTTGTGGGTCGATTAGAAACCCAGGTAAAGTAACGGGAGTTTTACATTACTTCTACGAATCAGAGACTATGGGTACGGGGACTTGGTTACACTAAATTTCTCTAATGCCCTTTCGGTACCATTCTTTTATTCTTAAAAATGTTTTTTTTTGCAGACAGCTTAAATTGATTTTAAATCTAATTCCCTAACATGTGAGGCGATCATGCGAGTACGCAATCCACCAACTTAACACCCAGATAAATAATGAATAAATTGCAAAACTTACCTCAAAGCAACGAAAGCATCTGCATTGTTATATTAGAATTCACATTAACAGTCCTAGATATGATTTCTAATTAACACGCAATCACTCAATTTTTTTGTTTTCACTTATTCGATGAGAATCATGCAATGCATGGTACTAATCTAATATGAAATGATATGGCATGGCAATATGACCTAAACTATATGACATGAGTAAAGTAATGCAATAGTTAAATGTGCAATCTAAATTAACCAAATAACCTAATTCTAATGACGGGCAATTTCTAATTAAATGAACCTATCAACAATCACTAAATGACGTGCATTTTCATGATCCTAATCTTATATGACGTGTGTCACGACCTCTTTTTTCCATTCGGGGGAAAAGAAAAAAAAGGTTTAGGGGTATTTGCCTAAAGAGGCGGACCAATGGCCCTAGACTAGGTGCGGGCCCTCCCAAGCCCATACCTCGCGCGACGTTGGATTTTGTTTTTTGGTTCTTAACAACCTATGTATTTCTAGGAGTCGCCACTAGCCTATTGGGGTCGGCTAGAAACCAATCAAGACACGGGAGTGTTGTCTCAATTCCTACGCAACCAGAGATTTCTAGGAACGGGGACTTGTTTACGCTAATGTTTCTATTAGCGCCCTTGCGGTACCACTAACTTGAAAAGTTATTTATCTAAATGGCCACACATTCTTGATTACCAATTATAATCTTTATGAAGCCACTAAGTGTCCATGCAAATGTTTTGGTAGGTTTGTTTTCCTTAATGTCTAGACTAATCCTAGCATAATTTAGAAGAGAAATTTACACTCAAATTAATGAAAAGCAATGCATAAGTAAACATCCAAGAAATTGAAATAACTTGAAAATAAATGCAGAAAAAGAAAACCCGATACAAGTCGGACAAATAATATTACATGGCATTGTTATCACGCCCCGGGACAGGACCCCCGTGAGCAAAATAGAAATTTAAATATGTATGAAATTACTCTAGATGCATGCAATTACTCTAATTAATTCTAATCTATGCATAATAGATTATTTACAAAAATGGTTCTAAAAATACCAAAATATCATTTAAATTAAGAAAATGAACTTTTAAAATTAGGAAAATTTCCTAGATGTCATTTTTGGCTTAATTTGATAACATCCAACATTTTTTGATATTTTTGAAATTTTCATATTTTTCTTTTTTTTATTATTTTTTTAAAAAAATATTAATAATAATTCCTTAAACCGATCTATGCTAACATGGAGTAACACAGCACATGAATATCACAATAACCAAGGTCAAATCGACCGTTTCGAGATCGAAACTTGGTTTGCGCATTTCATCGAACACTTGGCGTGCATTAAATCACCCCAAAACAGCTTCGCGGGCGATGTTTGCGGCCTTCAATCTTCACCCATGAGCAATATTATGTGGAACTAAAGCATCAAGATTATACTACCACATGCAAGGAGCAATATTAGATAGAAATCATAGCCTACAACACACAAGAACCCAACTAAAACCGTCCTCCAATACACGGGTTTGAGCTGATTTTGTAAATCTGGGTTTGAACCCAAGTCAAGCAAACAGGTTGCATGCCCATGTTTAAGCCCCGACACTTATCACATGCAAGATCTAAAGGAAACACTACTTAATCCGAGTGAAAGTAGGTAACATGAGCTTTCAAATGCAACAAAAATCATAGAGAATGGCCCACTAAAAGACATCAAAATGACATCTCCAAAAAGCACACTTGCAAAACTCTTGAAGAGATTTCAAACACTTGAAAAAATTTCAGCCTCAGAAATCAGTTTTCCGGGCTAGTTTTCATCTTGATTTTCATGATCAAAACGTACTCAAACTCGAAAGAAAGTACATCTAGGATGTTTACCTTGCTTCTTAGTTTCCCTTTCAAGTGGTTCTTCGCTCAAGAGTCCAAGAAATTATCCTCGTGGGCCCGTGGAAGTTGGCTTCTTCAACTGGAAAACAAGATCTGCAAAGAAAGAACTGATAACGAAGGTTTTCATTAACCTCCAAAATCAAGCTTCAGAACCTCTTTTGTTGGCCAAATTAAAACAAACCCAAACTATATGTATTCTAGTTTGGCTTGTAGGTCATGGATTTCCTCATTTGTCTCTCAATGTTCTCAAAAATACTCGCTTTCTCTCACTCATGACTAACCGGGCTCAACACTTAGAAAAAATTCAGACTTTCTTTGGCCCGCCAGGAGGGTAGTTTTTCGGGGGGCTTTAGGAGACCTTCCCGAACTCCATTTTGGACGTGCGACCTATGGATGGAAATATATTTGAGTGAAGTTTAACTCTCTAGTTGAAGGTTTTGGCTAATTATTGCCGCAGGTGTGTGTGAAAATATCACTTTTCTCTCTCAAGGTCGGTCTGGAATTTCTGGGTTTGGCTTTCTGGAGTTGCTTCTGACGGTGTCTTTGGGGAACGATCCCGAGCTCTCTCCTCTCCTTCTCGTCTCCTCTCTCTCGTGCTCTGAAAGACCTTGCTTCCGTCATCTTATCCACCGAAATCATCAATCCCTTGGTCGGCTTTTTGTCCACCTACCAAGCCTGCCAACTGAGCTAGTCCACCCACTCTCTGACTTAGCCAATTTTTCCAACTTCTGCAGCTGTTGAGTGTCCGAATTTGGTGCGATTTTCCCATGCATTCAGCAGCTTATCCCTGGCCAATTTCCGTCCACTGGCACTACTCATTATGGTCTTTAATTACGTGCAAAGATCAGGCTGGATGGGCGGCTGAGTGGGATATGGTGGGGCCACCAAGTTGCTTACTCAGCAACTCCGAATTGAGGCTAAACCGTGGGCTGGGTTTTGGTAGCTCGTTTGAGTGCTTTAATCCATCAATTTGGCTGCGTTTTGTGATCAATTAGCAAGCTCATGTATAGTAGTTTAAGATCTTGGCCATTTTTCACAATTGTACTCACTCAATTTTGCAAGAAAGTCCCTCAAAGTTAGTCATTTTCTTATCCAAAAATACCCATTTCAATACAAACTTGGTCTTTTTGGCCCGATTTAATTGATTCGAGTTGGCCCAAGCTCAATTTCAACTTAGTTGGTGACCAAGATGATGATTTAAGGGTTCGGGCAAAATTTTGCAAAATTTGCGAATTGGTCCATCAACTTTTGGAAATTGCATTTTGGCCCAAATTTGCCATTTTAATTCCAATCTGACCTCCCAGGCTTGGCTAGTCACATTTAGATCATTGGCCCCAACTTTTTCTTCTTTTTTTCTTAATCTTTTTTTTATTATTATCTTTTTTTATATATTTAATTTAATTTTTTTTTAAGGAAAACCATATTCCATTTAAAACACTATATTAAATGCCTAGATAATCTATATGCAAGAATTTAATTTGAAATATTTTTGTGGAAAAACAAGTTCCCATTTTTTTTAAATGATTTTTGGGCAAAAATTTAAGTGTCAACAACGTGCACATGATTTCTATTTTTCTTAATAAGCATGCAATCTATCTATGTGAAATTATCTAAATCTATAACTAATAAACATGCACATGCAATGACGTGCAATTCTTGCATGATGATTTTTTTATTTTTTTAATTAAAATTCGAAATTAAAGTTGACACATAATTAAACGTGCAATTTAAATTAAAGAAAACTAACATCCTAAATGAATGCATTTTTTTTTATTTAAGAAATTCGAAATAAATAAATTTCCTATTCTAAACATGCAAAATAACCCTAAAACAAGTAATATTCTAACGTGAACCAAATCTAATTCAAATATATATTTTTTTGGGTTTTTCTTTTACATGAGCAATCAAATAAAGACATCAAGAACAACACCGCACCAAATCAAGCAAGATATCATCCATGTCCATTTAATTTTGGGAAAAAAAATTGACGAATCGTATCTCGCACATGAGATCGGATTGGCCAATTTTTAAATAGAATCACGAATCGTATCTCAAGCGTGAGATCGGATTGGCAATTTTTCCGTACGATTGCGGGTCGTATTTCAAGCGTGAAATTGGACCGTCAATCATGTGTACGTTGCGAAATTAGGAAAATTTCCCAATTTATAAGGCTACTCAAGATTACGGACATGATAGCATATCGGGAATTCCAATCATGTGCATCGACGAATATTTTCAAATAAGGAAACGGAATTTTCGCAAATCAAAATAGATAAGATTTTCACCTAATTCGAATAAAGGCTTCCGAATTCCAATCCTCAAATGGCACTCGCAACGCAATGTGGTGGTGCTCAGCCAGGCTCACGGGATGGTTACCCGCCAGGGGCTTTGCGTGCAGCTCCCGAGAAACCTAGAGAACCACAATTGGGGGATGATCCAAATTTCTATAAAATAAGTGTGCGAAATCCTCCCTCCTCTCAATGCATACGTCCTCCTTTACTCAAAGGATGTGTGCCCTTCTCTTGCGCAGATGTTAGTGACTCGAATGCTTGCTGAATGCCTCCACTAAGGACTTTGACCGAGCAACCCTCTTAGGCCACTTCTCGATGATGGGAAGGAAGGACCACCGCGGTGGAGTGGTGCCCGTATAAGACTCGTCTTGGTGAAGTGGCGTTGGTCCGACGAGCCTCGAAGTTGCATCGAGGGGAGCAGCGATGTCGAGAAGAAGCTCTAGTGCCACTAGTATAGGCGGTATCGTTGCGGCTCGGACGACACAAAAGCGACGATGTGTGCGAAACAGCAGGAATTTGCTCGGGCACCAACAGGTGATAGCAAGGACTGAAGGGTGATGGCTCCTCGTCGTCAAGAGCGGCGGCGACGTGAGACTCGCGGAACAGAGCAAAACGTTCGAGAATGCTGATGACGATAGGAGCGGCACGAGCAAGGAGGCGTCGTCGATTGCGGAACGGTGGGGCGTCGGGCCAAGGTGTCAGGGGGGCGTCGTCACTCGATCAAAGATGACTGAAGAAGAAGACTTCTTCCCCCTGCGTTCTTCTCTTTTTCCCTACCTCTCATTGCTTTTCTTAACTTTTCCCTTGCGTGTGTCAGAGAGCCATATATGCATGTACGAAGCCCCAGGAAGAGAAGGTGATCCGCCATCCTCTCGCGGATGCATAAAAATATATTCGCTTTATTTTTTTTCCTTTCGGAACTTATGCCTTTAACCACGCAAATATACTTATTTTCCTTTTAAGCCCAAGTCTCGTCCTTCCTTTTCCTTGAAATCCTTCTGCCACTTTATTCCCTTTCCATTCTTTCATATCCACGAAATCAACAAGATATATCAATATTCTTGCCGAGTTTAATAATGCGATATCCTCTTAATTACGCATGAGCTTCAAATATCCCATATGAAGCACTACGCGATTTTCATTCATGGGCTTGTCTTCATCACAGGCTTAGTCCAACTTGTTAAATTAAAGTTCAGAACCACAAAATCAAACACATTCGTCACCAGCCCAATGCAAATATATGCTCATAAAACTATATGCTATGCAACTTACTTCTATTTTTTTAGGGGTTAAAAATTAATCCCTAATTTTTATGCAATAAATGACTGGGTCGTCAAAATTTATGTGTCAACAAAGCAAGAAATTCGAATGTGGTGAGACGATATCGAAGTTGTACTTAAGTTGTAGAAAGTTGGTTGATGAAGTTAGGGCATGAGATTAGCCGTCCCTGCTTAAGAAAGTGGAAGCAAAGAGAAATTAATGATGGGTTCCAGTCGCCATCATGCCTCGGCAACATCGAAGTACATTATTGACGTTGGTAATGCGTCTCCCAGGCAACTTTGTCTTGGCCGAGTCCTTTTGTCCGAAGAACCAAAGCAAAGCAAGAGAATCTCAATCTCTCCATCTCCTGTCTTTTTCCCCTTCTTCTTTTTAAGGATCCGTGACAAGGCCCTGGTCTTGAAAGCTTCAAACGACGAGATGAGGAAAAAGACAGAGATGGAGAGAGACTAGGTCTAAATACTATGGACCACTATTGTATTGTACAAGCTTCAAAATTCATTGCCCTTATCTTAAATGACAGGAATATAATCTTTCACTGAGGAGAAAAATTTGAATGTCCAGCGTAGCCTTCCGGAGAAAATAACAATGCACTATTCCTGCATGTGCAACAATCAATGAATTGAAAACACAAACATCATGTGACAAATCTTTCCCGCATCTCTGTAGACTCTTACATATATTGAGATTTATAAAACTCGCTGCCGCCACCGAACCCATGCACCAGGTGATCGAGTCCAAAGGACCATAAAGGGGAAGCCGTTCGTGTGCCAACAGGCAGAATCCGAGTGCGAACACGCCGTCCCTTTTACTTCTTTTAGCATTTCAGGAGCCCAAGAAAGGACAGAAGAGATGGAAAGAGAGGGGTGGACCATGACGAAGAAGGTCCCCAAACTCATTTCCGTCCCTGGGATTCTTCTTCGCTCAGTAATCCTCAATCAATTAACCCTAACGCAATTAACCCTAACGCAATTCCACATCATAGTTAAGTGACATTATGATGACAAAGGCGATGTTCCATGCCTTTTAATAATGGCCCGACTTTACTTTCAGTTTTAGTGTATTTCGACAAGTCGAATAGAAAGTTTTTCATTTAATAAAGTTAATAATCTTTCTCTTTCAGCCCCGAGTTTTTAGTAGCCAACCTAAATGCCTCTTATCCCAAATGCGTCATTGCATCATTTGGTAAGAAAAGTCGGGTTCAATTTGGCTAACCACGGCTCCTTCCTCGCGAAGCGAGGGTGGTCAACGCGTGTAGTTGTTGAATATTGGTCCGGCACCTTCGGTGAAGTCCAAGGTGGAGTTGGCGGGAGGACGACGACCGAAACGAGGCGACCAACCCGCTCGGCCGCCACAGGCCCTCCGTAGAGCGCCGCTAGAAGGCTCCCTGCCATCCGACTCCGATCGCCGCCATCCCACTCCCGACCCTAAGACCGGCAACTCCAGATCGGAGCTTCTCGGGGGAGGAGGGCGAGGGTGGGGGACGAAGCGAGCGGCTGATGCCGCGCACTCATGCAGCAACGGCCGCTGCCGCGAGGAGAACCAAGCGGCCATTGTTCTCCCGCCGACCTTAGTCCAGCTAGGACTTCACCGAGGGTGCAGGACCATCTTCAACAGTTACAAGGGTTCACCGCCTGGGTAGGCGCAATTTGTGCTTCGGGATTTGGTCTGCGTATTATGATTAAATTTTCTTCTTCTGTTCTTTTCTTTGGAGGGTCAGAACGTCGTTGTAAATATTTGCCGTACGTGGAGGACTGAAAGGCTGTCCTTGATGGTACTGCTTTGTCTTTAGCATGAATAGTGAAGGCATGATGATCATGCCTTGGCTCGATTTGCTCTCTCTGATCCAACATGAATAGTGGATTATTGACCTCGGGGAGTTGCAGATTGATTGCTACTCGAAGCAAAGAAGAAGATGCTAGGTCCGGGAACCCAAAAAACACAGCGAGTTAAAACGTTTCATCCTTTCATAGCGTTTTTGACCAGCAGATGAGAGTAGAAAATTTGGTCTGATTGCTCCTAGGCTCCTCCTCGCTGGACATCTTCACAAATAAACCCAAACACTGGAAAATTACTATTTCCATCTGCACAAGCAAACAAGGGAAAATAAATTACTTTTCTTAAACCTGAATCTCGGTTAAAATCACCTCAAAACCGATAATGAACTTCTTATAAATATCATATGTTGCCAGTGGAAAGCCAAAGGGCCAATTCCCATGTTCTGAGCGAGGCTTAACTATTTCATTGGCCAAAGAAAAAAGTGAGTTCATGAACGTGTGATGATTGTTGGTAAATCTCATATTCCTTCTTTGATGTTTATGGAACACATGGCAATCGACGACCCAAATTAATTATATTTTATAGAACTTATTCTCAGACAATGAAGTGCATCCCACCTACTTCACGTGCGTACATGAAAAAGTTTTGGGGTGATTTTAATATGAGACATATCTTTTATAGAACTTATTCTCAGGCAATGAAGTGCGTCCCACCTACTTCACGTGGGTACATGAATTTTTCTGGCTGAGCTCTCCCTCTCCTCAGCTTCCTCCTCCTCCTCCTCCTCTCGTTCCTCCCTGTAAAGTCCCCAGTCTTTGGACCGGCGGCTTAGGCGCCTCCGACAAGCCGTTCACCCGGAGAGCGTCCGTGTTCCTGCTCTCCAAAGGCCTCGCCACTTGATGCCGTCGACGCAGCGGTCTTCACAAAGCTAGCCGCCGAGGGCACCCTCGCCGACCACCTCCTGGCCTTCTGTGCCGCCGCCCGGTGCTCTGCTTCCCGGACCCAGTGGCAGACCAGACCTGGTTGCGACCCTAGGGCCAGTGATGCCCAATGGTCTCACTCACGCCAAAGCGTTATGTGGAAAATGGCGACGCCGTGGTTGATCGCCAGCTTTGTGTTGGGATCGAGCACATCCAACGTCGCCGCCCGGATCACGGAGAGTACAGCTGGGTCAAGGCCCGACGTCATGGTTGGGACAGTTAAGGGGATCAACGGCGGGAGGGTGACCAAGGCCGTGTCGCGCCACGAGCTGCTCTTCCCGTACCTGTACAACTGCCAATCGGTCCCCAAGGTCCGGGTCTACGAGGCGGATCTGCTCTATGCCAAGACCAAGGGTCGAGGTCAACCGCGGCGTGGCCATCTGCCACATAACGCATTGGCGACGAGCGAGACCACTGGGCGTTGCTGGGCCTAGGGTGTGGCCGGATCTAATCTGCCATTGGATCTTCCCAGTTGAAAAAGGGTAATCTGGACGACATCTTACCGGGCAAAAAGGACCCCTTGGGCTTTTTGTCCCGGCCTCAATTCTCTGAAGAAGGTACTCAGCTCCACTTCTATCCATGGCTATGCCACTGACGGGGACGTACTAGCCGTCGGGGTGTTTCTTGGAGTCGGTCGGGTGCTTCTCGAGGCTTGGGGCAAGGTCCGGGTAGCAAAGCAGGTGGGCAGCGGCGCAGAAGGCCTGGAGATGGTCGGCGAGGGAGCCCTCGGCAGCAAGCTTGGAGAAGGCCGCAGCGTCGATGGTGTCGAGCGACGAGGCACTGGAGAGCAGGAACACAGGCACTCTCAGGATGAACGGGATGTCGGAGGCGCCTCCGCCGGCCCAAAGATGGGGACTTAAGGGAGGAACGAGAGGAGGAGGAGATCCCATTATGCTGTTATAATGCTAAGAATTAGCCTCGAAGTTTGATTAGTATAGTCATATTAAGCTGTCATTTCAGAAAATAATAACACGCATATAATGATGTACAACGGCTTGAATTTTGAAGAAAGATCCAAGCTTGGCCAGTCTTTCGCGAACACAAAGGATTAGATATGAATTTTGAAGAACAATCCATCCATTATACGTCCTCCAATAAAGTTATAGCTCGAAGCACTATAGTTTCCTCCATCACTGATAAGAGAAAGACATCGCATTTCATGCTCTCGAACTGAAGCTATCTAATGAGCGCGGTTATGTCTGCGTAAATGGAGGATGAACTTTGGGCCTTGTTGTGGGAGGATTATCTCTCCAATGCCTCTTATTTCCCCACAGAGACTTTTCTTGCTTTTGCTTCTTTGGACAAAAGACTAAGGCTAAGACAAAGTTACCCGAAAACACGTTATTAACGTTAATATATGTACATAGATGTTGCCGAGGCATGAGGGTGATCGGAAGCTATTATCAATTTGTCATTGGTAACTTCGTCAAAAGCACAAGATAGTCGCTACTCCCACTTTCTTGACAGCAGGAACGAGTGGTATCACCCGCTGCCTTGATCAACCAACTCAAAAGTTAGGTACATCTTCGACGTCGGGCTTCCTCCTGTTGTTAGGAATATGCAGAAGCCGATCACGCCCTCCTGTTGTTAGGAATATGCAGAAGCCGATCACGTTTTCATCCCACCGTATGAAACCTCCTTTCCTTTCTCTACATCTTGCGACCTCTTCATCTGTCTCCATGAAATTGAAGAACCAACTTTGGGTTACTTTCGACTATTTTGGGCTTGGACAACATGCAAAACGTTTTTAACTAGAGAAAGGCGAAACACGACGATACTAACATACTTGGCATTGGTCGATTATGGTCAAAGGCCAATGCCTATCCAGAGATGTTCCATCATAATCCGTGCGCCCCAAACATATTTAAGCGGCAATAATTTCTAAAATGATCAAGCGAAAGCACATGGGGAAATCCATCCTCTCGGTATCAGCAGGTAATCAATGGCCCATTTCCCCTCAGGAGATGTTAATCAACTAAGCACACTTATCCTTGAGTTGTCCTTCACACTTCGTTGTAAACAATGCAACCTAAAACAAAACTGTTGGAAATGGTGATCCATTTTCTAGAATTTCCTAGAGTTGCTAAACTACAATCTAGAATTCTCTAGATAAAGTTTTGGATGGTTAAAAAATTGTGGCTGAAAATTTCCAACATTTAAGAAAAATGTAGAAGCATAAATGTAGAATTCTCTAGAACAACTACAATCTATAATTTTCTAGATGAAGGGACAACATTCTATAGAAATCTAGAATGTTGTACTAAGGTGTGACTCAAGCCTATAAATATGCTTGTAATTCATTCATTAGTGTGTGTGAGGTTTATACCTCCACCAGTATGGAGGAGTAGAACTAAGTTAGTTTCTATGTCTTGAAATACTTCTCCATTATACCAAAATATCTTGTACTATTCATTTCCATCAATTAGATAAATTATATCCCATGTTCTTTGTCCTTCAATTGTCCTATCTTGTCCCTTGTCTATCCTCTACAAAATATACCATACACTTGCACACGTCACTAACCAAAAACTATAACTAATATCAAAACCATGCTTCCGTGCATATTTAAATTTTAACAAAAACCGAGAGAGACGGATGCTCACCTTTGGACAAAAAAAAATTTTAAAGTGTAGATCAGACCCGTGGGCCCCCTCTTTCTTGCCGGAGTTCATTACTGCGAAATCACGCTTCTTGCTGGAAGTAGAAGTCTCGTAGTAACCCTCGCACGAAGATGAAGACGTAGTCGGATATGCCATCTCTGAGCCTAGAAAAGGCGTCTTGATTTCCCTCCCAAACATGTCATCAAATGTTTCATGTAACTCTCCGAAGCTCCACTGCCCCATTTCTTGTAGATCGCAAAAATTGTAAGTCACGAGGCCAAGAAAATCATCCCAGAGACGAAGAAGACATATCTGGACACCAGGTTATCAAAATCGGCGACATATCTGGACACCAGGTTATCAAAATTGGTCGCCGACAACTACATTAAGTGCTAGTCATCCTTCAAATCTTACGAGAGAAGGTCCATTTGTTCCCTTCCGATCCATCAAAAAACAAATCAAGATCTCTCCCTTCCTGTATTTGTTTTCTATCCAGTCCATCAAAACACAACAATTGCAACATTTACTCCCTAACAACTCTAAGAAACTAATAAGCAAGACAAACAAAATAAGATTCACATAAACCTATCCATCAGAGATAAGCAGGCAGTGGTAATGGAAGCAAAATATGCATCTTCAAAAGCTCCTTAAGCAGATTGAGATTAGAATTCCCCAAATAATGGCCCAAACAATGATCTTTCCTGTGCGAATTCCCATTCATATTCAATGAATAAGTCATAGAGATATTATGTTGATTGGTTTACGCGATGTAAAATGGCACGCAAATGTACACTAGGTTCTAGATTTTGAGCAATTTTTTATGGATCAGCAATTTCACTGGATAGGACAGAACATGGACGTGTGATGACTTACATTTGACTTTGTTTGGCTCATCAAAACTGCCATCTCGCTCATAAAGTCACCCATCCCCTGCAAGCATATCACAGATTAAATCAAAATCAATCTGGAAACCAAGCAATGCAAGAATGCACTCAAAAGATGCAAAACTCCACAGAAGTTAAAAAGAGGGAAGGAAACCACAACACCACAATCAATATGCTCCCAACACAATGGCAACCGTTTATGTCTTTTGCACTTTGCCGAAGCTAAGAGCAGATCATGGCAGCTTCCTGAAGCCTAAGGAAATTAACTAGTCCACAGGCCCCTGGCACTATTCCTGCCTTCAACTCCATGAGCATTCCAATCTGAAGCTCTAGCAACTTATTATTATGAGCACAATTGGTTGATAGCAGACTAGTCTAAAAGGAAGAGATATAAAAATTAAATAACTATCTGTCGATCGGGAGTATTGACTTCAGAAGTTAGGAAAAAAATCTTCTAAAAACCTCTAGCTCATTAAAACCAATTTCATGTGGTGTCTTTCCAAGAATATACCAATATATTGCAGCATTGAACTGTCTGTGAACTTCGCTTTAATGTAGAAGCAAATAAGTAACTATAGCAATTCATCCTCTATCTCGCAGGAAATCTGATGAAATAGATATTGCTTGATAGACACCTTTTGCATCGCCTGCATCAAACATCTTGAGCAATGATGACACGCAGAACATCGACATGCAAATCAGTTCAAGCACAAAACAAGACATATCTAAACAGCATTGAGACACAAATATGAGGCTAAGGCCAGAATCCAAGTGTGTATTTGAAAAATGTAAGATCTACGACACGAAAAGCACCTTGACACAATTCACCAGATTTTGGTCTGCCCACAAAGATAAACTCTAAAGGAACCGGAACAAAACCAAGGAATAAAGACATCTCCAGCCATCCTCCAGACATAGACAAAGTAAAAAACACAAGAAAACTAACTGAGAGACCCTGCAAAACAGTATCAAAAGCTTACATTTTCGTCATCGTCGTTGTCATAGGCTCCGATGTCGTAAAGAAACCTCTTGTTCTCATTGGATAGAACTGAAAACAATACAGTGAGATAGGTTATCATTCAAGCATTCGGTATAAAATAAGAAGCTTCATACTCAGATTTTCTATCGAATCAAATTCAAATAAAACGGGGGAAATGTCAGAACCAAACTTTGGCGACATTTTCTTTTCCGAGTCACATGACAACCTTTTAAACTAGTTCCCTTGCAGAATTACCATGGATTGCCCTGTCAACACAATAAGCAAGTTTTTAAGCAAAATGCAATTGCTCGCACCAGAATAGGCCTGTTGAATTTCCTGGAATTTTGTCTTGGCCTCTTCTGAAGTTCCCAACACAGAGCAACGATCCGGGTGCCACCTCTAAACCAAACAGAAACAGACATTCTTAGCACGCACATCCCACAAATTAAAAGGAAGCGTTTCGCGCATGCCTTGCTGAAGAACAACATGAATGAACACACTGAGCAGAAATCAGAAACCATGAAAGCCTAAAAAGATAGTCACCGATGAATTTCCACAGAACTTCATATGCAAATACAGGTTCTCTTATCCACGAAGCACCGTATACATGATTGACTTGCATCTCCCAATTAGCAATATAACATAACATGTTGGAAGATATGATTCTCAAGATTGTCGATATATATTTGTATCTATCTTAGGAATAGAAAGATCATAGAACATTTGGTAGAATATACACTTGCTTTTATTATTATTCCTTTTGTACTATATACATGATATTGTACAGAAGATACAATTAATGAAGTGAGGCATTCCTCTTCAATACTATCTTCCCTATAGCTTATTGCTTGCTCGGTTCTTCCTTCTTGCTCGCTTGATCTCGTGACATGGTATCAGAGCGTTCTTGAAGTTCCGAGTTCTCTTATTGCTTCCGCTTCGATTGCCTCACGGAACTCCAATCTACAAAAGGGGTTGCCATAGGAATCGTTATTTTTTAGGGAAGATATTTTTTATCATGACTAAAACACCAGAAGATCTCACCTTAGAAACCACACCAGAAAGCTTGCAGACACGAGAAACCATCCAGGACTCCTCTGTCGTCACCACAGAACAGACGGGCGGCAACCCTGCGAATCAACAAAATCAACAATTGCAATGGCAGCCATTCCAGACTCAGTCAAATCTGGGGCAGCCCTTTATGGGCCATCCATACCAGTGGATACCATATCCATGGTTCCATGGGCAGAACCCAAATGCATCATCGTCTGGAGGCTACCAAAGTAATGTTGGTTCTGATGGAGGCCTACCAACCGGAGAAGGGGCAGGCGCATCCATTAGACCAGAAAAGACGGGCGGCACACCTGGATCAGGAATGGGAGGAAATCCCTACCATCCTTTTCTCAATACGGGTCAAGGGACCGGACCGAATCTCGGACCCGGGATGTTTCCATATCCGATTTTTGCTGCCGGTGGCCGACCAGAACCAGGCGACCCACTACACACGACTAATGCCGACGGGCCGGAATTGAAGCTTATCAACCAACAATTGACCGGCGCCGACAATTACTCGAGCTGGGCACGAGATTTCCGACGGGCACTGGTAACAAAAGATAAAGACGGATTTATCGATGGGTCGATTTCGATCCCAACCGATGAAAAAATGGCACGTTTTTGGAAGAAATGCAACCAATTAGTCAGAACATGGATTGGAAATTGCATAACAACTGAAGTCGCTGCCGAACTCCCTCCAACGGAGGATTCAAAGGAGATGTGGGATAATATCAAAGAAATGTTCGGAAAACTTGATCAAGTCAAGATTTTTTCGTTAACACAGCAGATCTCGGAGCTTAAACAGGGAAACATGTCTATTGCAGGCATATACAACAAACTTTCAGCCTTATGGAACGAACTCGAGGCAGCCGAAGAGAGATTCGACTGGCCCGAGCCCATTCTGCAACAATACAAACAGATTCGCGACAGGGAAAAGGCGATCAGATTTCTGCTCATACTCAACGAGCCTTACCTCTCATTCCGATCTCAGATCTTGACTGTTGAGCCTCTACCAAGCATCGGCCGCATATATCAATTAGCCGTGCAAGAAGAAAATCAACAGCGAACGACAGACTATTCTCGAGGCGGAGAAGGAATCGCTTTGGGGGCGAAAACCCTAAATCGATTCGCACAGAGAAGCGGAGGAGGTAGAGGGCAGAAAGAGGCGGAACTAGGGTTCCTCGCAGCGAACCCTAGCTATCTTGATTCCACCGGGCGATCGGACGGCTCGCATTCTTTCTTTGCAACGCAAAGATCCGACGGCTCACAGAGAATGGGCTCGACCAGAAGTGATGGGCTGCGAAGCTCTCTGGAATTAATTAGCCCAGATGGGCCGAGGGACTCTTTTGGGCTGGAATTCTCGCGCGGGCTGCAAGGCAGTGGACCAGGTGGGCTGCCGCGCGGAGGAAATGATGGATATGGGTCCAATTTGGCCCAAATCTCACAGCCCACGAATAGAAATTTCTTGGGCTCAAGGAATTTTACTTCCAAAGGCAAAGGTAAAATTTACTGTGACTACTGTAAACGTCCACATCATACAGTAGAAAATTGCTGGAAATTGCATGGGAAGCCTGGAGAAAAAGAAAAAGGGAAATTTTCCCAAGTTTTTCAGGTATCTGGACAACCGGTGGAAAAGACAATTACTCATGATCAATATCAGGAATTGATGGAGGCCATAAGAAAATTGGATGCCTCTGATAAATCTGGAGGCTTCACAGGTACTTCTTATTGTATGGTAAATTCAATTTCGAAGGATGCATGGATTATTGACTCAGGTGCTAGTGACCACATTGTCTGTGATAAGACTTTACTTTCCAATATCAGACGATTATCTTTTCCCAAATTTGTTCAGCTCCCAAATGGAAACATGATTGCAGTTGAAATCATTGGCACTATAAACCTTAATTCTCACATCACTCTTCGAAATGTGCTTTACATTCCTAAGTTCCACTTCAATCTCATGTCAGTATCTCGAGCTTGTGAAGAAAATTCCTGTCATATCTTATTCAATTCTGGTAACTGTTTCTTCCAGGCCCTTTCGACTGGGAAAATCATGGGCTTGGGTAAAGTTTTCCAAGGGCTATATTTCTGGATGAATTTTCAATTGTCGTCTTCTTTTGATTCAAATAAATCATTGTGTAATGCTGCTATCAATGATAAGAATCTTCTTCATCAAAGACTAGGCCATACTGCTTTATTTCCTTATCCTCAGTGTCCCATATGTCCATTAGCAAAACAGACGCGTGCTCCTTTTCCACAAAGCAATTCTCGAGCCGATGAAATCTTCTCACTAATTCATGCTGATGTCTGGGGACCATATCATACTTTGAATCATGATGGGTCCCGGTTTTTCCTCACGATCGTAGATGATTTTTCACGAGCAACATGGACTTTCCTCATGCAATCAAAGGCTCAGGTCTTTTCTCACCTAAAAACTTTTCTCACCTTGTCTAAAAATCAATTTGGGAAATCAATTCGTCGTCTTCGCACTGACAATGGTAGAGAATTTTTTAATGGGGAGTGTGCTGCTTTTCTTTCCTTAAATGGAATTTTACACGAAAGCTCTTGCACATATACACCACAGCAAAATGGAGTGGTTGAAAGAAAACATCGTCACCTATTGGAAGTAGCACGTGCCCTTAAATTTCAAGCTTCAGTTCCTGAAATTTTTTGGGGAGACTGTGTGGTCACATCAGCATACCTGATCAATCGTATGCCATCACGGATTCTAAAAGGAAGATCTCCTTTTGAAATATTGTATGGAAGAAAACCGGAATTGAGCCATCTTAGAGTATTTGGGTGCCTATGCTATGTGACCACGGTAGGGCACAGGGATAAAATGGAACCTCGTGCAAGACAGTGTATTTTCATGGGGTATCCGAACCTCCAGAAGGGATATCGTGTTTATGAACCATCCACAAAGAAATTCTTTGTGAGCAGAGATGTAATTTTTCATGAAGACATCTTCCCTTTCAAAGATGCACTTCATTCATCTCCAAATGCAAGGCTTGATTCTCACCACTTCTTATCAGAGGAAGAGCCACCTTCTAGAGAATCTTACATTGTTATTCCCCCTCCGAGAAATTCGGACTTGATGGCTTCACCATTACCTAATGAGACATCTATGGATCATTCACTTGCCGAGTCTCCCAACGAAAGGAATCATCATGTGACGGCATCACCAGAATCAGGCACTAATGAAGATTCGACTCCAGTCCAACCTCCAGAACCTCGGCGATCTGGTCGAGCTAGTCGTCCACCCATATGGACAAAGGATTATGTGTGTGCTTCATCAACATCACCAGGTACTCGATATCCTATCTCATCCTATACTTCATTTGATAGGCTATCGTCGGAACATTTATGTTGCATGAACCATATCTCTGAGGGGCAAGAGCCATCTAGTTATAATGAGGCAATACATGATCTACGTTGGCAAAAGGCAATGGAGGCAGAATTACAAGCCCTAGTAGAAAATCACACTTGGGATATTGTGCCTTTACCTGCTCACAGAAAACCTATTGGCTGTAAATGGGTATATAAAATTAAATACCGAGCAGATGGTTCTATAGAAAGATACAAAGCACGACTAGTGGCCAAAGGTTTCACACAACGAGAAGGTTTTGATTACCATGAAACCTTTTCTCCAGTGGCCAAAGATGTAACTGTTCGTTCTTTCCTGTCGATTGCTGCTATTCGTGGATGGTCATTACACCAAATGGATGTCCACAATGCCTTCTTACATGGAGATTTGGATGAGGAGATATATATGGATCTTCCACCAGGATTACGGAGACAGGGGGAGTCTAAGGTATGTCGTCTCCGCAAATCTCTGTATGGATTGAAACAAGCCTCTCGTCAGTGGTATGCCAAATTTACTAGTGCCCTTATATCCGCTGGATTTAAACAATCCAAGTATGATTATGCCTTATTTACTTGGAGGAAAGGTATGTCATTTATTTATTTGATGATTTATGTCGATGACATACTCATCATGGGCAATGATGATTCTGCTGTCAAGAAACTGAAAGAATATCTTCATTCCACCTTTCATATCAAAGATTTAGGTCCACCTAAATATTTTCTTGGAATCGAGATAGCTCGTTCAGATCAAGGAATCTCACTCAGCCAGCGGAAATATGTAATGGAGATTATCTCAGACGCAGGTTTGTCAGGTTGCAAACCTTCCATCATTCCCATCGAACAGAATGCCAGACTAACTTCTGTTGAATATGATTCCGAAATATCTTCCCCTGACGATCCACTGTTGAAAGATCCGTCAGGATATCAGAGACTCGTAGGGAAACTCATCTATCTTACTATGACAAGGCCAGATATCTGCTATGCAGTACAGACTCTTAGCCAGTTCATGCACAACCCAAAACAATCTCACATGAACGCAGCCTTGAAGATTGTGAGATACTTGAAGACATGCCCAGGATTGGGAATACTTCTTTCTCGAAAGTGCAACATGGAAATGACAGCATATTGTGATTCTGATTATGCTACATGTCCTATGAGCAGAAGATCAGTTACTGGGTTCTGCATCAAATTTGGGGAATCTTTACTCTCATGGAAGACAAAGAAGCAATTCACTGTGTCATTATCCTCAGCTGAAGCCGAGTATCGATCCATGGCAAAGACCGTGTGTGAGATAGTTTGGCTGAGAGGTTTACTTATGGATCTAGGGGCAGAAATAAAGGGACCTACTACACTCTTCTGTGATAATGATTCGGCTCTCAAGCTTGCAACAAATCCTATAGTTCATGAGAGAACAAAGCACATAGAGGTCGATTGTCATTTCACCAGAGAAAAGATCCAAGAAGGAATTGTCCAGACAAGAGGGATCAAAACCACGGAACAACCGGCAGACATGTTTACCAAACCTCTGTGTCAGAGACAACATGCATATCTTCTAAACAAGCTGGGTGTCTTGGACATATACAAGCCACCAGCTTGAGGGGGAGTGTTGGAAGATATGATTCTCAAGATTGTCGATATATATTTGTATCTATCTTAGGAATAGAAAGATCATAGAACATTTGGTAGAATATACACTTGCTTTTATTATTATTCCTTTTGTACTATATACATGATATTGTACAGAAGATACAATTAATGAAGTGAGGCATTCCTCTTCAATACTATCTTCCCTATAGCTTATTGCTTGCTCGGTTCTTCCTTCTTGCTCGCTTGATCTCGTGACATAACACATGCAAAACACTAGAAGAAAGGGGGGGAAACTAGTGTTTCCAACATGACGAAACCAGTAACAATCGCAGAAGATGGTTGGTTACCGAAAAGGTGTGGCAGTACTAACCAGGGCCAGTTTCTTGTAAGCACTCCTGAGCTCCGAAGCGGTGCACTCCTTGTTCAGCCCCAGAACTGCGTACAAGCCTTCGCTCTTCTCGTCACCATTTGCCATGCTTGTTATTTCTCAAGACCAATCGGCAGACGAAGACCTTTCCTTTACGACTTAACGTTCCAAAGAAAAAATGCAGGACTTTGAACTCGGGGAATGGGAATATGGAGCGAACCCATTATAAAAATGCGTACAAAGTTCTGAACTTCGGAGGACGTGTCTTGAGATATCCTGCACGGAAGCATTCGCACTGTTTTCCGTGGAACAGAAGGGAAGCGAAGACGAGAGAAGGAGAGGGAGCTCCCTTCTCCATAAACACACAAGAACACTCGAGAAGCCGGGCATTTTTTAACGTGTCTCCATTCGTAACGTGTTCCTCCTTCCATTTGCCCGAAGTCCTGGTCCCCTACTCTCTTTTTCTTGCTCGGCAAAAAGAAATGCAAAAGAGCGACCGGCTTCGGCCATCCCCATCTAAGCGTTATCCGTCACACGAGCACCACACCCGTAGCCAGCATGTTCGATTTAAGTAATAACTTATGCTCATTTTAAGCAAACCCGTTATCACCACACCACCGGACGTAGGTTGGGATGAAACCGGATTTACCCTACAAGTGGTGCACAAGCCAGAGCTGCGTCATCGGCAAATCAGGACTTTCTAAGATCACGGAGCGACCAGAGAAGTCAAACTCGTGACCAAGAGAGCTCCACATTACAGGCTAGTTAAGTCTTATCTAACTCGGCCAACCAAGAATCAGGACGATCGGACAATATCTTGAAAGCGTTTTCTTCCTCTTTTCTTTTTTTCCCGCTCGTGTAATTTGTTTAATTTGCTTCCATGAGCAACCAAGAGTCATACCCATCCAGCTTTTTCTTCTTTCGGATGAACAACCGACACCGATTTTACGTGGGTTGGATTCGATTCATGACTCACATAATAGCATCGGGGTCACTTTGTTGTTCGGGGCTTAAAGGGCACAAGATAACTTTCAGAGATCCCTTAAATTATGACAAAATTGGACGAATTCCTCTAATGTTTTCAAGATGACAGAGAAATCGTTCTAATCCCCTTAAATTCGCACTGTTTAACCAAATCAAAACGTCGTCATTTCACTTTTATTCAGTTAGACTAAGACAAATAACCTGGAGGTGCGAATAAACCCGATCGATAGGGCGGCCAAGACGGGTCGGGCAAGTGCCACAAGCCTCCTGCTCCATGTTCAGAGTTTTGTCCATTATCTACTGATGCAAAATGACCGAGTGCGGGTAGACCCAAGCAAGCCTATGCAGGCGAGTTCGAGTCGAAAAAGGAAATTGCTTGCCTAAGACCGCCCGAAGGACTCGTGTGCTCGGGCAGACGGTGCGGATGATGGCAACCGAAGGTAAGAGAAGCGAATCTGTGGGCGGAGGCCCACCGAGAAGAGAAGAGGGAGATCGACATGGAGGTCGCATCGAACAGCAATTTGCTCTCAGGATTTGATCGAGAGGATCGAGATAAGACTGTGGCCTGGTTGGCTGGCTGCTCCCTCATCTTATCAGACACCAGACAGCAGCACAAGCACGCGACTTGGATTGGATCCGATAATTTGACGTTCGTGTCTACTGGGAAGAGAGAGAGATTCTGATAAACCACTTGAGCTCGAGTCCTGACGAGGTGGGATTTCAAGTCACGTTTGATTTGATGTGGCCATTCATGTTTTGATGTCCCTCGGGATGTGATGGATGGATGGACAGTTCGGTGCACCAACGTCGGCTGGTGTGCAAAGCACAGCTACGTGTTTACTGAACCGTCTGTAATTTTGCCAAATTTTACAGCTGCTTTCCGGTCCATGCTCCCATCATTCTCCACCATTTAATGCACAGCTAGCTACAATGACTTCAGGCGTTGGTCCCTGTATAAATGAAGGGCGTGCATAGTTCGTCATGAAATCCAAAAGCTTTCTTTTCTGACATGATGAAAACCGAAACAATATTTATGTAAAATTTTGATAGGATCACTACATATTATTTTAAAAATTTAAGCACATAGATATGATTTAATATTTAATTATTCTAACACTCCTTATCACACTTAATCTAGTCTTTTTGCTTAGTACTAAGAATGGACATATTTAATTTGGGAGGTAAATGGAGTCTGGAAAGATTTAAATTCAGAAAATCTGATATCATGTGAGATTTTGTAAGAACACTGCCAACTATTCTAAAAACCTAAGCTATTAGATAAAGACGTGATTTGATATTTAATTATCCCAACACTCCCCTTCACACTTAGTTTGGTCTTTTTTTTTTTTGCATAGTATTAAGCGTGGACATATTTAATTGAGGAGGCAAATGAGGCCCGATAAGCTTTGAACTTAAAATCTCGCTCCGATATCATGTGAGATTTTATAGAACCACTATCAACTATTCTAAAAACTTAAATCGTTAAATGAATGCATAAATTAATATTTAATTATTCCAACATTGTAAAATATTAGTGGAACCACAGTCGACTATTCTAATGCTTTACGATTCAACAAACTTAGATCAGATAATTTCATGGTTTATCAATGCTTGCGTCACGAAAGTCCGACGCTCTTTTCGTCACGAGTTGAGTTCATTCGTCGGATGCCCTTTGCCCCTTTCCTCATTTGAGACGGTCGCCCTCGCCTACTGACATTTGCATGTGTGCACCCATCGGCGTTGCTCGAAAATCAAGCTCCTGACTTATTAGTAACCCAAAGCGCGGTTTAATCTCGTGACTCTTCCTCATGTATGTATGGTTTAGAACAATCGATGACTTGATTGAGGTACAAGTGACTTCGGCTTGAAGGGAAAGGGAGTGCTTCATGCGCAACGACCACATTAATGAGTGCAAAATCATATCATAATCAAGAATATTCATCGTGCTTGTAGGTCAATAAGAAAGGCATCTCCATAACTAACCTAATCATTAATCTAACAGATGACCCAACGAGCATCCCACGCAGCTGATTCTTGCTCATATCGTCGTTGACCGCCCTGCGGTCGTCTAACTTTCCGTTTTCTACTGCCTTTGAGAATGATCGAAAGTGACATGACGTTTTTACTATATGGCGTGCGGAAGCTGTGTTAGCTTTTTTTTTTTTGGACGAGTCATGTCTCTATGACCGTTGATTCGAGAATACGAATTGTAAGGATTAACTTAATTATCAGAATCAATGGCGAAAAGAACATCATTTATATATTCCGAGAGAGAGATTACATAAATATTAAAAAGATAACATAAATAGTCCTCCCTTTAAAATAATTTTTTTCACATTTTGTGTTTTTCCCATAACATGCAACAATTTGTCTTCTAATTCGACTTTGGTCAGCCGATGCTGACTATCATAAAATAATTGAACCCGATCAATCGCAATGGTGATGTCCGAAATAAGGGACAACACTCATAGGTACACATACGAGACTAGGGTGATTCTCAAAATTCCCTCTTTTTTTACTAGCTCTATGTTGTCCAGTTAGGAACATCATGACAATCTACGCGAATGGTACCTCATAATTTACGAACAAAATGGACGTACTCTCATACTCAAGGGAGCGAGGAAAAAAATAACATGAGCATGAACAGATTGATCCAGTGCACTCTCATATTAGGGAGAATCATCTCATGGTTTGAGTCCAATTCTGTTGGTTCGACCAACGAAATAGAAATCTTTCGATAACATACCGAAATTGCAAAGAAGGATGAAAACTCTAAAGCATTTATCGGAGCTCAGGCTATAATTATTCCTATTCCTTGATGAATATATGCTCTCTAAGTAACTTCATCCTGCATTTTTTGGATCGAATGCAAAAGGGTGTTCTTTAGGAAGACTATTAGCCAGTTAGCAGATGCATGCGCATTGATTATATGGTTAGCGAAGAGAAGAATCAACGTGCGTGTCATAAGGGCATGCGGATCATTTACTCTTCAATCAAGCTATGCACAATTAATTAGAACGAACCCTAATTTTTCAACTATTGGCTTTCACCATATACATCATCCGGAAATCAAGAAATATATAAATGAAACTATGGGATAACAGACACTCATCATCGCCTTAATTTTCTTTTTATTTTTCAAATCTAGCTCTCTAAACTCTTTACACTTGTTCCTAATCATCATCGTCCTCATCAGCATCATCATCAAACTCGCAACGAGATCAAAAGAATGCGGTGGTGCCCGACAAGCCCCTCGATGTCAACAAGTCGTGTAGAACTCGACCAGCTCGTCGGTGGACCCCAGCTGCGCGCCCCCGTCCCCGCTGTTCTCCAGCATCCACAGCAAGTGCTCGAACAGCACCACCTCGCACGACACCACCGCCGCGGCGCTCGACGGCGGGGAGGAGGAGGACGACGGCGACGACTTGTCGACCAGCTCCTGGAACAGCGGGTGCTCGAACACGTCGGTGCTCACGTCGTACCGGCGCCGGGACTTCCCCACGTACACCGCCCTCACGTCGCGGCCCACTCCGGCTGCGGCGGCGGCGGCGGCGCTCCTGGGATCGTCTTCGGCCGCGACGGAGGCGGCGGCGGCGGAGTTGCTGCGGGAGAGCTTGGAGAAGGAGGGGAATCTCTTGATAGCTGACTTGAGCTTCGTGAGCTTTCCCATTTTCGCCATTTTCAGGGGGGAGAGAGCGAGAGAGAGAGAGTTTCAGGTGGGCTTTGGAGAGAGAAGTTGGTGGCGGAGGTGGAGGTGGAGGAGAAAGGAGGAGGAAGGTTCGTATATAAGCGAGAAGAGGAGCAGAGGGACAAAGAGACGTGCATGGCCCACGGGTTTACAGAAACAGCTATGTCGAAATTTAGATATTTTCGTTTGTCCCCAGAAAAGGCAAACAAAAAATATATCAAAGAGGGCCAAGTAAAAGATCGAAAAATAAAAAAGGGGAAAAAAGCAGCAAGTTGCGCCTTGTTGTTTGGTAGTTGGCGTGGAAATGGTCTGATGGCCCCCGCCCCTTCCCACCCCAAAAATTTTCTTTTCCATTCCATTTCCCTTTTGGGGCGTTCTCACTTATTAAATTCTTAAGAGTAAGATACTCTGATAAGATGTGTGCATGCCTCGTCTTACTTGTTTTGAGCATTCAAAAAATATGTATCCGCGTGTAACCTTTCTGGGTTACATTTTTCATAGCATGAGCGCCTTGAAAAACATATGCACATCTTTCATCTTTATAATCTACATGCAATAGCTGATCAAGTTGTTCTATTTTCCTAACGTTGGTGGTTGTGGAATTAATTCGTGGATTAGGTGAGCATATAGGTGAGGATTCTTATGGGAATATCATTTCACTAAAAAAATTAAAAAAGAAAAAGGGAGGCAGCTGAGTGCCACCCATGATGAGGAAGTGTTGAAGTGTCGAAAACCCCACTGAAACCTAACCGGAAATCGATCCCTTTTGGTTGCAACCAAAAGGTTGATTATCTTCGTGAAACACGCACGACTCGTACGAGCCTTCATTAGTTTAACGAGAGAATCCCAAAGCGAGCGGGCCAGTTCTTAGGAGCTCCTTTAATGTCTGTCTCTCTTTCCCATTTGTTTTTCAACCTTTTTATTCCCTTTCGTTCTCTTCTTCTTGGCCCAGCTGTGTTTTCTTTCTTCCTTCTTGCTTTTGTCTTCTCGAAACATGCTGATAAGAACACAGCTAGGTTGCTTCCTTGTCCGCTATCGCACCGGACGGTGTGGAGTCTTCGCGCTAGAGAGGACCCGAAAGGATAAGAAAAGAAAAAGACAGGAAAAAAAAAACTGTGGGTTGCCAATAGGAAGTCGCACCAGTACCAAGAATCATAGAGAGAGAGAGAGAGAGAGAGAGGACACAGCTGGTTTTCTTTCTGAGGTGCGAGTTAAAGCTGGTGATGTCCTCTTGCGTTCGCGAATAGTTGTCGCTCTCTGTCCTTACGTGAGGTGCTGACTTTTTGTGGAGACCGACCAGGTTTGTCTTCGCGCTCGAGAGACGGGACAAATGTGTTCCATGCATATAGGTCTCCCAAGGAATATTTTGTACCGTCTTTAGGATCCCGCCTCATTAATTGCATGAGGTTTTATATGGAAGCAGAGTTTACCGTCGGGGTTAAATGCAGTAAATTGAAGTACGGCGGTGATCGGTCTGCTCTTCTGCAATGGTTTCGAGCGCTCGAATCGTCCTGATAGATGGGACCGAGCGCATTGCTCGACACATTCTGTCCCACAACGATTCAATCATTGGTAACTTGACTTTCGACCAAACATTCAATGGTTGGTAAATGTAAACGAAGGTAATGCACCAAGCAGTTGAGATAGATTGAAACACTTGTAGAAGCACCGTGTAAGATAGAGAATTCATGTCCGCGCGAGGCTATGCTTTCAATGTCACCCGCCTTCTACAGCCTCATCTTGTCACCAAGAAAGAATACCGTATAATCAATAATTCATGCAGATCGAGTGCACATACGCTGTATCAGCCATGTAAGACAGAGATGGAGAAAAACACAGACACGGACTGCTAAGGCCACTTAGGCCAGGGTTGCTTCCACTACTAAATTCTTCTGGAAGAGTGCACGCACGGCGGCGGGGCGGACGTCACTCTTCCTTCTGTAAAGTGCTTCATGGTTCCTACCGAACGAGCGGCACTCGGCTATGGAGGAAGTTTTTCTCTGGTCCGTGTAGACAAAAGCAGCGGAAAAAGCAGCGGATGAACACGAAACGCCAAAAGGGCTAATATTATTCGAAGCTGACGCGCTTGTTGGGTGGTCCAAAGGTCCCGATTCAGTGAAGGAGAGACGAAAGGGAGCTTCTTTATCGAAACGATATTTAATGTTTTGGCTATGTCTAGAGGCAGTGGTCCTTCCCTTATACGATGTGTTTGTGTGCGTGTCATGTTGATGTTTTTATTTTTTTATTTTTTTTGGAGACAGAAGAAACCAGCTTGCAGCCGACAGCCGCGCCGTAAACCCCATGGTGACGCTAGCGCAGAACTCACCACCACGGCGTCACGCTTAATACCACTAGCGACCACGCTAGAATTTGAACCCGTCCCCTTCATGAGGGGGATGAAAGCCCAAGGCAACGCAGCCACCACATGGGGTGGTTTCATGTTGATGTTGCCGATCGCATTTTCAGCAAGTTGAAAAGCATTCTTTAATTCATTGTTCATGGAGATTATTTAGATCCTAGGGTGCGTTTCTTTCGACGAAAGAGCTTCATGCGAATTAGTTTTTCCGAATTTTGGTGTGTTTTTGTTCCCCCAACTGGTTAGTCAATAGAAAACACATCTAAAAGTCAAAGAAAACACCCGTACTTAAAATTAAGTAAACAAATTCCCCTATCTAAGTTGAGAAAATCGTTTTCCCAAGCACAAGCAGTGCCCTTTCTAAGTTGAGAAAATTGTTTTGAAGATTAATCATTTTCCCAGAAAGTGTTTTCCTTTATCATGAAGTTCTACGCAAAATAAACACGCCCTCTAGGTGATTTTAGATTTCCTTCTCTTTGGCGCTTGTATGACCATGCGAAAGAATGGCCATGCTCCATGGTTATTTCTGGTTCAAAAGACAAATGAAGACTAATCGTTTTCCTAGAAAGAGTTTTCCTTCATCATGAAATTCCATGCTAAATAAACACGCCCTCTAGGTGATTTTTGATTACCTTCTCTTCGGTGCTTGTATGACCATGCAGAAGAATGGCCAGCCTATATGGTTACTTCCGGTTCAAAGGACACAAACTTGGGAAAATATTGAAGCTTTTGATAAGAATTAAAAAGGTAATGGAAGTTACTGTTTTTACGCACGATCGAATATATTTTATGTCTCTGGATTAGTGAGCCGAATATCTCGAGGTTCGAAGCAAAAATAACAAATTTCTTGGGACTCTGGAGATCTGCCCATGTGCTCAAAATTCGGATCATGTGATGTGGTGACGATGATTGCTCTGCCGGATTTATGCTTAGCCGTGCATATTGGCTTGTGCTTATTATGATGGTACGAGGGTGTTCCTAGGTTTGTCACCTAGTAGCTCAGCTCGAGACGAAGGACCGACCGCAGCCAACGGGCTTTAGAACGGGCCCTACGAGGAGAGGCTTTGCATTACTACTGATCGAGAAAAAGGGTCGTCAAAAAGCCCATCACACATGTTGGACATGGCCATGATGATCGCATGCATGGGCTCAATCCTAATTAGGGTATATTCAAGGTCGGAATATGAACAGCGTTTTCGATTCGGGTCGGGATCATGGAAGCCCGACCCGAGTCGATCCGTCGACACTCTCTAGAGTTCATACCCTCTTGACACTCTCTAGAGTTCATACCCTCTTGATTTATAATCGAGAGGACAATTGTGTCCCAAATTAAGATCTTCTACTTACCCATTTTCGAAAGATAGGGCAAATCGTGCATCAAAACAATGAATGTGCACATCTGTTGAACAACCGAGACTGACATTAAGCATTCATATTGATGACAAAGGTACCAATTTTTATGAAATTCAGAGTGGACTAAGGTTGTATTTGGGAATGCTTCAGGGGAATACAAATTCATTTCCCCATCTTTGAATGAAGGTATATTTGCTAAAAGCAAATAGCATTTGGATAATTCATTTTGGCGTCTATCTAGAAAAACAACTTTGAAATTAAAAAACAAAAAAAAAAAACAGAGGGCAAACGAGGGTGAGCATTGGCATAGAGGGCAGGGAATGGGTGAGCTTCAGCGGCGTCAACTAGAAAACAGCCAAGCGAGCATCAACTGACGACCCTTGTTGGAGCAGATCTCGTCGACTAAAGCTAAGTGAAGCTCAAGTGAGTTGCAATGGAGTCATGCGAACCCCAGGGTCGCCTCATCGGGAGTAACACAACTTAAGTGCAGCAACCCCAACGTCACGCGACTCCGGATGAGGCATCCTCTAGGGTCACACAACCTCAACAAAGCACCGTCATGAATCTAGTCTGCAATGCTCGGTCGATTCTAGGATTTTTTTATATTGGGGATTTGCAAAGTTGAACCGTCTCACAGACCATCAACACCTTCACATACGTGACTAGGAGAAGAAAACAAACAATTTCGAACTAAATCATACAATAAAAATATTAATGAATTTTGGAAGGAAAAAGTCGTTAATCCTAAGGAAGCGAGCTTCCGAAAATGCTTAATCCTAACATTTCTGAAAAGTGCATGCAAAAAGAATACGTCAAATATCCAAAAAAAAAAAAATTCAAGGGCTTTAGAGGTTCAAAACTCTTTTACGGAAAGCTAATTTCCAAGAGCATCTCCGACTACCGTGGACCCGCAGCTATTCTCGAGCCCGGCAAACCATGAACTCACTCGCGGCGCTAGGAGGAGGTGCCACGTCAGAGCTCAAGAAGCGAAGAGATGACTCCACCACATCCCCTCTCCCCGGACACGTGGCCGACGACCTTTCCAGCTTTTTCCGGTCATCCCCATCCCCAACTCGACCTCTCCCGAACTTTCCTCTCCCTCTCTATTTATCGCCCTCCTCCGCTGTCGTCTCTTCCCGTACCTCTGCACCGAACCTTATCGATCTGTCGCAAAGCAGGAGTTGAATTTGCCTTGTTTGCTTTCCTGGGTCGCGTGGATTAGCTGACGGATAGCGAACAATCATGAGTCGGGTCGTGCTGGACGGCGACCACTTGGTGAGCCACCTGCTGAATTTCCCGGACAGCGTCGAGAAGCTCGCGTTCTCGTCTCGCCCGCACGAGGCCACCGCCACCGGCGAGGGCAAGGGAGGGGCGAGCATCCCTGCCGATATCCTGGAGACCCCGAAGGAATACTTGTTCTACTTCGACGTCCCTGGCCTCTCCAAGTCTGATGTCCAGGTACTCTTTCGTCACCCCCCCATCCCCTGTTTCTTGCTCATTCCGAGCACAAGAGTGTGTCGTCCATGGCCTCTCAGTTCGATGCAGTTCTTAGGATGTGGGCTTGATAGTTGAGCATTGCAGTTCTAGTTTCCGGTAATGACTGCGGGGTGGTATGGAGATTTCGTCGGATGCGGCACGATTCGGGCCTAGATTCGCCAAAGTATATAGTCCCCCGACGTCGTGGTAATCGATTTTGCAGTGTGAGGTTGAATCTGTCCTCGTTTGTTGGTTGGGTATCATCACTTCTTAGTCTTTTTAGTACACTTGACGTTGTTCTAACTGGATAGGTAAAAGTTGGGGCTGCAAACCACTCGAGTTACTGGTCGGCATTGTTCATCTGAGTACTTCAATTCGAGCTCGAGTTCTGAGTATTCAAGTCGAGCTCAGGCCATGCCCAACACTCCAGTCGAGCTTGAATACTGAACTGTGACTGGCTGATATTAGTTGGTGCTGGGATTTAGGGAGCAGATAGCAGAAGGATCTTGGAAAGAAAAACACGATGAACATATGGCTCTGCATAATATGAATGAAAAGTGTCGCGCAGGATACACGTGCTTGTCCTTTGAATCGATCACGATTTTTTAAGCGTCATTTTTCTGCAAGTTTGACCTAGTGTTGCGCCTCCTGTAGTTTCTGGCGGTGGTGACTGAACCGCACGACTTTGTAATGCAGGTGACCGTAGAAGACGATCAGAAGTCACTGGTGATAAGGAGCAACGGGAAGAGGAAGCGGGAGGACGCGGAGGAGGACGAGAGCTGCAAGTACGTGATGCTGGAGAGGAGGGTGCCGCGGAACCTGACCAGGAAGTTCCGGTTGCCGGACGATGCCAACCCGTCGGCCATCAGTGCCAAGTGCGAGAATGGAGTGCTGACGATCACGGTGGAGAAGCTGCCTGCGCCAATGCCGAAGATGGTCAAGGTTGCTATCAATTGAGGCCGAGCGTTGGCTGCCACCTTTTTGCCGGTTCATTGTTCAGTACTTTGTTCTGTGCGATAGCCTTGTAGACAGATGAACTTCGTAGGATTAGGACAATGCTGAAGCTCGGAATAGGCTTTGGGATTGTTCCGTGTCGATGCGCGTGGTGTGACCCTCTTGTTAACGAGTATATGCCATCTTGTGAAGAGCAATGAGTTCTCAATTCTGTCGTATGTTGAGGTCTTATCCAGATTCGGGATGAAACTGACCAATTCTGGTGACATCCAGGTTGTTAGATCGTGCATATGATCCATTAAACTCTTTGTCCGCAAGGGCATTCCAATTCAGTGCACCGATCTCCAAGCGGCCAGCGTAACTTTACGACTGTACACCATAGTTCCTTACTTCATCTCTGCATTCTGAAGCATTGTGGTTTAACTCGAGTAAATTCCACGGATTAGAAGTGAAAACAGCGTTGTCCTAATTTCACGAGAAAATTTGCATTCAAAGAGGGAAGGAAATGGGTTAAAGATTCGCAAGGAGACATAAGGAAGGGGAAAAGTATTTTTAACAAAATAAATATATTGTAAAACTAATTGAATCAATTTAGTCATTAATCATTTTCCGTTTGTATTATTTCATTTTCCGTTTGTATTATTTCAGTTCATCTAGCCAATGAATTAACGTAGTCATTAATCTTTTTTAGCTGGTATTACATCAATTCATTTGGTTAATTTAAATCGGAAATTTAAATCGATTAACTTAGTCATTAATATTTTTTAGCTGGTATTACATCAATTCATTTGGTTAATTTAAATCGGAAATCGTCGCTACGATCAGTTTTGACCTTTAAATATCTTTTCAATATTTTTTTATGTTTATATTATTTTAAAATTTTTGCTTTTTTTATTAATTTTCTTTCTTTTTTTTTCTTTTTTTAATCTTTGCCCTATGCTAGTATTGACAATTATTGACAATTATTGGTGACTGGCCATAGCTTAAGATCGGTGAGGGTGTCACGGCCCTTCTCAAATCTGATGAGGGCACGACCCTCATTGCATGGGCAATGGCGACCCTTGCCTAATTTGGGGAGGGCTCAACCCTCGTCGCCTAAGGTTGAGCCCTCACCGAAGGCCACGAGGGCGACCTTCGCCCAAGCCTTGAGGGTTGAGCCCTCATCAAAGTTGGGGAGGGCTTGACCCTCGTTGGCTAGGGTTGAGCCCTCATCGGAGGCCATGAGGGTGACCCTCGCCCTTGCACAGGCCTTTGATGGTCGAGTGACTTGGCGAGCGACTCGACGATGGCTATCCTTGCCCAATTCGCAAGGGTTGTGTCCTTGCCAAATCCGACAAGGGTAACCCTTGGGCATGGCATGATGCCTTCATTGGCCCTCGGTTGTGGCTAGTACTACTGTGGCCAGTCACTAGCCATAGCCAATACTAGCCAGAAGACAACAGAGAAAGAACATAAAAAGAAAAAGGAAAAATAAAAATAAAAATAAAAATGTCCATGTCAGTGCTGGCCGTGTGTCACGTAGCACGGCTAGTGTCCACATTAGCAATTTTCGATTTAAATTAGCCAAATTGACTGAATTGATAGTAGATTAAATTAGTTTAATTGAAAGATTTAGGATTGAATTGATACATATAATTTTCTTAATATGTTTTCCCATAAGAAAGGTTGGCTGATTTATGACAATGTTGTACCAATTTGGAGGTCTTAGCTTGCATGAGTACACCATGGCGGTTTTCCTGTATTATGATTCTAGTTTGTCCAGGCCCCGTATCTCAATTTTTACAAGGAGGCGGATGATCATTTTTGCCTGGTTGTAACTATAATCTTATTTGCAAGACGAAGCTCTTTATATCACTAATTATTGATTTTGGTTACTGCTCTCTTCTTCTCTTTATTTTAAGTTGTAAGGCCGTATCCTCATCGTTATTCTAAGCAACATCTCTCTGGAGTACATGTAAATCAAACTTTTTCAGGACTAGGACCAGACACTAGTCTGTCATGGATTGAAAGAGCTATACATTGCATGAAAATAGATGGTTACTCTATTGAGGTGTGAGCTATGAGATGTACATTGATACAAGGTTAATTTTGAAAATTTTCAATATCCAACGAGATCCACCTTCTTAGTTATAACGTATTTATGGGGAAGCTTTTAATTTTTTATTTTTTTTATGTACATTGAAGTTTTAGGTGCTCGGTAACATAATATATAAAAGCACATTCAGGAGCAACGATAAATAATACTGGTCGAAAGTAAAATAAAATCACCCCAAAACAACAAAGAGCTCAAAATCCCACTCTGGAGAGACCTAATAGATGAACACGATTTGAGTTATGAGAGAGCGGTTCTATGTTGTTGTGGCAGGGCTTTCTTTTTTCAGAAAAATTGTATGGGAAAAGGATAGTGTAAACAAAATAGGGCGTTGTTTGCGAGGAAAAAAAGAATCAATGTCAGCCGTAGTGTTTGCATCCATGAGTCAGTTTGTACAATACTAAAGGTCTAAGGTTTTGAACCAGCTTTGAGTAATCACAGAGATGATAGGACACTTCTTCAAATTCTCTCCATTTTCTCTCTTTCTCCACCAGCCAACAAATGGTAAGACGAAATAATGAACCTCCACTTTTTCTTGTTACAAGAGATCCAATGAGGGGTGAGAGGTGAGCAAGATTCTCAAGTAATTTTTAGAATTTAAGACAGTACAAATTTCAAGTTCCAAGATATATAGGATAAGTTTCAGGTTTCAATAAATAAGAAATCGGTTTGAATCCCCCGAGAACTGAGATTCCATGGGACTTGAAATTGGGTTGATTCCCACTAGTCTAATTCCTAATTTTATTTTGAATCATACTCACCTCCAATTTGAGTCACATGGTAAATGCATGTACAAATGTTCTCAGATAAATAGATTGATGAAAAGGAAGCTACTTATTTTTTTCATTGATAAATTATGAAATCATTTGACTTGTTCTTAGTTTATTCAAAACTTCGCTTGAAAAAAGTAATGCTTAGCTACACCTAATAATAAATAAATATTTAATATTATTTTCATTAAACAACATTTGTCGTGCAAAACAATTAGCTATACTTTTTCTTATTTTACTGCGCCATGATATCTTCACTTAATTTCAGCAGTAATAAATAATAATTTCATCCAATATGAAAAATTCAAATTAGTTACTGTCGACATAGATAATAATTTGAAAGAATAAATTAACAATCAAACGAGAATACTAATTTAAACTTGAAAAGGTGCTATGAGGATACAAGTCGTTATTCATTATATGTATAAGGGGGTAATGATGAGGATGATGCTTGAACTTTTATTAAATAGTCAATATGACACATGAACTTAATTAATCTAGTTAATGAACTTCCGAAAATCCACTTGATATGGTCATTCTATTACATATCTTAACATCACTAATTGATATGACCATAACTTCTTCTAACTTATTAGATTTGTCATGTTGGTGTCTGTGCAACTTATAAATGGCTTCCACATTATATCTCTCTTGTTATTTAGGCTCAGAACGTAATGGGAATTAAAAAAATGGGGGAAAAAAGATTTGTTAACTCAAGAAAGTGACGTGTCAATTTACATCATTATTTTAGCTCGATAAATGTTGACATGATAGTTTATATCCAAATAGTGCATGTAATGTGGTGGTACATTCATGTAGCACCGACCCTAATCAAACTTCTAAACTTTAGGAATTAGATTGGACAAAAAAAAATAAAAAAATCAAAGCCCACATGAAGCATTAAAAAAAAATTCACGAACCACTCGTATCATCATCTTTTTTATTTAATTAAAGGAGAAAATCTAATGAAATAGCACGTCATGATTTATACGATTCGATAAGTGCATAAATTTATCACTTACAAGACAAGCTTCGAATTGAAAAAGAAAAAAGATCAAACGGCTTCCAAGTTTTTTATCAGAATTTTCTGAATTTCCCCATGAAATATGTTACAGCCAAAACACGAGGGACAAAACCGTCAAGAAAGAGGAGCTAGGGTTTCTTCCGGGCACTGTCGTATAAAACGCACTCGAAGCAAATCGACCCAAGCCCTCACTCTTTCTTCTCTTCTCCTCCGTCGTCGGCGTCACAAGCTTTCGCAGCGAAATCCTGCTCCTCCCCGCGCTTCCTCCGGCGGCCGAGAGAGAGACAGAGAGCGAAGCCCGAGAAGCATGGCGACGGGATCGACCACCGCCGCGGCGCCGGCGAGGCAGCTGTCGCAGAAGGAGACCGACATCCAGATGATGTTGGCCGCCGAGGTCCACCTCGGCACCAAGAACTGCGACTTCCAGATGGAGCGCTACGTCTTCAAGCGCCGCAACGACGGTTCGTTTCGCTGTTTCTCGTCACTCGATGCCTTCCCGGATCTGCCTTCCTTTCATTTTTTGAAGGGTTCGCGTGCCGGGTCCTACGTTAAATTCGTAAAGTTCTGATTTTTATTTTTATTTTTATTTTTATTTGGGCGAGAGAATGTGCTGGAACAGTTCGAGGATCGTGCTTTAGAACTCGTGGTTATAGGTCAGGTTAGAGGAATTCGGCCGGTTTTCTTTTGTTGGAGGTTGGGTTGAGATGTTTGAGCTGTGCAAGGTGAATTTGTTGATTCGGAAGGATTTCAGTTGCGTCTTCACTATACATGCGTGTAAATGTGATTCGAGTTGTCTGGTGATGTGCTTGAATTTGAAGGAAATGGGATGGAGGTTGAACAGAGTATTGGGTTGATCATGTCTTTCAGCCCGAGTGGAGAGTGGTATATTGATCTGTAGTGATTCTGTAGTCATGATCTTCTTAGTGGGTATGGTAGTTCTGCAACGGATTCTGGCTTTTTGATCCTTTATGTTTCCTGCAGAAGCAGTTCAACTTAATTTGTTCCTGGCATTGATCTTCAGGACTCAGTGCTCCTGTTGAGGCTCGGGTTCAAGTCTCTCTGAGTAGATAATTTATCCCAGATAGACTTTTCATGTCCTCAAATATCTTGTCGAAATGTGTGAACACCAAATTGTTGGAGGACAGTCATTCTATTAGTTCTGTGAATTGTTTTGTTTTTTTCTTTCTTGTGTAGCGAAGATACTGAGCACGGAGTGATAGGTACATCATCTGGGTTTCTCTGTATCACGCTGATGCACAAATGCTGTGATTTGCAGGTATTTATATTATTAACCTCGGAAAAACATGGGAGAAACTCCAGTTGGCCGCTAGGGTTATTGTTGCAATTGAGAACCCTCAGGACATCATTGTCCAGTCTGCTAGACCCTATGGTCAGAGAGCCGTTCTCAAGTTTGCCCAGTACACCAACACTCATGCCATTGCTGGAAGGCACACGCCGGGTACATTTACTAACCAGCTCCAAACATCTTTCAGTGAGCCGCGTCTTCTCATCCTCACTGATCCAAGAACTGACCACCAGGTGATTTGTCTTCTTATGATGTGGTTTGGTAGTTTAGACTTTGCAGTTCTTATTTTATTTAATGCCATAGCTGTATCGCTTTTCTACAATTTTGATGTTTCACATTTCATTTATTGTCATTATCGCACTTGCAGCCTATTAAAGAATCTGCTCTTGGGAACATTCCGACAATCGCTTTCTGTGACACTGACTCTCCAATGCGGTATGTTGACATTGGTATCCCAGCAAATAACAAGGGAAAGCACAGCATTGGGTGTCTCTTCTGGCTGTTGGCAAGGATGGTTCTGCAGATGCGTGGCACCATCACACCTGGCCATAAGTGGGATGTGATGGTAGGAGCTCACACTCATTTTACTAGCCCATTGCTCATTTGAATGAGTTTACATTTTGCATCCTACCTTACCAGAGAGTAACAGTTTGACAGACATGTCATGCTTCTAATATGTATTGTGATTTGAGAGAAGCTTTAAGGTGGTTGATCATTCAAATAAAATAATAACAAGCTTGCTCTTGTTACTTGGGCGTAGGTCGATCTGTTCTTCTACAGAGAACCCGAGGAAGCGAAGCAACAGGAGGAGGAAGAAGCTATTGTCGCAGGCGATTACGGGATCACTGATTATGCCGCTGGACAAGCTATTCCTGACCAATGGACTTCTCAAATCCCCGATTCTCAGTGGGCTAGTGAAGCAGCCGCCCCGCCTGTGCCTGCAATCCAACCAACTGGCTGGACAGAGACAGGTACCTACCAGTATAATTTCCCATAATTAATCTCCATTTTTGGTTTGTAAGCGACCCTTAATTTTTAATTTCTTTTAAACAGCAGTACCTGTGGCAGCTGATGGGTGGGAAATTGCAGCAGCGCCAGCACCAGCGCCAGCACCAGCACCAGCGCCAGCGCCCACTCCGTCTGCTGCTCCTTCATCCAATGATGCTGGTTGGGAGTGAAAATTTTGGCTGTCCTTTGGGCGACATCCTTAGTTCTTTATCTTTAAGGTTTGGGACTTGCTGGAGCATAGTTCTATAGATGAGTTTTCTTTAGAGAGATTTTGACATTAGTTTTTGTTATCCGGTCAAAATGATATGATGTATTTGGTTCAACTGGTTTCTTATCTATGACAGTTCTTTTTGCATTGTTTTGTATTGCGAGATGCTTGCGCTTTAGGTTAAGGAATATGCAAAACCAATAAGAAAATAGCAAGATAACAGAGTGACTTTACATTATTTTGTTGGGGGAAAGTTAAAAAAGCAGCTTTTAAAAGAGAAGATCTCAAAATTAGTTGGGCTCTTCGGCCCTTGGCAAATGTATAATGTCTAATTTCATCCTTACCTTTAATTTTACTCTTCTTGTTCTGTTAAATACACGTGACTTGACTTTGGATTCATTCCAAATACTCTTTGATTGATAAAAAAAAAGGGGGGTTGGCCCACGCTGTTATCTAGACTGAAGATGAACATAGGAGGTTAGGGATGCGCATTGGTTTCGAAGATTGAGAAATATACACAAGAACATGTATGCCTTGACCGTGCAATGTACAAAATTTTCAGGGAAGCATCTACATCACTTCAGCACCTTGGGGAGAATAGATGAGTGGCCTCCTACGCTGCAAAAATGATCCTTCGAGTCTCTAATACAAATTTTTGCCGAAGCTCCAAATCCCAAATGATAGAAAACGTAATGTACAAGAATGGGCAGAGAAGAAGCTACAAGGCATTGCTGGCAGGATAGAGATGGGGATGGCACCATTTATTTCCAGCAGATAATCAAAAAATCTAACTAATGCCGCATGATATTTACATGAGGTGATGTCCTTTCTCTTCTTGAGAGGGGTTGTCGCCGTTTTATTGCTTGCGTTAGAAACCCAGTCCTTCGGACGGGTCTGACTCGGATGAATTTGGTAAATGTCAAGTTTGTCAAAAAGCCGGGATCATAGGGACATCATTTCTCCATCATTAACCCAACGGATGAAGTCATCGGAGTATTCGACTGGAACCTTGCCGCGATCTGTGTGATTTCTGGCATGTTTCTTTTCCTACAAAGCAGAGGCAGAGAGGGGAAGAATCTTTCAGTAAAGGCAGAGTGAAAACGAGAATTGGCGCAAATGACTTCGCAAGGAAACGTCAACCTTAAATGAACAATTGATAATCCGATAAATATGTCGAGGTATACTGACGATATCCAGGGCTCAAACACAATAGCAAGTGCAAGTCCATAGGTTAATCAAGATGTCACACTATCAGACCATTGGAAAGAGCACCTGATTAATAACTAATAAGGTAGCACGCAAAATTTCTGCTATACAAGATCAGATGAAGCTGTACGTTGACATTAGGAGAGAAATGGACAAAAACTATTCATTGGACGGAAGATCACAAATCATACCCCATCCCAGTCACGTATGTCAATCCCAATTCGCACCAAGTTCAGGGATGTACAGTATCTACCTCCCTCAGCAAAAACTGCCCCGGGTATCAAGTTTATGTATGTTTCATCAGGCTGTGGGGGATTGAGGGAAACAAGCAAGATCATGCGTCACATGACACAAGTTCCATCAGGACATTCGCTTTTAGTAGTAAGCATATGCAAACAGGGTTGCAACATCAGGTCATGATAAGTGCTGACAACGATGAATTTGGCCTTTTTTAGTTTGTTTGCCAACTTCATCGCAAAGCAGTAGATTAAGGGTTGAAGTGGGGAAAAAATGTAAATGAAGCAAAGGCCTACAGCATTTGCATTGAGACTGGCGAGGACGATTCCTTCAATATATGCGCTCAGGCAACGCATACCAATTAATGCATGTCAAGGAAAGTCCTAGAATTTTAAACTTGGCAGCAATAAGCGAAAACTACTGACCTTCCTTTCAAATAAAGACTTGCTTCCTGATGAGGTTGAAGCTGAATTTTGTCCGTTATCATTATCCTGTAGCAGGCCACTGATGGACGACCTGTATCCATTTAAAAGAGAAGCAAATATGAGCTTGGCACAGATTTCCCAAACACGAACTTTGGAACGCGTAAAGAAAAAGGAAGGAGACAACGCATGACTAGAAATTCTAAGAAAAAAATGATCAAGAAATAAGCTGCTTCAGATGAACTGTATTGCTAAAGCATGAAGAAAAAAAAGAAAACTGATTTCTGTCAGCAAGCAAGTAGAGACATTTTTCGGAATGTCCTCCCACTGCTTATTTTCCTCCTACTCCTACTCCTACCCTGATGAGCAGAGAGCCTCTACTTTCTTGCCTTTCTTCTTCTGCTGCTTCTACCTTCTTTTTGTGAAATCTGGTCTTGCTTGAGTATGGCAGTTTAATTTATGATTCACAGACCCATTCATGGTATTTGTCCATTCATTTGTATTTCTAGTTACTGGTTTAAATGATCAATCCCCTTCTAGATCTGTAAATCCCCTTTTCACAATAGGGAAGATCGTCCCTATTCTCTTTATCTAAGAGTAAATGGTAACAAAATAAAGAATACCACAGCACCAAACTTGTGCAGCGATTGATATAAGGTTGGAGCTTGTTTCCTAATTGATGTAAGGATGGTGTAGCTTCAAAGTTTCATCCTTTTTGTAATTTCCATTCTTTAGGTTGGCTGTTGTGAAGCACCATTCCTCAATTTTTTTAATTATATTTAGTATTGCAGACGTCTTGAGGAAGGAAGTCATTATTCCTCAAAATGGTTTTCATGTGAATGTGATTAACTAAAAGCGGTTGGTTTCCATGAAAATACTACGAAAAAAGGAGCTTTCAATGTGAAAACGGCACCCATATGCTTTTCTCATCTCAAAATTCTGTCAAGAATCTTAACATCTTACACGTCTATGTATACGTGTTTTTACATGAATGTCTCTCACTCGGGATGATCTTTGAAGCCAGATCCACCACACTCTGGTGGATTCTTTTATGATGCACATGAATGAGGTGCTTTGTGGGTTTCCATGGGAGTACTTGAGTTGAAGGTTTGGTTTTGCCATGTTATCCGAAAAAAGAATGCCCGAGAATAGCTAACATCCGTTATTTTTGGCAAAATCAAAAACATCCATTGAATTAACTCCACTTAAATGCTTCGCTTTTACCAGAAAGATTCCAAAGTAAAAAGTAAGTACACTCTAGAGGGTACCTTTCATATAAATCTTCGTCAAAGGAATTTCCCGATGAAGAAAGCCAATCCACCTCCAGAAAGTTCGAACAGTTGCATTCATCGCCATGTTTATCAAGGCAAATGTAATCACTTTCAGGACAGTCATCCTCTTTTACATCCTTAAAAAGTTGTGTAGGTTCCACAGAAGGTGTACATCTGTAAAAAATTGCAAATAAGCACTAATTAAGTCAAAGACATAAGCAAACAAATTAACTCACTCCAATTGATGAGTCCAGTTCGGTTTTTAAGACAGGCATCTGAGAGAAACTTAAGGAAGAAAATCGAAAATATGAGTGATGCTCATCTCATTCACCATCTGGTTTTATAGTGCTATCCAGATCCATGAAAATTGACACTAGAGGTGCCAATCTTCATCATTAGTACATCTAAAACAGAACTTTGGGGCCTCAATAATCCCACATCCGTAGTGATTCTTATGCTCAAGAAACCATAACCTTTTCTTTCCGATCTATAAAGTTGGGGCAGATGCGGTGGTTCTTTTAACGTTTTTTATCTGCATGTAGAGTGACATGAGAGAAATGTGCTTCCTTTTTTTCCGTACTAAAATGCTCTTGGAAAGGGACGAAACGTGCTCGTGACGCACACGTGTTCATTGGTCGGTCATTATTTTTAATACCAATGAGCACAATGGGTTATTGGGTCAAAGTGATCAAAGTTTTGGGGTAGTTTGGAACAAAATCAATTTTGGATGGAAATTCGAGAAACTGGTGCCACGTCAAGGGAGTTATGGAGTCAAAACGAGTACGTTCGGGGGAATTTGGAACAAATTCAAATTCGGAGGAAGCTTAAGAAATGGGCCCACTTTGGGGGAAGCATTTGTCCTAGATATAATAATGGGAAATAAGAATCATTTCTTGTTACAAGTGAACAGTTAGGGCCTGCATGGTAACATTTATATTTCTCTCGATTTCTATTCTTTTGTTCCCCGTTACAAAAAAAGAACAGAAATCCGTTTCGTAACACCAAGTTATTTTTTTATTCCCCAGAATAGAAAAGTGGCCGGGGTTAGATTTGGAACAGAAAAAAAAAAAAAAAAAAAAACTTTTTGTTCTCGATAACAATTTCTAGAAATAAGTTCTTTTTTCTTTTATATTTTTCTTTCGTTCTTCTTCTTGCCAACTGCCAGCAACCGCTACCGCCGGTCGTGCAGAGGCGAGCGGCGGTCGGTAGTTCGTGAGCAAAAAGAAAAAACAAATAAATACAAAGATTTATAAATTTTTACCAAACACATTTCTATTTTTTTTTCTATTTCAAGAATAAAAATTTTGTATAAATACCAAACACCTTATTTTACTCAGAAATTATTCCCCGAAGTAGAAATAGTCCCCAGAATATAAATTTTGCCATACGCACCCTTACTTTTTTTGGTCGGTTACAGGTGAACAGTTAAAATAATAGAAAAGCTACGATATTCACTATTAACAATTGTCGTACATGCATTTCTTTTTGAATTTAAGTTTTCACCTACTCTATTGTTAATGCTTTAAGTTGATCTCACTTGACGTAATTGAACAACTACTATGAAACAAATGCATATACTTAGGAAAAAGAATATCACAGGAATTAATTAGAAACGATGGAGACGTAAAGTTTAGTTTTTTATTTAGTAATTTGTATAGTGCTTTTTTTCTTATCATGAGTGCCCCTTCAGTTGCAATCTTCGCAAGAAAGCCTAAGAGTTCTAAGAATACTATGTGAATATCATGGGGTCAAACTTAATGGGTTAACACGTCTAGTGGGGTTGAAGACTTAATATGAGATGTGCAAAACAAGTTTCTCCTTAGCAAAAGTAAGGAAACAAAACTTCAGTGGGTGCAATTGCACCCACTATCTCCACATAGTGCCCTCCCTTCATATAATGTTAAAAGATCTACACAATTATGAAAACGATATTCCCCATACAATAGCTCCTCTTTAATATTTCAAAATGAGCTGGCCTACCCTCAGAGTGGTTTAGCAATTTAGCCTATATCTCTTTCTTTGATTATGTGAGTTGGGCCTGTTTAAATCATGTACAAAGATGAGGCAACCCCTTTTCCCTCGAAAAATAAAATGAAGAATCAACGTATCGATAGTGTTTATTTAAGTATGACAAGAACCTATGATGATATCAGAAAGAGAACTTCTCTGCCATAAATCTGTCTTCAACCCAGAAAAATATAAGAAACGGGACTTATGTGGGAGAACCCTTAAAGGAAATGAGGATAGTGTGAAATGTCAAGCGACCATACCTTTCATCAGATAGGTCACTTTCACAAGTCGAAATCTTGAACGTCGACTCTGAAAGACCTTTTCGAGTCCCTTCTGCAATCTCAGATAGTGGTTGATTCTGAACTAGACTTTTGGTCGCTATTGGAGTGTTGGATTCCAGGAGAATATTACCATCAGAGAGTGATCTTTTAATAAATGACCTACAAACAACATAGATAGCAGTTTATTTTCGGAATTCAGTCTCCTTCTATGCAACTCTTTCTAGACATTGCACCAGAAGGGAGAAATAAGTGTGTGCGTGTCATTTTTTCTCAAAGCAGCATTCTTTACATGAATTATCCACAAATTCTCTGATATTTACAAATAAAGTAGTCGGGTCCTGGGGAGTCCGAAATCCATCAGCTTTGCATCTCTATTGAGTAATGCCTCTTAACTGTGAGGGACTCCACAATGCTTATTCCGATCAGATATTTGCCACTTATAGACAACGTATGGTCAATCTTAAGCTCCTAAATCTGATATGATGAACTTTACTAACTCAAAAATAAGGAAAAAAAAAACATTTTGTACCTAGGAGTCTCTCCAGTATTTTTAGCACTGTGCCTTCCAACTTTGTGATGATGGTCTGAATCCAGCTCCCACAAAGCAGGCTTCCCTTGTTGAGGTTGAAAATATCCCAAAAACCTGCATAAATTGTCAATTGGCATACTTAAATAAATGCCTTATGCTAAGCTATGATGAGAGAAAACGACACAAAAAGATACTCTCAATTCTACTTTGAATAATTGCTGACAAAAAGCTAGTTTACATACACATTGATGGCATCCTGTTTTTCTGCATCTACATACGCATTGCTGTAATACCGTTGAAGAGTTCTTAGAAACTCCTGAGACTGCGTTGCTGCTTTCCACTGACCTCTTCTCTCAGAAAATATCTGTTTAAGATAAAAAATGAAAATCAAGGTGTTGAGGGTAAAGGCCACTGAATTGCAAAAGAATAAGGATGAGCAGAACTTTAGCAACAAAAGAATAAGGATGAACAGAACTGTAGCGCCAATTAGGATCCAGAGTCCAGATTAGAGTATACCAAAAACAAAGTGGCCATGAATTTTCTATGCGACAAATCTGACAGAACACATTGGGCATAGTTTTGGCATATCAAACCAAAATGAATCCAGCTCACAACTCAGCAACTTCAAATTTCAAAACCAACTCGTTTCCACCAGTAAAATTTCAAAAGCAAGCACAGAAATCAACATATGTCATTCAAACACAATGTTAACATATTTGAGTCTTCAACTCGCTATTAAAATTGATCAGAATATACTGCCCCTCATAATGATGACTTCTCACATTGTAAGATTAGCATTCATGTGTTTCGTATGCACACAAAAACTACATTGGTTCAAGCACAGATTTCCCGATGAAAACAAGAAAGAAAAGTAAAGTTTCAAGCAGTTGTTAAATTGAAGGCCACCCCAGCACATTGACATGCGTACTACTCATCCCTGTCCTTAGATGCTTCATGCAAAAGAGGTTGAAGTCGATTACTAGTTTTTACTTTCTACAGGGCATAGAAGCAAAATGAAATTCGGTTGTATAAATGTCACAAACGAGACTGTCACACAACTAGGATCTAAGCAAACTCCAGAAAGAACATCACAGATCTTATCGTTCCACGGTTTTAGCACACAAAGTCATGCATTACTAAGTTTTGTGAATGTTTAGATTTTAGTTTTAGCAGAAATCTTGGTTTCCAAACCTCTTGCAGCGCACATTCTAGTCATCCCTAGAAAAAGTCTATGATTATATCAAGGTCAACAGAATCTCTCATTTTATTGTAGATCCAGTAAATTTGGCTTCAAGAGAAATATGCGTCCAGACCCACGAAGTGCTAAAGTGTCCACTATTAATTACAATGTAATTTCTTTATTTCTGCCATTAGCCTCACATGATATCCTTTTCTTTTCTTTTCTTTTTGGTTTGTAGTGCAGGCACCCATATTCATTCTTTCCGAGTGTCAAGGAGACATAAGAGCATGGAAAATGGGAGAAAAATGACCTTGTTATGTGCAGCAGAACCTCCATATTGCAGAGCAAGTGTGTCACCCATTGTCTCGTAAATTCTCATCAAATCATCTGCCAAGGGATCATTTAACTCAATGTTTTCAGATTCCATATATCCCATTGAGTGCAGCTGCCTTCCTAGAGCAACCAAACCATATGCATATTGGGCAACATTTGTGCGATCTAGACAGTCTATGCAATTGGTCCTTAAAACCCCTTTCTGAAATAATGGCAACTTCAATTTTGAGCAACTGCTGCTGCTGCTGATTTCTGTTTCCAAGCTATCAGCATCATCACCATTGTTGGAGAAATTCAGAGAACTGCAGTCAGAACTATCACTATTCCTGTAGCATTTTATATGTCAGTAAATTGCCAGCAGAGAACTTGTAGCATATAGTATTGAGATCAGAATAAGATCTGACAAGATCCAACTACATAATTCGCCAGAATTGAAAAGTCAATCTGTAGTTTGGCTCAAGCAAATGAGGATGAAAATTTGCACTCAAGGACAAGCAGCTTCTGTGGTAACACTTACCCAAAGTAAGATGAAATCAGTGATCCCTCTATCCTTGAAATGGAAGACACTTGACAATAAAAAATGCCAGTCAAGCCTACTGTGTAGTCAGCCACCTTGGTGAGAAGTTCCAATACGTTGGCAGATATGCTGTGAACCAGGACAAGCAAGAATAACGTTTCAACCATCATTTCAGTATAACATCACATCCCATTAACGGGAAAAGGAAAGACCTATCACCTTCTAAAGTGCTTGTGCAGATCCCAATGCAAAAACCGCAAATGATTCTCTGCAGATACGGTTTTGTTGATACATCTGATAGCATTTGCGAATTCTGCACGAAGAATACGTTCTCGAGGCTTCTTTTCATGTGTCTGTCAAAAGATAAAAAGAGAAGCAGGAAGAAGAGAGAGGAAGTTAATTGCAGATAAAACTTCAGAAAAGTCGTGGCAAATGCTGTTACAAAATGCTTTTCTAAACACGGAACTAGGAGAGATGTAAACCTTGATCAAGTTCAGTATAATTATCGGATTTCCATATCTTTTGACCAGATTTTCGAAATGAAGTTTCGTGGCTTCATAATTGGGATCTCTGTTTAATACTTGATAGCAAAAAAAAAATGGCATAGTTAGATGGGAAGATATTGGTAAAGTTATGGGGAAACAAGACAAACAACAGAATTTATATCTTCACAAGCCTCACATGTTATATCAGGCTTAAGATTCAATCGTGAAGTTTCTTGTGACCAGAAAAGAGGGATTGAGCCCCGGTTCTGCACAATAGAACTGATTTGCACTGGGCATCCGTCAGGTACATCTTCAATCACGATCTGCTCTGTCTCAACATCATTGGCTACTCTGCCTTTCTCATTGACGCCTCTTTTGAGGTATCTGCACAAGAGATGAATTAGCAGGATCAGGCATAGGACGAGCAAATGAAGAGGAAGACTGGCCTATTTTATTGCTATAAAAAGTAATAAAGAAAAGAAAACAGGATAGATAGATACATGGAAAAGCATGGCTATTTTCCAGATAGATTCTTCCTTGGAATACCAAATAGAATCTATTACCTGGTGCCAGCATAATGCCGCGAGCGTCTAGCAATCAGGGTGAACCAGAATTGCTTGCCCAAGAAAGAGAGCTTCTCCTGATATGACACAGCAGCAGTGAACACAACATCATTCTCTCATTCTCTCAGCTAGGTACATGATTTCTTGCACAAATTATCATTGAAATGCATGAGGATGCTTTTTAACTTAGCTGCATGATGCTATTCTCGGTACAAACCATTTTAATTGATTAACAGTTAGATGAGTAAGCTAAAGACTGAATATTGATTAAATGGAACGGCAACAACAAAACTAAGCCTTATCCCACTAAATAGGTCTGGCTATATGAATTGTTTTACGCCCTTGCGCTTCATCCTGTATAACAATCATTCAGTAAAAACTCTGATTGAAGTACTTCACAATTCATACCTGGTGAAAGAACCCATGTACCAACGCGACTGTCCACAAGGTATTCTTGTGGTTATTCCGAATTCCACGTGTCAGATATTCATTCCAAACAAACATTGTATCATAGAGGCTCTGCCCAGACTCCTGATCACACAGGTTCTTCTGAAGGCCACGCATAACATCATATGAGTAGCTGAAGAAGAAGTCCTTCGTAAGATCAACCACGCACAGGAGCTTCTTGTATCTATTTGGATGATCAAAAGGCAAAGCATCTGGTTAAAACACACTGAACAGGAGAACAGATCGAACACAAACTATAAGTGTAATCCAACAATTTCAACCACAAAAGTGAAAAAGAATCAACAGTAATGTTCACCCTGTCCATTTGCAGTAAAATAAACTAGCAATGACTTCAAGAAAATTCAAACACTAAATAGGATGCAGTCGTAAAGTGTGATATCCTTATGCCACAGCTACAGACTAACTGGTCATCCAATGCATGAACATAAGTGAAGAACCAAGGCATCTTTAACTGAAACTTGATCTTATGAGACCACTGCCTTTGATTAAATTAGGAATAGAATGTTGCAAGACAAATGAGATTTTCTTCATCTTGTAGCAGTGCTATACGAGTAATAAGAAAAAAGGGAGTTATCTCAGCCCATTCTAAGTTCCAAGTCCAACAATTGCAATCAAGCTGAAGAGGACACATAACATATTTGACCACTAAATCAATCTTCAATTTACAGGGGAGAAATGGCCATCTGAATGCTAATCTCTTAGGTATCTTCTTAACAGTAGCGAGGTATATTACATTTACTCTCAGAATGGACAAAAGACCTGTTTTCACTCTTAGAAAAAGCCATATTTGTCTGCACTTGAGAATTTGGGATTGGAATCATGTTGCTCTTGCTGATTGAATATATAGCATGGCCACAAATATCACCAATCTTCCTTCTCTTTGTAATAATCAGCATGTAAAAGGGCCCCAAGAACTTGATGAACCCTAGAAGATACAGAAACGCCATGAGTTTCATGGGAAAATGAGTCGCTCAAAGATTGAATTTGGGTACAACGTACCAATAATTCCATAGCATGCAGTCACAAACTTAAGGCCACCACTTGCAATGTTTCCTTCATGTATCCGATTTAGCAGCTCACAACACTCATGCTCTGTATATGTGGTAGGATCCTCAAGAATGTTTAGCTCAGAAGGTTCTGATCGATCAATTTTCAGCACTCTCCAAAATGTCCTGTTTTTGTCCCTTCCGATCATGTAGAAGTTCTGTCACACGTATGAAGATGAAAATTAACACATTAGCCTATCTAACAACCTATAAAAAGAGATGGAAACGAACAGGTACGGCAAGTCCTTTTGTCGGTGAGTTTCTCAATATTGAAAAAACTTATAATTATGGAATCAACTCAGTCATCAGATTTCAAACGCCAAATAACAAAAATTTAATCAGAACTAAAAAAGAATAAACATTTAAGTGATTTGGATCTGTTCACAACACTACGAAAGCATGACAAAATCAACTGGATATTCACATATGTACGCCACCTCTGGCCTCCTTCATTGTTAGAAACATTTAGTGGTGTGGGGGCATGGCCTCCACAATAACTTCAATAACTTTGAGTTCTAGACTCAGCATCTGGACTGCCATGTTTTCTAAAAAGCGGTACTGGTGACGGCAAATTCAAGCAGACGTATATCTAATCCTCAAACTCAAGGAAGTACATCCCGAGAGATCCAATCGTAGCAACCACAAGGTAATCTCGCCCGTCTCAACTCCCGAAATCTTCGATTACAACAATTAGTGAACTTTCTGCATCACCAAGCAAGATGAATCTCATCTCGTGCGACCATCCGAAAACGAAATGAAACCAAAATAGTCCCCCTTTCACAGTGCTCCTCACCGTATGGATTTCCAAGAAGGAAGGAACAAGGTGAGGCGGATGGATCATAGCAAATCAACAGGTCAAACCGCAATCGCAAACTCAAAAAACGATCTGAGAAAGCTCGCGACGTACGAAACGAGAGGAATCACCGATTCATACTCACCGGAAGAACTTAAACCAGCAAATCGCAACCAGCCAAAGAAAAAAGAGAAACTCAACCACGTCCGAATCGAGCGGGAAAAAAAGAAGAAGCAAGCACTGGCGCCGGAGCAAGAAGCGAAGCTAACATTCCTAAAACCGATCTACGCGAACCCAGTCCATCCACGGAGAGCAGACACAGCAGCCGCAGCCGAAGTGGCAAGTCGGCCGGCGCTCGGGAACGCGCGCAGAAAACGTCCCGGGCAAATGCTCGTACACACATACCGAGCGAGTCTCGTAGAGCCTGAATTTCTGCAAGCGGTAAGCGCCGCCGGCGTCGGCATCGTCCTCGATCCGGCACCGCTGCTGCTGCTGCGGCTCCGCCGCCATGACGCTCGCCTCCGCGAATCTCAGGCCTCCCTCTCCCTGCTTCCGCCCAAGCTCGGCCCGCGAACTCAGCCGGACACGTCGGCTCGCCAAGCGCTGGCAGCCACCTCGCGAGGCCGCGAATCCGCACCCGCGGCAGCACCGCACCGCACCGCACCGCACCGCCGAGTCGCGCGCAGTCCGGCCGGGACCTCCCGGACGACCGACAGGCAAGCGAGCAAGAACGAGCGAACGCAACGGAACGAAAGCGAAGCTGGAAGACGAAGGAGGAGGAGGAGAGGTTGTGAACGGGAGAAGTTGAGCCCCGAAGGCGCGACCGAGAGGCAGATTGAGAGCTGCGGATGTGCAGAGCGAAGGTTTTGGGGAGAGAGAGAGAGAGAGAGAGAGAGCTCCGGCCACCGTGTCCACAAGAAATTTCGAAAAAACTAAATTAAATTAGAAATTTGCGAAATAAAAATAAAATAAAAGAGCGAGAAAAAAAAATACAAAAAACAAATGATGGCAATGGCTGGGTATTCGTTCCGCCGGGTTGGCGAACTCCCCATGAATTATTCTCGATTATTTTAACTTATTGTAAACCTAGGTACGGAATCATGTCTCAATTATTACGTTTTCGCAACAAAAAAAGAAAAAAAAAATTGCCTCGATTATTGCGCTTCTGCTCCGGGGCTTGATTATCGTGCTTTCGTTTCTTGTAATTATTACGGGACTGGTGATGTGAAAATGAGGTTTGTTAATTCGGTATTCGGGGTCAAAATCGAGCGTTGGTCAAACGACGGTCAAATGCCAATAATTAGCGGGACTTTTGGACATATAGAGGATCTGGCCGAGGGGAAATGTCGCGAGGGGACCATGATTGTCGATCGAGAAATTAACGCGCCCCCCCCTCCTGTGCATGGTACGAACGCGGGAAAACGCTTGATCTTCGTGATTAAGGAAAATTATAAGCGCGATTTTAAATTTTTCGAAGTATGCTTGGTCAACCCTCGAGTATATAAATATATATTTATATATATAATATATATTTATATATATAATATATATTTATATATATAATATATATTTATATTTATACATGTGTTTATACATATATATGGTTTTCCCTGCTGAAGGCAATATTATTAGGTCATTGCCTACATCACCAACCTATGTGTCAATGATTATAAGATGTATGATGACTATACAAGAGATAATTAGCATCTTAACAAATAGCTAATACCTTTTTTAATGCGTTCCATGTTTTTTTTGTGGGTGTCGTCATATTGGGTAAGCAGGTGCGTCATCACATAATTTTTTCAAATCATATTCAATCAACCCTCGAGTATATACACACGCATGTGTATATACGGTCTTCCTTGCCGAGAAATATATTATTAGGTCACATCACCGGCATATGTATTGTTGATTATTGGATGCCCATCGGCTATACAGGGAATAATTAGCATCTTAATAATTAGCTAATACTTATTTTGATATGCCTTCTATCACTTATCTAGGTTTCGTCCTTTTTAAGTTAGCGTGTGCGTCATGATTTTCTAGATATGCTTTTGCACGCTACTTTATTTACACAATCGTGATAATTTGGAATGTTGGTTTCATTTTCTAGATACGCAGATGATTGCTCGATTTTGCAAATCAAGACATTAGTGTCTTCTAATCGGGAGATTAGAGCATCAAAAGTTATATATATATGACAATAATACATTCACCAACCCTATGAATTTTTTAAACATCATGCAAAACGAGCAAATAGATGTCCTTATAAATAGTCCATTCATACATATAATTGATTTCTCATTCTCTTCAATTTTTCGTGACTCCATATTACCATACGGTATATACAGAAATTTCAGAATAATCATGAGTTTTCTAGCACAGAGAAATCGAGTAATCGAGTCTTATGTAATTAAATACGAAAATTTAAATAAATTAAATTAATTAACCGCAAGCAGCATGTCATGCTTAATTTACTAATTAAGGACTTTTTAATTATTGAGCACGTCAGAGTGCTTCCACTGAACTCCACTTCCACGTTTTTGCGCTAGGACTTCCTTCATGAAAAAGCGAAAAAGGGGGTCTTATTCTCTAAGCACTTGCATTTTTTAAATCACCCACGTTAAAAATCTTGATCCCAGTGGCAGTAGGTAATGACAAAAAAGTGCCTAACATAAAAAAACTAATAATAAATAGTAGGAGAAATGCCGCAAATAACCCTGAATAACGGCCGAAGCAGCTCGTACTTTTTTTTCGGTAGCCAAAATCCCTAAACTCCACGAACATACCATAAGTTTTGCCCAGCATGACATCAACAGCCTAAGCTTCATCTTCTCCTTCTTCTTGTGCGATTTCAATACCCCGACTCATATTAGTCCGACAATTGTACTATTCGCGTACCATCAAAAATCATAAACTTTAGTACCGTGACACCAATAACCCAAATTATTTTCCGAGTCATCAATATCCCAAACTTGTACTCGTAACAAGAACAAAAACATTCCATCATCAATTTCATCTGAGATGACCGTACAAAATCCCATGCAATGGATCTCATTTCAAGCAAATACCATGAAAGTACTTTTGTCATATCGATACAATTTTGGAGGTCTTGGTATTAGAAAAATAAATTTAGATTATTGATATCATATTGAGCATAATTTAGGGGTTCTCGGTGTTATAGTGGCATAGTCTAGGGTTTGTGGCATTAAATAGCATCATGCTTAATGTCTCTCTAATTTCTTCACATGTAACTTTAGTCAAGATTATCCATAGAAAATTAATAATGAATTGGTGAAGTCTACCTTAGGAGAAGAAGAATTTGAAATGAACATAGAAAATTAATACCCTTTGGCATGTGAAAAACGATGAGTGCATATGTGAAGGCATCGAGGATGATTGAGAGGAGGGTCAAGTTATTTGTCTAAAAGTCTTTTCACAGGTTGGTGGAGATAAATAGAGGGAATCATTATAAGTAGACCTGTTAAAATGGATAATATACATATTTTTTAACTCGTATTTGATGTATTGAGTTGGTAGGTAAGTTAGTTATATTCAGTAAATTGATCACAAATGGGTTTAGAATGACAAGGCCTAAAATAATACGGGTATTAAATAAGTTCGTAATGATTTAAACTTGATCCACCTTATGACTCTCTCTATTTTTTTCTGTTTTCACTTGATCTCGCGCTCACTTGTTCTATGCTTTTATCTTAATTTGTGTACAAGCTTTTTTGAGATTGGATTATTTGTGAATGTGTTTTTTAGCGATACGGATCAAGTATCTAAAATGAATAAATGCGTCAATTTTGATTAGACTATTTTCGATCCGACTTGCCCGTTTGACGGTCTAGCCACAAGTCAATTAAAAAAGTAATTAATTCCTTTTCCCTTGAATTGTTTTTGGTGTTTGAAAGAGACCGAAGCCCTTATGTGTTCAGACAACGGAGAAATCAGTCATCGTCAATCATGGATTTGTCTATTGAGGCGAGACGCACGAAGATTGAGTCCCCACTGAAGTTTGTGAACGTGGCAGAAAGTTAAAAGCTTCGTGGTCGCCAGGGAACTTGGGATGCCTTTTCCAAGTCAAAGGCTTTGCTCCTTGTCTGTTCAGATTCAATATATAAATACATTTTATACCGACAGTTAGGTAAATGGTTTGCTATATGTTAAAGAGTGGCATCAACGATTGCTTGGGCACATTTGATAAGCAAATTTTTTTGGGAAAATTAAATTTTCAAGGCACTAAAATTGCCGATATTTTGGAAATTGTACCGTTTCTTAAATTGGTTGCCTGACAAATACTCTTGAGATACTCTTAAGAGAAAATCCTAACTCGAATGGTTCCATCTAAGAAAAATGTGACGTGATTCTAATGCGAGATTCGTCACCCCGACCCATCACCTCATGTGCTTAGATGAACCTTCCTAGCAACGTGCTACAGCTAGAGTTAATCGATTAAGCGGGATGCTTAGTGCATGATCACAAGCCCTTATTAATAGCCCGCCCAAAATTAAGAATTTTCTACATAAGATCGATGGGATCAGGATGAGTTACACTCCATCCAACCCACGACAACCAACGACCATATCCCAATCATGGATGATGTCAATAAATTGGGGTCGCCTTCCTTTCCTTGGCGATTAACAATTGGGGAGTGGGAAAACCATAAATTGGGGGATGGAGAGGGAGGGACAACAGGGCGACGGTTAACTTCACAGGATAAGGGCGTGGAGCACAATCAATGCAATGCACACGCAAGATGGAAGTCTGCACACGCAAGAATGGAAGTTACAATGACCTTGGCCTTCGCCGGCCGCCGCCGCCACCACCACCACCACCATCATCATCGTCCTCGTCATTGTCGTCTATCGATCGAATTTTGGATGGGGGGGATGCTGTCGCTGTCGCGTTAGAAAGAGACCGCAGACAGCAGAAAGGTTTTGGTCTCTCTCGCCGCTCACCAAACCACGTGGATTGAGAGCTCAAATGAGGTGGCCGGCTAATGACCTACTTCCCCGTTTTGTAGCTGTATTCGAGCCACGGCCACTCACTCTGCTTTCAAGGGGAAGCGACTTCGCTCGCCAACCCATTCCGAACCATCTTTAATCGAGGGCGAAAAGGACGCAAATGGTCGTTGGAAGCTTGATCAAATATGTAATTTTATTCATGAATTCTTAATTTTTTCAATAAGAGTCCTTGAATTTGGCTCGATATATATAATCTCGTCTCTCAATTAGTCCACATAATTTAGTTCAAAATTTGATGTGGTGCCTGGACTTTTAAATATTTTCATATAATTTAGGGATTAAATTGAACATTTACTATTAGTTTAGAGAATATATTGAACAAATTAAAGGTTTATGGATGGCATTGTACATTGGACCAAAAGTTAGGGATCATATTGCATAAAATGAAAATTCTGGGTGTGACATGCACATTAAATCAAAGTTTAAGGACCATTTGTGGCATCAAGAGCAAGCAAGATCCAATCATTTAGGGGTGCAAGACAAATCGAAATTTCTGTTTTAGAAATAATTTTTTTATTCTAGACTTGTTTCTAGAATATAAATGTCTTTGGTAAAACTATTTTACTTTTCTATTTTTGGAACAGATTTTTAGGGTGCGCATAACAAAATTTATATTTTTTTTTATTTATGTGTTTTTCTGTTCCCCGAAATAGATTTAAAATAAAAAAATCCGTTTGATAATGCAATTTCTGGAACATATATCTATTTTAAAAATAGATTTGAAGCAAACATCGGAAGCTAAAATGTTTAGCTTTTCTTAATTCTGAAACAAAAATGAGAAATGAAAACTTTTTTTATCATTCACTCTCGTCACTACTTGTTGCCCTTTCATCGCCCTAGGCTGGCCGCTGGTTGCTTACCAGGTGCTAGACATCGGTCGCCAAGTCCGCCTCCCTCCTAGATATAAAAATTTTGTTCTATTATCAAACGAATTTTTATCTTAAAAACATAAATTTTTAGTTGTTATCAAACATGTTTCTTTACTCAGAAACTCGTCTAGGAAATATAAATTGAGAAATCAATGTATGGCAAGAAATTGATTTTTTGTTCCAAAAGTTTTGTCATGTGCACCCATATTCCATAAATAGGTTTAGAATAGAAATCGGAAGTAAAATTTTTTACTTCTCTATTTTTGGAATGGAAATAAAAAATAAAAACCCTTCCTATCACTCGTCTTCTCTACTAATTGGCCACCCACCCGCTGTCTGCCGCCACTGTCGCTGCCCATCATCTGCCGGTCGCCATCTGTCGCCCTTGAGAAGGATAAATATTGTAAAATTCTATTTTAAAAACATAAATTTTGTGTTGCTATCAAACACAGATTTTTACTTAGAAACTCATTGAGAAATATATAAAAAAAAATTATTTCTCTTCTAGAAATTTTAGCATCCATGCTCTTAACCACCGGCAAAGAAGTCTTTTGACCAATTCTAACTACTTCCCGTACCTCACGTTCGGCCGAGCAAGGGTGGCTCCATCATCGGTCGCCTTCGACTTGACCTTCATCGGTCGCATCCGATCCATGGACCCAATTCCCTATAATCACTTCACAATTAGAGAATAATCTAGTCAATGGTCCGAATTCATGCGAACATTCACGTAAAATCCGATTCTCACGCCAATAGCGGAAGAAATTCATCGGACACGCATCGAGTTGATGGTGAGGCCTCGCACCATCGTGAGCAGTCATTCGCAAGCATCGGATGCTCCGTCCTAACCACCAGATCATGCACGTTCTGGAATGTGAACGGAGTGGATGCCGGCGTGTATCGGGAGGGCCGGAAAGTCATTTCGCGGCCGCAAGCATTATTAGCTGGACCAGGGGGATGACGTGGAGCTACAGAGACGTCGAGGTGTCCCTCGACCACGTGAAACATGCCCTCGCTCGCTCGCTCGCTAGAATGCGTCCAAAAGCTCCCTCGGGCCGACAGCAACCGCCACGTCGCCACTGTCCAGCGGGGCGATTTGTTAAATAAGGTCAAACCCAATTGTTGGCATCCGCCGCAGCGTCTCCCCCACTCGCGCGTCTCGGGATTCTCCATGAACTCGCGGGAACCGAAACTAAAATTTCGTCATCTTATTATTTTCCGAGAAATAAAGGAAAAATACCGTGGGACGTACTGATTACTATTCTAAGATACCGTGGGACGTACTAATTACTATTCTAAGGCATGCGTGATTTGACAGAGACCCACCCTCCGTGGGGGGTGGTTGTTGTTGGGAAATTCCCTTCACATTTCGTGACAGCTCGGTCAAATCATTTCACGATGGCTCAGTCTGATTCATGGGTGTCGGATTTCAAAATAAATCCTCAATTTTGACAGTATCACAAGCTTAGTATCATTTTATGTTTTTTCTTGGATGGTCAAAGGATCTGAAGGGTTATATCAATTTATTTGTTTTGGCCGATAAAGGTCGAGTCAATGCAAGTTATTTATTTACGCAATGTAGCATGGCTGTATGCGTTTTTTGAGCCATATTGTCCTCCATCCTTAAGCAGAGGAAATATACCAAATTTGTTTTTCACACGGATTAAAACATATAACTGAAATAAGCAATCTCATAGAGAAAGAAACATATATATTTTTTAAATTATGACAACCTTAGACAACATGGTTCAGAAGTGTCAATAAAAGTGAACCCCAATCGAACAAAAGAGCTCTCACGACGATTTGACATTTTCTATACGAGTGTCATTTTCGAAAGTTACCGTGAGAAATGACGTTTTATGTAGGAAAAACGACAAAATAATAATTAGCGATACACTACTCGTCCATTTTTTTTTCTCCTTTAAAAAAAAAGAAAAAGAGACTGTTCTTCCAAGGGTGCACTGACGTTTCGCCTGGCCCCCTGAAGCTGTTGCCCTGTCTTCAGCCCACGGGAACAGGAACGTCCCCAAAAAAATTTGCAGCCATCAAATCCTGGAAAAATCTCGGAAATCACATGGCCACATACTGGCATCGTACTGGGTCACGGACAACGATCGCACGAAGGTGAAACGTGACCATCGCCATGGGATCATTGCTTCTAGTTCACAAAAACAGAGTCCCCTGTTTTCGTCTCTATCAACTTCAAGACACGGAGAGGCCCCTCGAAAGGGATTTGACAAGTACTTTTTGGCGGTTTTGAATCCTATGCTTGTTTAAGGCGTGTATTTTTTTTTTTTTTGGTCGATTTTAAGGCGTGTAGTTGAATCGATAAATATTTTCAGGTTTAATTTATTTCATAAAAAAATGTGAGATCAAGAAGCCTTTTATTAAGGAAGGATGACAATATTTTTTTATATTTGGTTGAAAATTGAAAATGAATTAGAAAATATTTTTACGTTGTTCGGTATAGAAAAATTGATTTAATTTTCCTGAGAAATGTTATCAAAATATTTGATATTTAAAATGATTTAATTTTCTTTTTTCCTTCTTTCTTGGTTGGTCACCGACCACGTTGACAAGCTCGCTAGATTTTGACGAGCCAAGTTGAGCTAGCCTTGAGCGAGGCTCCACTTGCAAAATTCGAGGAGCTCAAGCTTTGCCAGATCAATGAGCTTTAAGCTCGAGCCTCACTAGTCTTGGGCGAACTTCATTCCTTGCCTATGGTAGGTTGTAGGGCAACGATGACTGGCCAAAGAAGAAGGAAAAAGACAAGAAAATAAAAATATTCATTTTTTAAAAAATATTTTCATAAGAACGAATTTTTCATTAACTAATGATCTAAGCTTGAGTGCTAAGGACTTGAGCACAGCCTTTTGTGGAATCCAAGCTGAGTGTCAAGGACGAAAGCTTAATTGTTAAAAACCTAAATACTTCTTTCATGGACCTGGGTTTGGGTGCCAGCGGGGTAGAGCGCGTGCACCAAGGCTTTGGGCCCGACTTCGAAGGACATGAGTGTGGGTGTTGGAGGGTCGGGCCCAGGCTCGATAGACTTCGGCATAAGCACTGGAGACCTGGTCTTGAACATTGGGGATCCGAGAATCAATGTTGGGATTCTCGTGTCCAAGTATAGAGTTTTAAGACCGAGTGATGATACCTAATTAAATTTTGGAAAATATTTTCCAATTTTCCCTAAAAGAAATCGTTTTTTCTAAATTTAAGTATTACTTTTTCATTTACTAGGAAAAATATTTTCCATTTATTAATCATTTTCCTAAGCGAACCAAGCACCGGAAAATGAGAAAAATATTTTATGTGAAACAAACGGAACTCAAATCTCGAACATCGATTTTGATAGGAAAGAAGTCGGGTAGCTCGATTGATCTAGTTTCACGGGAAAAATAAAGCAAATGGTGCATAATAAACCTTTTTTCCATTGAAAAGCTTGTCTCGTGTCTTGCTCCTGTCTAGACATATTTGCAAAATGAGAGGTCAACACTACCTCCGACGCTACGTAGGCTGTCACAACAGGCACCTAATGGGATGGTCTTCTAGCTTAGAATAGTTGGAACAAATTACTATAAAATGTCCAGTCGCCCGCGGAATTAGGTCCAACCATACATGATTTATCTTGTTTTTATTTCGCGAATTAGGTAGCTCACCCCTCAATTGGGCCTCGGTACGTAGGTGTTCTAATTTCATCATTCATGACCTAATTACGTCGTGGGTTAGCAAGAGTTCGTTGCATATCGACCAAAGTGTTATAACAGTACGTGATACCTTAAGAAAGAAATGGAATGCTGTCAAAAAATTCCAGCACGACATAAAGATGCATATATTATCCAAAAGATGCAATAAAAGTAGGGGTTAGTAATTCCGGTTTCAATCTAGGTTCCACCTGAAACTTACCCATCAAAATAAGTTTATTAATTTTTGGAACCTGGAAACCATCTTGCATATCCAAGTACTTCAAACCTACCTTGTCACAGGTTCTAAGATTTACTTAAGTTCTACTTATACTTTTAATTGAATGATTGTAATGAATCATCAAATTTAATATCTTGCATTTGCTACAATTCATTGATATTATGAAATATTAAAAAAGTAAAAGTCTTAGTTATGGATATCGCTGTAAATGAAAGCTTAGTGGTTTCAAATTACACATTTATCATTGGACACAATGGAATACCGTAGGATCATGCGAATACATAGAACAAGAAAATTATAAAGACTTGTTCTAGGTGAAATTCCAAGTTCCAAGTTCCCGATTTCACCTGGAACTTGGAACTTATCTATTACATATTTTAGAACTTGGAATCCGGCTAGTTCTCACCAGTTCGATTCTCAGGTTCCTAATTTTACTCTGGAATCATGCTCACCTTTCGTAAAACGACGGTGTCTCTAGAACCAAAGTAATTATTTAGCATCATAAAAGCACGCAACGCGTGAGAAAAACGTGGGTCAAAATGAGAACAGGATGTATTATTTTAGGGCCAGTTGCCCAACACATCACCACTCAGATTCACTAATACATTAGATTTTGTGGTCTCCATAACATCATTCGCGTGTCACTATCAAGAGACGCAAGCATTTCTTCGATCCAACTCTATTAAGTGGAATCCAATTCATGAAGACCCATCCGAGAAAATCTTCAAGTTATAGGGCCCGACGACACGGGCCGGCCCGTTCCAGATCAAACCGGCCAGTTGCCTATTGGCGCTCTCCGTCGGACGACCATGATCGAACCGCACGAACTCGCTCGGGTGGCCGCACAGGTTGTACTTTTGCCGTCCCGTTCTTGCCGCCTCCACAAGTGAAGTTCCCGTTGTACGGCCCGCTCCCGCAGCACGCCCTCTTCCCTTACTTGAATCCTACCACCGGCACCAATAACAAGAACGCCGCAAGAAATTAAGACCGACCTAAAACATGACATGATCAAGAAAATCGTGCTACGTTGATGATGGAAGTGAAGATTTCAAAAGGGTGGACGGCGATTTACCGAATTTCGAGCTGTACAGAGTTCGCAGCGTGAGGGAGGTGTAGTAGTCGAAGAGCGCGTGCGAGAATCCAGCGTGCTGATAGGCCAGCTTCCTCAGCAGCCTTGACAGAGCGATGTTGTGCATTTTTGCTAGCACGGGCGGGTCGTGAAGGCAGCCGTCGATCCCCGAGGATGCTCGGGTGGCCGGCATGCACCCGATCGGCCCGACGTTCTGGAAAGCAAACTTCCTCCCTCCTAGTGCATATACTTCCTGCATTCATAATTTGTTTCATGGGACGAACATTAGCGTTTCGAGTTAGTCACCCGATCTGTGCACTCTAACAGAACTTGGTATTGCAGAGTCGGAGCTCCCTACTTTAATCACAGGGGTGAAATTGCCCAGCACCATTGTCATGAATGTCATCTTGTAAGCAGCAGTGAGGACAGATGATTTGGGGTCGGTTTTGAGGACCATGTCGTCGTTGCCTCCCATGCTGAACAAGTAGACCGCATTCGACAGCAACTTTTGCGCATCCTCATCGCCGAGCTGTTGCCTCAGCCCCTTCGCCACCTCCTTGAAATAGCTCAGTTGTAGCTTCAGGTGTATCTGTTTCCCATCAATGAATCAGAACTAATTCCACCTCGTTTCCTACCGGCCAAATGATTTCAAATTTGTTTGTTTCAATTGTGAATTCTCACTCAGTCGATCAAATAAAACATTATTATTTCCTCCCCTTGATTTAGCAGATATTCTGGTTTTAAGAGCTAAGGTTGCTCCATGAACAGACCGTCTATAAATCGTCCATTACCGAATACAAAATGATGTGACAGACACATAAAGGAAGTGCCAAATGGATCTTCGATGGTGAGCTTCTAACTCCGTTAGGCATAAAATTCGTTGACACCACCTAGACATCTGTATCAAGCGGGATAAATCTTTTTCCTTTTTTTTTTTGGTATTGCAAGCAGGACAATTCTACTGCATTCAATGGTGTGTTGAAGTGTGCTATGAATTTCCTAACATAAGTCAGGTTCAAACTGTTATTTTCCAAGTAGCATAGCAGATTCAGACTTCACTTAAGCTTCAACCATCAAAATTTGCTGAAACTGTGAAAACTAGCATACTAGGAACCTTCTCTCAACTCTCTGAGACTCTGAATCTTACTGTCCTGGTACGAGTCTCTGGGAAGACGCCTGCTTCGGCCTATGCAAAATTGACCCTGTCGCGACCTACCCTCGGGGGGAGGGAACAGGTTTAGGGGTATTGCCTAAAAGATAGGCTTAAGGCCCATTGATTAGGCGTAGGCTCTCCCAAGCCCATACCCAGCGTGACGTTGGGATATTTTTTAAGAATTTCGCATAAAAGGAGTCGCCACTAGCCTATTGGGGGTCGGCTAGAAACCAAGTGAGGCATGGGAGCGTGCCTCACTTCCTACGTAACCAGAGAATCTAGGTTCGGGGACTTGATTACACTAATTGAGCAATTAGTGCCCTTTCGGTACCTAATCTTGTTCGTTTTAATAAAATGATTTTTTTGGCAGACAATTTGAATTGATTTTATACTTTATCCACTAACATGTGAGGTGACCATGCATGTGCGCAATCATTAAAGTCATAATCATAACTAGCAAGATCCTAATTGCATTAAAAATTAAACACTTGCAATTAAACTTAGATAGATATGCGAATTAAACATGCAATAGTCGAAATAAAAGCAAATAAATATCTAATTACACTAAGAATGCGAAAAGTAACAACTCTTGACCAAGCCCCAACATTTTTGGATTTTCGAAATTTTTAATTAAAAAGAAAAATTAAAATTAAAAAAAAAATAAAAAAAATTAATAAAAAAAATTCGGGGGCTTCTACATTCGCCGCAAGGGGAGCTTTTGAGTGAATGCACCTATCACTCCTACGTCACTCAGATATAGGAAGATGGCACCCGACAAAGCGTTCCCTATCGCCGGATTATGAGAGCCATCCAGAACGCTGATCTCTCGTTGTAAGATCAGCGTTTTGGTTGGGTGGAAGGGATCTCTCTTGATGATGATGTTAGGCGGCGTTCAGAACCAGCCTTGAAGTGAATGAATTAGAAAGAACGAAGAAGTAAGGAAATGAGACGACTCTTTCTTGAACTATATCATAATTTTTTGTAATTTTTAATAATTTTTGTAAATTTTTTTGTAATTTTTGATAATTTTTAATAATTTTTGGATTTTCGAAATTTTTAATTAATTTTAAAAAAATTAATTAATTTTTTTTGAATTTTTGAATTTTTGAATTTTTTTTAATGCTTTTAGAGTTTTGAATTTTCAGAAATATTTTTGAATTTTTATTATTTTTTTTTCGAATTTTTCGATTTTTTTTGAATTTTTTTGAATTTTTAATATATTCTTAATATTTAATTCGAAAAAAAAAAAGGGATCCGGATCGGGTAAACCCAAATCCGACCCGCGGGCCCAATCCGAACCGGATCCAATATTTTTTATTTGATTTTTTAAAATAAATAATAATAATAATAAATTTAATAATAATAATAAAAAAAAAAAAAAGAAGAAGATTGCTGCGCACTCCCCTGCAAACTTTCCTTCCCGAGACCAACTTTTCCTCTTTTGATTTTACTTCTTTTTTTTACTTTTTGTTTTCTTTTTCTTTTATTTTGTTTTTGGTCTTCTCCTTTGTGGGTGCCCCTGCACGCCCGAAGCTTCTCCATTTTTACCAACTCTTCGCTCCTCACCGAAGCTCGACCAAGCGACACCGGTCGAGGCAAACGGCATTCCACCACCGAACCATCACCTACCGGTCGTCCATCCCGACCCGCACAGACCACCGTCGGCCACGAACTCCGGCGACCATAAACCCATTTACCGGAACCAAGAAACACGGCCACTCGACAATATACGATTTTTCGCGATAAACGTACGAAAAGAACGGATGCAAGCAAAACAAACATAACATTGCAGATGTAGGCGCAAAAATGAGCCAATCCCCATATCAAAACGTGAAATACTCTTCCGATTCTCATTCGGGCATTTTATCAAACACTTGGCATACAATGTTAATATAGGGGATTTTCGACTTGGTACAGACACAAACTCAAATCTAAACCTCATAAACACGCATCTAAAACATCTATCAACTTTCGGGGAAGACCGGTTTGGACCGAAACTTGCGCGAACTAGTCGGCGCAAGCTTCGGCCCGTCGTTTTCCGAAGACAGGAGACACCCTATAAAAAAAAACCTACCTGGTTCGAGGGGAGGGCTGCAACGGACAGTGGCTTTCAGGCGAGCGACTAACCACGGCGAAGGTTTTCTTCCGGCTCCTTCCCTGCCTTCCGCTCTTCCCTCTCTCCCCCGGTCCTTCTTCTTGTTTGTTTTTTTTTTTGTCCTCCCCCTGATCCGCGACGACCTCCCCCCTTTTTCTTCTCTCCTTTCTGCTCGCGTGCGCCTGGCTCCGCCCACCAGCAGATCCTGCCAGGCGGCTCTGACCTCGTCCCATCCCCATGCGCCTGCCACCATGAGATCTCTTTGTCCCCTGCTTTTTGGCTTGGCTTTTTTTTCTTTCTTCTTCGCAGGTTCCCCGTGCATCCAACGGTTGAGGGAGAAGACAACGCGCCGGGCCGGGCCGAAGGGAAGAAAAGGCTGGGCCGCGCGAGTAAAAACAAAAATTAAATAGGAAAACCAATAATTAAAATTTTTGGTTTTGATTTTTCATTTGATTTTGATTTTTCTTTTTATATATACTATTTGAAAGATAAAAAAAATAAAAAAATATAGGTGTCAACAGCTGCCCCTCTTTGAATGTAACCTCGAAGAGGTTGTAATCAAAGACAGAAGACACCTAAATTATTTTGGCGATAGAAAAACCCTAGGTACATATGCACGTATTAGATTGACGAAAAGGACTCAAAACTATGGAAATGCATCCTGTCAATAAGAGGAAGAAAAACTCCAAGATACAAAGCTCTCCGGGTCATAAGAAGTGAGGAAGACTCCAGGATACAAGGCTCTTCGGGTCAGAAGAAGGGAGAAAGACTCCGGGATACAAAGCTCTCCGGGTCATATGAAGTGAGAAAGACTCCGGGATACCAAGCTCTCCGGGTCATATGAAGTGAGGAAGACTCCAGGATACGAAGCTCTCCGGGTCATAAGAAGTGAGGAAGACTCCAGGATACGAAGCTCTCCGGGTCATAAGAAGTGAGGAAGACTCCAGGATACAAGGCTCTCCGGGTCATATGAAGTGAGGAAGACTCCAGGATACGAAGCTCTCCGGGTCATAAGAAGTGAGGAAAACTCCAGGATACGAAGCTCTCCGGGTCATAAGAAGTGAGGAAGACTCCAGGATACAAGGCTCTCCGGGTCATAAGAAGTAAGGAAGACTCCAGGATACAAGGCTCTCCGGGTCATAAGAAGGGATAAAGACTAAGGTCTCATCGTGTAAAAACGAGTATTGACCGGGTGGCGGACAAGCGTGATTTACGGATGAAACCACCAATCTTGGGAAATGACATGGTTTAAGGTTAACCATGAACCTTTGGTTTTTAGGGAAGCACCCGCTAACCCCTTAGAAAATTGCATGGCTTCACTGATGAATCCTGTCAAACTCAACTTGAGCGAATGTCATTAGAGACGTCATCAAGAGACGTATTGGCAATATTGTAGCATTAATTGAACAAAATAATCAAGTTGAGTTCGATTGCTTTAGAAAAAACACTCAATGTCCATTAGCATCATGTGGCGCAAACTGTCATCTTGCTCGTGGATATATCATTAACCATCAAATTTTCTAGGAGACAAGTTCTCATCAGAACGGCTACGACTCGAGAAAAAGGCTCATTAAGCATGCCAAACTAGAGCTTCTTAGTTAGAAAGGGTTTCTCACACACTCTTAATGAAATGTCTACTTGATCCCATCCATTCATGTGGGAGATAATCGGTTGCTGAAGGTATCTCACATAACCTATGTCAAAGGCTTCCGGAAACATTCGCAATGAGCACAATCTGATCGATCAAAAAGGTCTTTTGAAAGGATTGCGATATAGGCTCGATTAGGGCTCACACAAAGGAATTATTGCTTTGAGACCAATAAAGGAACATTTGTCACCATCTTCATCGGGTTTACAAGTCGAGAACTTGGAAGATAAGACAAGATAGAATTACTTCCACTCCTTCAAGCAGTAGCTTCTTTGTGGTATTCTCATTCGCTCAAACCATCCCAATCAGAAGAGACTTTGGGAAAGGGTTGTAATGTTGGTTTGGGAGAGGCTCAAAAGGCTTAAAATTTTCAAGAGGGTTTTAAGAGTCGGTGATCATCATGGCATCGTGACCAGGTCACTTGACCTTTCGAAAGCATCTGGCTTTTGAAACACTGCACACCTCGAAAGTCCCCTAGTTAATTATTTCGCACGGGAGCTTTACTCCTTTTTCTAATTTCCTTTGCACTTGCGGTGATGATGATTTTTTTTTTTTTTTTTTACGCAAGCACTTGGACTTTGATATATTATTTTTTATAAGATGCAGCCCTTTGGCTCTTTTTGACGGGCATTGGCCTTGCTTTTACTAGGCACACTGCTTTTTCATACCCCCTAGTTTGTCGAACTTTTTGCTTTTTGAACTTTTGTAGCTCTTACGACTTTCAAGATGTTTTTTTTTTTACATTTTCTCCTAACTGTCAATTATATTTTGTCAATTCTTATGCCTTACCCCAATGAAGGGAGATGATCACCACTAGGGGTTTAGAAATGAATAATCAGGCCCAAATTGGTTAAAGCAATGGATATCAGTGTTTGGGTAGAGAATGAAATGCTCTTCTTCACATTGAGATGAGTCAAGCTTTGATGAGAATTCCTCTGAAGCTACCACCAGAAGATTGATGCAAGTGAAAGTAATAGAATCTTTCTTAATATTTCGCTCTATAACACGACCGTAACCTCTTGTGCTGCCCCAATGTAGGGTCGTTTTCGACAATGGTACTTTGAAGAATCATCTCTCTCTCTCTTTTTGGCCCAAATGGTTAGCAAGAGATTAGCATGGTGTTTGGAATTGACAAAGGGAACGCCCTTATCATTTCAATCTTTGTGCTCAATTCGAATGAATCATTCGTCCTAAGAGAAGGTCGCTCTTCACTCAACTCTCAAAAGTATTTGAAGGATGTGTTTGGAAATGACTAGTCTTTTCATCCTAAGCACCTCTTGTTTGGCATGATTAACATTTCACCTTTTACCCGAATAGAATCATTTTTAGGAGCCCCCCTTTTCGAGGGTCACTGATATGAATTACGCATAGTAACACCGGAAATAAGTCATACAAATGATGCCACGCCCTTTTTTTTTTTTTTTAAATCTCGGTTTGTCTCTCATTCAAGAAAAAGAGGTATTTAACCATTTGCATAGAGACTTGATGGGTCTTTGAATCGACTTTTCCCTCCGCCATTTCGTCATCGAACGGTAAGATGCCTGAAACACAAACAAACATGCGTGTATGTAACATATGCATGATATCTACAATGTTAGGCATGATGCCATGTGACTCATATTGCGCATGAAGTGGTTCTTCGACCTTGATTTCAATCACGGAAAATATTTCTTGACTGCATCGGTGTTTACAGGTCTAAGCAATTCACTGCCATCCATTTCAACTAAAATCAAAGCACCACCAGGTAGAATCTTCTTAATGACATACGGCCCCTCGTAGTTCGGGGTGAATTTGCCACGAGGATCTGGTATAATCGGAAGCACTTTCCTCAGCACCAAGTCGTTGACTTCAAAGTGTCTGGGACGCACCCTTCGATTGAAGGCTTTTGCGACTCGTCTCTGATAGCATTGTCCATGACATACAGCTTGCAATCTCTTCTCATCGATCATGTTTAACTGCTCATGCCTCTGTTGCATCCACTCAGTCTCATCAAGTGTAGATTGGGAAAGGACTCTTAGAGAAGGGACTTCAACTTCAACAGGCAAGACTGCCTCCATCCCGTACACAAGTGAGAAAGGAGTTGCCCCCGTGGAGGTGTGGATAGAAGTTCGATATGCCATTAGCGCGTAAGGAAGCCTATCGTGCCAGTCACGATAATTTTCAGCAGTCTTTGATAAGATTTTCTTTATGTTCTTGTTTGCCGCCTCTACTGCTCCATTCATCTGAGGACGATACGGTGAAGAGTTCAAATGCTTAATTCGAAATTCACTAAACAAACCATCCACGACTTTGTTGTTCAAGTTAGTGCCATTGTCGGTAATGATCGCCTGCGGCACCCCGTAACGGGCGACAATGTCACGACGAATGAACTTTGCCACATTCTTGGCAGTAACATTAACATATGAGTTTGCCTCGATCCACTTGGAAAAATAGTCTATTGCCACCAAGATAAACCGATGCCCATTTGAAGCTTTGGGGTTAATGGGCCCAATCACGTCAATTCCCCACATTGAAAAGGGCCAGGGTTGAGACATTTGGTGAAGTTCATTTGGAGGGGCATTTATCCTGTCTCCATAAATTTGGCACTGGTGACATCGTCGTACGTGTTGAATGCAGTCGGACTCCATGGTCAGCCAATAATAACCGAGTCGCATGATCTTTCTCACCAAGAAGTGTCCGTTCATATGGGGGCCACACTCCCCTTCATGTATCTCTTTCATCAAACGGTCGGCTTCTTTAGCGTCGACACACCTTAACAATGTCGAGTCGAATGACCTTTTGTAGAGGACATCTCCATTGACGAAGAATTTCGATGCTAACTTTATTAAATGCTTTCTGTCTGCTGCTTCACTTCCTTCCGGGAATTCACCCTTCTGCAGGTACTTCAAGATGTCGTGATACCAAGGATGTCCGTCTGACTCCTCTTCGACCGTCATGCAATAAGCTGGGCGTCTAAAGATCTCAATCCTCAATGGTTCAATGTCCATGCCCCCAGCTACTTGTAACATTGAGGATAGGGTAGCCAGGGCATCAGCGAATTGATTTTGGGACCTCGGTAAATATTCAAATGATATTTCTTGGAATTCCTTTATCAACTCCCCTAGGAACTCATGATACGGAACTAATTTAGAATCTCGTGTCTGCCATTCACCTTCGGTCTGTAAGATGATAAGGGCCGAATCACCGTAAACCTGCAACTTCTGGATCTTCATATCAATGGCAGCTTGGAGGTCGAGAACGCATGCTTCGTATTCAGCAATGTTATTCGTACAAGGGAACGTCAATTTAGCGGCGACAGGGTAGTGTTGTCCATCTGGGGATATAAGAACTGCCCCAGTTCCAAACCCGGCTAAGTTAACTGCACCATCGAAGTACATCGTCCATTTGTCGCTTGATACAAGTAAAATTCGCTCTTCCACGTCACTATCCTCATCAGATGTTCCAGCCCCCTTGGAACTTTCTGCTAACATATCTGCTATGGCACGACCCTTAACGGACTTCTGTCCCAGGCTCTGAACGTCGAACTCTGAAATTAAAATTTGCCACTTGGCAAACTTGCCAACCAGCGTCGGCTTCTCCAAGAGGTACCTGATGGGATCATTTTCGGTGACCAACAGGATTCGATGATGGAGCGTGTATTGCCGCAGCCTGTGCAGGACCCAAATCAAGGCCACGCAAGTTCTCTCAACTTCTGTATAGTTCATCTCGGAAACGGTGAACTTTTTGCTCAAGTAGTATACCGCGCATTCTCTCCCATCATTTGGCCTCTTCTGAGCTAACATGGCTCCCAATGATTCATCGTGTATGGTCAAGTACAAAATCAGGGGAATTTTAGGGAGAGGGGGCACTAGGACTGGTGCGTGAGTGAGATAGTGTTTTATCTTCTCGAAGGCGCCCTGACACTCTGCATCCCACTCAATCTTTGCATTCTTTTTCAGGAGTTTGAAGAACGGCTTCGCTGTTTCAGACAATTGACAGATGAACCTCGCCACATAATTGAGTCGTCCCATTAGACTGCGGACTTCCCTGGCGGTAGTTGGGGGTCGTAGATCACAGATAGCCTTAACCTTTGACGGATCAATCTCTATGCCCTTACTACTGACCATGAATCCTAATAGCTTCCCAGATTTTGCTCCGAAAACGCATTTTGCGGGGTTGAGACGCAGCTTGAATTTTCGAAGGCGCTCGAACAGTTTCCGCAAGACTTCGACATGGTCCTCACCTCGTCTTGATTTCACGATCATATCATCCACATATACTTCGATCTCCTTATGCATCATGTCATGAAACAACGTGACCATGGCCCTTTGATACGTTGCTCCAGCATTCTTTAGACCGAAAGGCATCACTTTGTAGCAAAAAGTCCCCCAAGGAGTTATGAATGATGTTTTACTCCTATCCTCCTTCTTCATACGGATTTGGTTATATCTAGAAAAGCCATCCATGAAGGAGAATAATTCAAATCCCGCCGTACTGTCAACCAAGACATCGATATGCGGGAGCGGAAAGTTGTCCTTGGGACTTGCTCGATTCAAGTCACGATAGTCAACACACACCCTGATTCGTCCATCCTTCTTCATTACAGGCACGATATTTGCTACCCAATCAGGATAACGAGTCACTTCGATAAAGTCTACTTTCAATAGCTTCATCACTTCCTCTTCAATCCTCTTGGACAACTCTGGTTTAGTTCTCCTGAGTCTTTGCTTCTTGGGTGGCATATTAGGATCTGTTGGCAAAGCATGTTCCACAATTTCGGGGTCCAATCCCGGCATGTCGGCATATGTCCAAGCGAACACATCTTGATATTCTTTCAGGAAATTAGTCATCTTTTCCGCCCCTGACTCTGAGAGACATGCCCCGATCTTTACTTCCCTGACATTTTCTACATCACCCAGATTTATGGTGACTGTCTGCTCTTTTGTCAACGGCCTTAATTCTTCATGTCGATTCCACTCGCGTTCAATCCCCTTATGATCATCATCATCGGTGCCATCAGAACCTGAGGAACTTTCTTCATGCACATCCGAGTCACATGTGTCCTTATTATGATTATGCATAATGTGATGCCTGAGATGCGATGAGATGAGTTAGAGTAATGTCAACAACAAGGGTGATGCATGTCGTTTTGAAAAAGATTTTGAAGTATTTTTTGTAAAAGTTTCAAGAACTCGTCCTCATATCCGCGGATTTCCTTGTCCTTGCAAAATGGTCAAATAAGGGAGCATGTGGAAGCCTAGGCCTCAGCGACCATCATAGGGCTAGTTTGATGTGCTTTCACATGTCCTTAATAAATAATGTGTCTATTTTATTGAATTAGGAAAGATAAGGCCGTATTTTAACACACACCACCCCCGACCAACGGCTCAAGATCGGGGTTAACCGTAGTTCACGTTACGAACGACATAAACAGGAAACAAAGAAAGAAAAGCTACGAGGTCCCGCCTAGGGGAGAATACATAAAATAAAAGACTAGGTCAAATGAGAACCGCCCTACTTTGGAGGGACAACCATGACTTCAGAGGACTCAGCTTCCACGCACGCCAGGATGGTGCATATGATGTCGTCCTTGAATAGCTCGGTCACACCATAAACGTCCTCCTCTTCCTCGAATAACATCTTTGGAGGTCCCGGAAACGTGTCTTCTAGCAACGGGGGAAATGGGCCTTGATCGCCCTCGTCCTCCTCTGTTCGGGCAAGACGTTCACTCCTATCTCTATAGCCACCTCGGCCTCCTCGGGCATTTCGGCCTCTCTGCCTTCCACGGACTCCTCGATTGCCACGACCATCTTGCTCACTACGACCTCCTTGCCCCTCAACATATCCTAGGCCTCTCCTCTTCGAGTGTTTGTGAGCTTCAATGGGTTTTCGCACACCTTGACCATGTGATCCAAGGCCCTCTCCAGGATTATACCCGCTCGCCAGCATAATCTTTCCCGCAGCTATGGCCGGCTTAGACAATTCAGGAGCCTTAATGAAAGACCCTGCAGGCACATGGACCATGGACACTAGCTCGAGGGTTTGAAAGCTGGATTCCTCAGTACACTCGGGCTCCACATAGGGGATGGTTGTCTCGTGATAGATCTTGAAATCAGATTCTCCATGGACCGTGATAAGCCTGTTGTCCACCACGAATCGTACCTTCTGATGGAGGCTAGAGGCAACAGCACCCGCTGTGTGGATCCATGGCCTCCCTAGCAGAAAATTGAAGGCGCTTGGTATATCTAACACCTGTAACAGGACTTGGAAAAGTACAGGGCCAATCAGCAGCTCAAGTTCAATTTCCCCTATCACCTCCTTCTTCATCCCGTCAAAAGCTCGCACAGTCGACTTGCCAGTACGGATTCTCCCAAGATCAATACCAAGACGATGGAGAGTAGCCAACGGGCATATATTGAGCGCCGAACCGTTATCGATTAACGCTCTACAAACAAGAGTACCCTCATGCTTCACTGAGATATGTAGCGCTTTGGTATGATTAGGACCATCGGGGGGGAGATCCTCATCAGTAAAGGAAATTTGGTCTTTCAGTAGAACGGCCCCAACGAACTCTTCTAACTGGACTTCATCGATCGACTCCGGTACGTGCACCTCATTAAGGACTTTTAGCAAGATGTCCCTATGCTTCTCGGAAGATTTGAATAGTTCCAGGAGGGAGATTTGAGCCGGCAACTTCCGCAGTTGATCCACCACGTTGAACTCACTGGACTTTACTACGGCTAAGAATTGTTTTGCCTTCTCCTCGGTCACAGCCTTCTTTTCTATTCCTTTATCAGGTGCGTAACAGCGACCTGATCACGTGACAGCATCTACCTCATTTGTTCCATAATCCCAAGGTACAGCTTTGGGATTGAATTTAGGAGGATATTCCAACATTATCACTTCATCTTTCTCCTAGGGTGGCAATTCAATCGTGACCGGCGTTGCGTTCTCTCCCGTGACTTCAATTGCCGACATCTCCTCAACCATAAGGTCAATTACTGTGGGTTCAGCGATTTCCATCTCGACATTCCCGGCGGACTCCTCATCAGATAGTTCAATCACCATCGGGGTTATCATAGCTATCATCCCTTCCTCGTACAAAGCTGGGGTCTTTGAGATACCAGGCATAACCTTTCTCGCCCGAGAACTACAAGTGAAGTTGCAGGAAGATGAGCAGAATGACGACGGCATTATCATGGACACGACCTTCTCTTCTTCTTCTTCGCGTCGGATTACTCCCATAACCACCATCCTACGGACACGGTGCAGTTTCTCTTCTAGGGTCACATTCTCTTGACCTCCGTAGTATCCTGCTAGCACTAGGGACTCATACAATTCAGAAGCATCTACCACTAGAGGCTGTTGACTCGTCCGCGTGTCCTCAGAAATTGAGTTCACTCCCCCTGCATGATCTGGTAAAGGGTTCTGTTGCACATTAGGCTGAGCCTCCCTGAAAGTCAAGATGTTCTTGTCTAGAAGCTGCTGAACTTTGTATCTCAGCACGTGGCAATTATCTACATCATGCCCCCTTTCTCCCATGTGGTATTCGCAGGTCTTGGTCATATCGAATCCGACGAACCTTGGGGGATTATCCCTAGGTACTTCCTTTGCGACCATCCTCTTTTCGAGAAGCATGGGCAACAACTTTGACAGCGGGCGTGGTAATGGAGAGAATCCCTTTCGAAATGGCCTTTTAGCATTATCATATGCTTGTGACGAGCTGCCTTGAGCCATTATAGGCTTGTGCACAGGTGTGGTGGTCGGCTGAGGGAGAGGTGGCTCTTGCACAAGCGCAACTTCGACCGCAGTCTCCTTATCTTTTCTCGCTATGAATTTCTTCATGCCTCCAGCAGATATTTTTCCCTCCATAATTGCCCATTCGACCCCTTCACCTACCTCAACGAGTTGTGGAAACGTCTGGCAACTTGAGAACACTAACCCTTGGAAGTATTCAGGGGGTAATGTCTTGAGGAATAGTTGCTTCATCTCCTTCTCATTCAAGGCCGGCTTCACTTGTGAGGCCATAGTCCTCCACCTTTGCGCGAAGGCCTTGAATGACTCATTCCTCTTCTTCTCAATGCGAGTCAGCTCCTCCCTCGTGGGGGCGAGCTCGGTATTAAACCGGTATTGCTGCAAGAACTCATTGGTTAAGTCATCCCAACTGGTGAACTCTTCAATGTCCAGTGCGATGAACCATGTTAGGGCAATGCCTTCCAAACTATCTTGGAATGTGTGTATGAGGAATGGCACGTTGTCAGCATAACGAGCCATTTTCCTCAAGTAATACCTAAGGTGGGTATTGGGGCATCCTGTTCCGTCGTACTTTCTTGTGAATTCCGGCTCTTGGAAATTCTCTGGGAAGTTTGTCTTGGTGTATGGAGATAGCCTGTCAGCTCCTTTCAACTCGTAACCCTGCAAGGCACACAGCCGCTCCTCCATCTTTGCCAGACGTTTTTCACTTTCTTCCCTTAGGCGAGGTGTTGGGTCTTCCTTCGGAGGAGGGTCCAAATTGACGATGATCGGCGTGACGGAGGGAGCCTCTCCGGCAATTTCTTTCCCAGGGAGATCAGCAACGTGCGTGCCTCCCGTCGACGGGGGAGCTTGTCCCGATGACGTAGGAGTGGATGTTCCAGTGACAGCTATAGCGGGGGGCTCTTTAAGCTTTTGGCTTATTTCAAGCATCATAGCGGTGAGTTGAGCCAGCTGGTCCTCCATCTTGGCCATGCGCACGTTGGTGTCCTCGTTCTCCATTCTGACTTTTGCACGCGTGCGAATTGGAGATCTCCGCTTGGCCGTGTCGACGATCGGCAGCTGACAATCGATCAGCTAGTACCTGGTGCAAGGGTAGATAAGCATACATAAGTATAAGTAATAATTAGACGGTCGGCCCATGACAATGATCTAATCGCCCCAATTTGTTCATTTCATTGAAAAACAGGTTGTCACATAATACAAGAAAGAAAGAGAGAGAAAACCCCTAAACAACGAAGTTACTTCAAAAACGAAAAGACAATCTCATAACTTCCAGTTTTCCACATAGAAACTCGAGACAAACTCCTTAATATTGCAATGCAAACGAATATGGTCTCGCTACATATTGCGCTTGACTCAATCTAACTAATGAGGACGGCTTTCGCTCGTGGCAGCTCCACTAACTCGGCTTAACTTCAAAGCACGCTCCTCGACTTCCTCGAGCTCCCTTTTGAGGCGCTTGATCTCGGCTCGATGGGTGATCTTCAATGGCACTTCAGGAATCTTCGGGCGGAGGCTCTCTGGGATCTTGTGCCTATGGATGTATTCCTTCGAGGCATAGTAGGTCTTCTCTTGCCCTTCCAATTCTTCTTCGGGCCAGATCAGCTTCCGAGGGTGGCACATATCCCACATCGACTTGACCAACGCGACGGAGTCCTCGTAACCTTGGCATCCGTCAGGGAAGTCTATCCTGAGCGGGTCCTCCTGAATCGCTGGCGGAAGCTGTTGAACCTCTTGAAACTGACGGGTGACTCGTGTCGGGTAATATTCGGTGACTCCAGTGATTCCCAACAGAGGAACAGGTCCAGAAAGCCCACACACGAACCGTGCTTCTTGAACCCGAAGCCACTTGGCATGCCATTGGAAATCCTCAGGTCCAGGGTTAGTCATGAAAACTAGCCACTCAGAATAATGATAATCAGGGGCAAACGTTTTCCTATCTTTAAACTTTAGGATAGGGTGGCTAGAATCGGAAATGTTGCTTATGTTCATTAAGCCGCCGAACCCCTTAATGTGAGAAAAGAACCAAGTTTGCAAGAGTGCAGGAGGAGCGTGGAAAACTTTGTCTTTATTCTCTTTAAAACGAGTAAGGGAGAGAAAAGTTTCAGTCAAGATAGCATTAACAAAGCCTTTTCCCATACATACTTCATGAACTACCCATGCTACGGAAGGATTAATAGCGTTCTTACAATGTGGGAATATCACAAACCCGAAGAAAGCTAGCAGGAAGATCCTATTCTTTTGGAAAGATGGGGCATTTTGAAAAAGCTCATTTAAAAATGAAAACGGGCAGGTTTTGCGATTGGCTTTCAAAACTTTTCTCACGTCCTCTCCTTTAACTTGAATGAATTCAGATAAGGTCGATGCATGCTCGGTTCCTATAGGAGGGCTAACCAACTCAGATACTAAGGGCTTCCCAATGGCAATACCGTATTCTTCCAAGGTTGGATGAGTTCGTGATCACCAAATACGAACGTGCAAGTTGCGGGGCACCAGACATGCGCTAATGCTCGCACGACACCACAATGAGTCTCTATTTCCAATAGGGGGAGTAATCGCCCGACATAAGATCGCACCCAGTCACGGCCAGTCAGATCCAGCTTATCCCACCACGTGCGCAGCTCGACTCTCGGGATAGAAATGATGCGAAGCTCAGGTACCCCCATCGTATGCCAACCCAAATGACGACAAACCTAATTTGTCATGGACCAACCAAAAAGAAAGCGAATAAATAAATTGCGCAGGAAAGAATTCGAGAAACTTACATCCATTCATTGGGGTAACAATACTAATGACACAGGCATGCACATGGACGGTGGTTCGATTTCTACTCTAAACGGCTCAAAATGGAGCCATAGGATTACCGGACTGAACCAACAAGATTGTGGTTAGGTCGGGTTATCCCATGACTCCGGCTTCGTCAAAGAACCGACCTGTGTCGCATGGTCGCAGACCAAGGTGGGGATCTTTGACATCAAGAAAGAAATTTCGGGGTTGAGATGGGCGACTCGTACTACATGGTTGTAGTCGGAGTGGTATCCACCTCAACACCATCCTAAGTGATCCTATGCCGCCCAGGTCCGACGACGGGTTGTGTGGGCTAGGGTGCAGTGCAATGCAAAGGACTCATGCATAACAATTTAAAAACAATAAGCACTTCAAACATAAATATACCATTCACTCTTGTATTCCCTACAAAATAAAGGTTAGAAATCACCACTCCTTATAACTCCCATAAACAATCAACATTCAACATGTTATGGATGCACATAATGTCTTCGCTGCCAAACAAAAATATTTTTTGAACAAGATTAATTTTGGCTTAAGTCCTCTAAGGTTTAAAACCAAGTCCCCAGCGGAGTCGCCAAGCTGTCGCGACCTACCCTCGGGGGGAGGGAACAAGTTTAGGGGTATTGCCTAAAAGATAGGCTTAAGGCCCATTGATTAGGCGTAGGCTCTCCCAAGCCCATACCCAGCGTGACGTTGGGATATTTTTTAAGAATTTCGCATAAAAGGAGTCGCCACTAGCCTATTGGGGGTCGGCTAGAAACCAAGTGAGGCATGGGAGCGTGCCTCACTTCCTACGTAACCAGAGAATCTAGGTTCGGGGACTTGATTACACTAATTGAGCAATTAGTGCCCTTTCGGTACCTAATCTTGTTCGTTTTAATAAAATGATTTTTTTGGCAGACAATTTGAATTGATTTTATACTTTATCCACTAACATGTGAGGTGACCATGCATGTGCGCAATCATTAAAGTCATAATCATAACTAGCAAGATCCTAATTGTATTAAAAATTAAACACTTGCAATTAAACTTAGATAGATATGCGAATTAAACATGCAATAGTCGAAATAAAAGCAAATAAATATCTAATTACACTAAGAATGCGAAAAGTAACAACTCTTGACCAAGCCCCAACATTTTTGGATTTTCGAAATTTTTAATTAAAAAGAAAAATTAAAATTAAAAAAAAAATAAAAAAAATAAATAAAAAAAATTCGGGGGCTTCTACATTCGCCGCAAGGGGAGCTTTTGAGTGAATGCACCTATCACTCCTACGTCACTCAGATATAGGAAGATGGCACCCGACAAAGCGTTCCCTATCGCCGGATTATGAGAGCCATCCAGAACGCTGATCTCTCGTTGTAAGATCAGCGTTTTGGTTGGGTGGAAGGGATCTCTCTTGATGATGATGTTAGGCGGCGTTCAGAACCAGCCTTGAAGTGAATGAATTAGAAAGAACGAAGAAGTAAGGAAATGAGACGACTCTTTCTTGAACTATATCATAATTTTTTGTAATTTTTAATAATTTTTGTAAATTTTTTTGTAATTTTTGATAATTTTTAATAATTTTTGGATTTTCGAAATTTTTAATTAATTTTAAAAAAATTAATTAATTTTTTTTGAATTTTTGAATTTTTGAATTTTTTTTAATGCTTTTAGAGTTTTGAATTTTCAGAAATATTTTTGAATTTTTATTATTTTTTTTTCGAATTTTTCGATTTTTTTTGAATTTTTTTGAATTTTTAATATATTCTTAATATTTAATTCGAAAAAAAAAAAGGGATCCGGATCGGGTAAACCCAAATCCGACCCGCGGGCCCAATCCGAACCGGATCCAATATTTTTTATTTGATTTTTTAAAATAAATAATAATAATAATAAATTTAATAATAATAATAAAAAAAAAAAAGAAGAAGATTGCTGCGCACTCCCCTGCAAACTTTCCTTCCCGAGACCAACTTTTCCTCTTTTGATTTTACTTCTTTTTTTTACTTTTTGTTTTCTTTTTCTTTTATTTTGTTTTTGGTCTTCTCCTTTGTGGGTGCCCCTGCACGCCCGAAGCTTCTCCATTTTTACCAACTCTTCGCTCCTCACCGAAGCTCGACCAAGCGACACCGGTCGAGGCAAACGGCATTCCACCACCGAACCATCACCTACCGGTCGTCCATCCCGACCTGCACAGACCACCGTCGGCCACGAACTCCGGCGACCATAAACCCATTTACCGGAACCAAGAAACACGGCCACTCGACAATATACGATTTTTCGCGATAAACGTACGAAAAGAACGGATGCAAGCAAAACAAACATAACCTTGCAGATGTAGGCGCAAAAATGAGCCAATCCCCATATCAAAACGTGAAATACTCTTCCGATTCTCATTCGGGCATTTTATCAAACACTTGGCATACAATGTTAATATAGGGGATTTTCGACTTGGTACAGACACAAACTCAAATCTAAACCTCATAAACACGCATCTAAAACATCTATCAACTTTCGGGGAAGACCGGTTTGGACCGAAACTTGCGCGAACTAGTCGGCGCAAGCTTCGGCCCGTCGTTTTTCGAAGACAGGAGACACCCTATAAAAAAAAACCTACCTGGTTCGAGGGGAGGGCTGCAACGGACAGTGGCTTTCAGGCGAGCGACTAACCACGGCGAAGGTTTTCTTCCGGCTCCTTCCCTGCCTTCCGCTCTTCCCTCTCTCCCCCGGTCCTTCTTCTTGTTTGTTTTTTTTTTTGTCCTCCCCCTGATCCGCGACGACCTCCCCCCTTTTTCTTCTCTCCTTTCTGCTCGCGTGCGCCTGGCTCCGCCCACCAGCAGATCCTGCCAGGCGGCTCTGACCTCGTCCCATCCCCATGCGCCTGCCACCATGAGATCTCTTTGTCCCCTGCTTTTTGGCTTGGCTTTTTTTTCTTTCTTCTTCGCAGGTTCCCCGTGCATCCAACGGTTGAGGGAGAAGACAACGCGCCGGGCCGGGCCGAAGGGAAGAAAAGGCTGGGCCGCGCGAGTAAAAACAAAAATTAAATAGGAAAACCAATAATTAAAATTTTTGGTTTTGATTTTTCATTTGATTTTGATTTTTCTTTTTATATATACTATTTGAAAGATAAAAAAAAATAAAAAAATATAGGTGTCAACAGACCCCATCGGTGTAGTTACTGAATCCGGGCTCCAAGTACAGTCTGATCAATGGCAGCTTTGCATATTCAGCTGCATCGAAACAAAGATGAATCCAACATAAGACGTCTGCTTATTGAGGAGGTACATTTATATCTCTAGTGCACTGAACTTTCCGGTACACTGAAAGAAGATTCATTTCTGGGACATTGTTTTACCAATGAAGTCGGGGACAATTCGGCTGTCACAAACTCTTCCCATCAGGTGCTTGAAGAAGGTCTCTCTGTAAGGGAAGTAGTTCATCTTCCCACTCGTGTTCAAGTAAAGGTTGTTCCTGGCATCCAGCAGTGAGGCCCCAAAGACGAAGAGAGCAACATGGTTTTCCGCAACTGGCCGAGGCAGGTGGCCAGAAGGAGGAGGATTGCACACGGTGCAAACGATGTAATAAACACTAGAAGCATGGTGCACGGGAGATATGTGCAGTGCTGTGGTAGGTGAAAATGTTTGAATCTGTGCTATTGAGAAACAATGTGGCATGTGAGGTCAGGTATGGCTTTAAAGGTGATCACGCTTTAGGTTTCATGGCTCGGAATTGGCAAAGAGTCTATAGAATGCGCAGGCATCTAGGCAAAGGAATGCAAACCATTGACAAAAAAAGCAAAAGTTCGGACTCATCTTTCCTTAAAGCCGATTCTATGTCGTGATAATGCGAACCTAGGACATTAAGTAAGATTAGGTTTCATGAAATTCTTGGGTAGGTTGGGGCCGCTGTGGACTGGATCGATCACCGAGACATCAGATCTCAGGCAGTGGAGGTCTTGGCGGGTGAATTTAATTTGGAGTCGGTCCCGCAATAGAAGCAGCTCAAGACGAACCTGTCACAAATGGCCGGTTCAAGCAAACTCTTGGTCTGGCTTCCGTGATTCTTTTGACCAACTCCGACCAGTTCAATCGAGTTTTTCACCAGTTTAATCAAGAACAAGGTACCGGCTCGGCCTGATCTCTGGTTCAGTGTCGGAAACTCTAGCAAGAAGCAGTGAAAATCGTCACCTGTGTCAACCGATGAAGATTACCCCACTTTAGACCTTTCCTTTCGGATTGGGTTTGTTCTTGCAATTACCCTTGTGCAGAAAGAGAGTTTTGTGAGCGGTAGATCAGCTACGCAAGGTGACTTGCATCGATTCCTGAGATTGCAGAAAGGATGCCGGCATGTATCCTGTATCCTGGGAGTTCCACATGAATGCAAGTGTATCAAAATCAAAGTTTCGCCGGTATTAAGAATTTGCATAAACTGGTTCGACGTGGGAATGCAGGAAATCGGTCAACTGCAAGTTCTACGTTTGCTCGCGATTTGAAGTGATCGTGATCGTGACCGTGAGAACACAAGAAAGGAAAAGTTCAGTGAAACAGAGGAAGTTCAGCTTTGACGGGTGGCTTTTAAAAAGACGAATGCTATGAGAAGATATTTGATGGTTGCTGCTGCACATGGCACGCCGATACATCGTCACTCTCGACCGGACCGTGATGTGTAATAACCGGGTGGTTCTTTGCCTAATATCTCGCCTCGACTCAGATTTATTGGGATGGCACGAGAATGCATCGACCCAAGTTTGCAGACGGCTCGCACCAGCAATACCATAGATAAACTACTCATTTTATTACTCGGTCTCTAAAAGTGCACACATAACATAGGACATGAATTCAACTATTATGACATTTCAAAGAGCATCTTCATATTATAAGGCCCCACGGTGTGGGACGGTCCGTTCCACAACAGAGACGCGAGTTGCCTGTTGGCGATCTCGGTAGGATGAGCAGAATCGAACCACACGTACTCGCTTGGGTTGCTGCACACTGTGTAGCCGCTCGTTGTGCCATTCTTTTTCCCGCATGTGAATTGCCCATTGAATGGACCGCTCCCGCAGCACGCGCTCATCCCTACCTTGAACCCTACACCAAACAAAAGCATCACAGACATTTCAAGAACATCAGCAAATTTCTGCACCGAAGATGAGACACACGAACTGAGTCCAATTCAATGATCAAAAGCGAATGGTACTAAATGACCCTGCTTTGATTCGAAACGGTGTTCCACGACAACCATCTTGGATATCGATGATTGGTCGAATTAGAGGACTTGGGGTTGGGGACGTACCAAATTTCGAGCTGTATAGAGTTCTCATGGTGAGGGAAGTGTAGTAATCGAACAGGGCGTATTTGAATTCCGGTAGCCCCTGTTCGATCCTCTTCAGCACTCTTGACAGGGCTATGTTGTGCATCTTCGATATCACGGTTAGGTCGTGCAAGCATCCCTCAGACCCGGACGAGGCTCGAGCGGCTGGCATGCACCCAATCGGCCCGACATTCTGGAAGGCGAATTTCCTCCCTCCATGTGCATACAATTGCTGCAGCATGATCAACAAAAGTAGCTTCCTTTTTAGTTCCCAAATTCTTTTCAAGTTCAAGAAATGAAACTGGGTTAGTAGAGGATAGTCATATACTTTGATCCCCGCTGTGATATTGCCCAGGACCATGGTCATGTACATTTTCCTGAAAGATGCAGTTACTTTGGGATTGTTCTGAAGGGCATTGTAATCGTTCCCTCCGATGCTGAACAGATAGACCGCCTTCGAGAGCAGCTTGCGGGCATCGCCTTCGCCTAATTGTTGCTTCAGCCCCTTCACTACCTCCTCGAAATAGTTCAGTTGCAGCTTAAGGTACAGCTGATCAAAGCCAATCAGACAATCCATCAGAGATAAATACCTGAAAGACAGAAAAGCGAACAACTTTACATCGAACCGGACTAGCTCAGCGAAAAGTGCATGTCTTACAGCTCCGGGATAAGTTCCCGGGACAACGCTTGCTCCGGCGCATGCGAAATTGACCCCGTTAGTGTAGTCGGTGAACCCGGGCTCCAAGTATGGTTTGATGTATGGTAGCTTTGCATATTCAGCTGTTGTCAATAGAAAATAAGGGATCACATTATTCGCATTCGCATTGTGAGCACAAGCTACATTATCTTTCTCTTTGAAAGCTTCACCGGGACTAGTCGTGCGGCAAAATGGAATCAAGGGGGGAAAAAGGGAAGCACATTAGCAGGAGCAAGTCTTACATATGAAGTCGGGAACGATCCGTCCGTCGCAGACTCGTCCTGTCGGGCGCTTGAAGAAGGTCTCTCCATAGGGCAAGTAACTGGCGACGCTGAGATTTAGGTAGTGGTTGTTCCCCGCATCCAAGAGCGAGTCCCCGAAGATGAAGAACGCCCCGTGGTTCTCTGGCAGCTCGGCGCGGCAGCTCGGCAGAAGCAGGAGGATTGTGCAGAAGGACAGTGTGAGGAAGAGTGGGCTGAAGCGATCCACGTGAAACATGGCCATTTGAGTGGCGAATGCTAAAGGCAGAGTCACTTTACAGCACCTAAAGGAGGTCTGGTTGGTATGAATTGAGGACCAAGTGGTACTCATAGATCAGGGCATGGTCTAAAAGGTAATTCTGCAGTTGGAGGACGGAAGAGTTACATGGGTATGTCCGTGTCCACTTGGCGAGAACTTATTCGACGACATCGCAATCTAGCGAGGAAAAGGACATGTCGATCGGAGCTTTCGCGTTGGTTGTTGTAGGCTAAAGATCTAAAATTGAAATAATCAGCGTCATTATTGGATGAAAAGCTATTGAAATTTTGCAAAATTATGGTTATCGAATTTCGAGAGCGGTACAGAGTTCTTCGCATCGCACTTTTGACTAACACCGACATATGGATCGGCAATGATTCGCCAGAATCAAAGGGTTTGATGGCATAAATTACAGTTCAGGGGACATACCCATAAATTCATTTACAATAAAATCAAAGGATCAAGACAACCCACGGACTGTCGTGGCTCCATCCCATTTTTTTTTTTTTTTTCTTTTAATTTTTTAATTTTATTTTCTTTATTTTCTTTATTTTTTTTTCTTCTTTTGGCCGGCGGCCTCGCCCAGCCACGGTGAGGCTGAGCATCGCCGGTGGCTGGGCGAGCTCCGGCTCGCCTAGCCAAGGCGAGGCCGATCCTCGCCAGGGGCCGGCGACGCTCCGACGAGGTCGCTGGCCCTCGATGGCGTCGCCAACCCTTGACGGCCGGTCGCTGGCCATGGCCGAGGCCGGCGACCGACCATGGCCGAGGCCGGCGACCGGCCAAAGAAAAAAGAAAGAAAAAAGAAAGAAAAAAGAAGAAGAAAAGAAGAAGAAAAGAGAAGAAAAAAGAGAGAAGTGTTTCTAATTTTTGTTCCAGAAACAAAAAACAATTTTTTTTTGTTTTTTGTTTCTGTTCCAGATGTGTTCCTGGGAACAAAAAAACAATTTTGGAACAAAAACGCACCCAAACGCGTTTCTGTTCATTTTTTGTTCCCAGGAACAAAAAAACAGAAAAGTTGTTCAAAAACAAAAAAAGGAAATGAAAACAAACGGGCCCTTATTATTTTCCGAGGAATAAAGGAAAAATACCGTGGGACATACTAATTACTATTCTACGGCATGCGTGATTTGACAGAGACCCACCCTCCGCCAAGGGGGGTGGGAATTCCGTTCACATTCTATGTCGGCTCGGTTTGGTTCATGTGCGTCAGATTTCAAAATAAATCCTCAATCGACAGCATCACAAGCTTAGTATCATTTGATGTTTTTTCTTGGATGATCAAAGAATGTCAAGGGTTATATCAATTTACTTATTTTGGCCGATAAAGGTCGAGTCAATGCAAGTTACTTATTTACACAATGTAGCGTGGCTGGCATGAGTTTTTTGAGCCATATTTTCCCCCATCCTTAAGCAGAGGAAATATACCAATTTTTTTTTCAATTTTTTTTCACATGGATTAAAACATATAATTGAAATAAGCAATCTTATAGAGAAAGAACATATATTTTATAAATTATGACAACCTTAGACAATATGGTTCAGAAGTGTCAATAAAAGTGAACCCCAATCGAACAAAAGAGCTCTCACGACGATTTTACATTTTCTATACGAGTGTCATTTTCGAAAGTTACCATGAGAAATGACGTTTTATGTCGAAATCACATAGCCACATACTGGCATCGTACTGGGTCACGGGCGAGTACTGGGTCACGGACAACGATCGCACGAAGGTGAAACGTGACCATCGCCATGGGATCATTGCTTCTAGTTCACAAAAACAGAGTCCCCTGTTTTCGTCTCTATCAACTTCAAGACACGGAGAGGCCCCTTGAAGGGATTTGACAAGTACTTTTTGGCGGTTTTGAATCCTATGCTTGTTTAAGGCGTGTAGTTTTTTTTTTTTTGGTCGATTTTAAGGCGTGTAGTTGAATCGATAAATATTTTCAGGTTTGATTTATTTCATAAAAAAATGTGAGATCAAGAAGCCTTTTATTAAGGAAGGATGATAATATATTTTTTTATATTTGGTTGAAACTTGAAAATGAATTAGAAAATATTTTTACGTCGTTTGGTATAGAAAAATTGATTTAATTTTCCTGAGAAATGTTATCAAAATATTTGATATTTAAAATGATTTAATTTTCTTTTTTCCTTCTTTCTTGGTTGGTCACCGACCACATTGACAAGCTCGCTAGATTTTGACGAGCCAAGTTAAGCTAGCCTTGAGCGAGGCTCCACTTGCAAAATTCGAGGAGCTCAAGCTTTGCCAGATTAGTGAGCTTTAAGCTCGAGCCTCACTAGTCTTGGGCGAACTTCATTCCTTGCCTATGGTAGGTTGTAGGGCAACGATGACCAACCAAAGAAGAAGGAAAAAGACAAGGAAAGAAAAATAATTAAAAAATTCATTTTTAAAAAATATTTTCATAAGAATGAATTTTTCATTAACTAATGATCTAAGCTTGAGTGCTAAGGACTTGAGCACAGCCTTTTGTGGAATCCAAGCTGAGTGTCAAGGAGGAAAGCTTAAGTGTTAAAAACCTAAATACTTCTTTCATGGACCTGGGTTTGGGTGCCAGCGGGGTAGAGCGCGTGCACCAAGGCTTTGGGCCCGACTTCGAAGGACACGAGTGTGGGTGTTGGAGGGTCGGGCCCAGGCTCGATAGACTTCGGCATAAGCACTGGAGACTTGGTCTTGAACACTGGGGATTCGGGAATCAATGTTGGGATTCTCGTGTCCAAGTATAGAGTTTTAAGCCCAAGCGATGATACCTAATTAAATTTTGGAAAATATTTTCCAATTTTCCCCAAAAGAAATCGTTTTTTCTAAATTTAAGTATTACTTTTTCATTTACTAGGAAAAATATTTTCCATTTATTAATCATTTTCCTAAGCGAACCAAGCACCAGAAAATAAGAAAAATATTTTATGTGAAACAAACGGAACTCAAATCTCGAACATCGATTTTGATAGGAAAGAAGTCGGGTAGCTCGATTGATCTAGTTTCACGGGAAAAATAAAGCAAATGGTGCATAATAAACCTTTTTTCCATTGAAAAGCTTGTCTCGTGTCTTGCTCCTGTCTAGACATATTTGCAAAATGAGAGGTCAACACTACCTCCGACGCTACGTAGGCTGTCACAACAGGCACCTAATGGGATGGTCTCCTAGCTTAGAATAGTTGGAACAAATTACTATAAAATGTCCAGTCGCCCGCGGAATTAGGTCCAACCATACATGATTTATCTTGTTTTTATTTCGCGAATTAGGTAGCTCACCCCTCAATTGGGCCTCGGTACGTAGGTGTTCTAATTTCATCATTCAGGACCTAATTACGTCGTGGGTTAGCAAGAGTTCGTCGCATATCGACCAAAGTGTTATAACAGTACGTGATACATTAAGAAAGAAATGGAATGCTGTCAAAAAATTCCAGCACGACATAAAGATGCATATATCATCCAAAAGATGCAATAAAACTAGGGGTTAGTGATTCCGGATCCAATCTAGGTTCCTCCTGAAACTTACCTGTCGAAATAAGTTTCCTAATTTTTGGAACTTGGAAACCATCTTGCATATCCAAGCACTTCAATCCTACCTTGTCACAAATTCTAAGATTTACCCAAGTTTTATCTATACTTTTAATTGAATGATTGCAATGAATCATTGGATTTAATATCCTGCATTTGCTACAATATTAAAAAAGTAAAAGTCTTAGTTATGGATATCGCTGGAAATGAAAGCTTAGTGGTTTCAAATTACACATTCATTATTGGACACAATGGAATACCATAGGATCATGCGAATACATAGAACAAGAAAATCACAAAGACTAGTTCTAGGTGAAATTCCAAGTTCCCGATTTCACTTGGAATTTGGAACCTATCTATTACATATTTTAGAACTTGGAATCAGGCTAATTCTCATCAGTTCGATTCTCAGGTTCCTGATTTTACTTTGGAATCGTGCTCACCTTTCGTAAAACGGCGGTGTTTCTAGAACCAAAGTAATTATTTAGCATCATAAAAGCACGCAACGCGTGAGAAAAACATGGGTCAAAATGAGAACATGGTGTATTATTTTAGGGCCAGTTGCCTAACACATCACCACTCAGATTCACTAATACATTAGATTTTCTGGTCTCCATAACATCATTCGCGTCACTATCAAGAGACGCAAGCATTTCTTCGATCCAACTCTATTAAGTGGAATCCAATTCATGAAGACCCATCCGAGAACATCTTCAAGTTATAGGGCCCGACGACACGGGCGGCCCGATCCAGAGCAAACCGGCCAGTTGCCTATTGGCGCTCTCCGTCGGACGACCATGATCGAACCACACGAACTCGCTCGGGTGGCCGCACAGGTTGTACTTTTGCCGTCCCGTTCTTGCCGCCTCCACAAGTGAAGTTCCCGTTGTACGGCCCGCTCCCGCAGCACGCCCTCTTCCCTTACTTGAATCCTACCACCGGCACCAATAACAAGAACGCCGCAAGAAATTAAGACCGACCTAAAACATGATATGATCAAGAAAATTGTGCTACGTTGATGATGGAAGTGAAGATTTCAAAAGGGTGGACGGCGATTTCGAGCTGTACAGAAGAGTTCGCAGCGTGAGGGAGGTGTAGTAGTCGAAGAGCGCGTGCGAGAATCCGGCGTGCTGATAGGCCAGCTTCCTCAGCAGCCTTGACAGAGCGATGTTGTGCATCTTTGCTAGCACGGGCGGGTCGTGAAGGCAGCCGTCGATCCCCGAGGATGCTCGGGTGGCCGGCATGCACCCGATCGGCCCGACGTTCTGGAAAGCAAACTTCCTCCCTCCTAGTGCATATACTTCCTGCATTAATAATTTGTTTCATGGGACGAACATTAGCGTTTCGAGTTAGTCACCCGATCTGTGCACTTTAACAGAACTGGTATTGCAGAGGCGGAGCTCCCTACTTTAATCACAGTGGTGAAATTGCCCAGCACCATTGTCATGAATGTCATCTTGTAAGCAGCAGTGAGGACAGATGATTTGGGGTCGGTTTTGAGGACCATGTAGTCGTTGCCTCCCATGCTGAACAAGTAGACCGCATTCGACGGCAACTTTTGCGCATCCTCATCGCCGAGCTGTTGCCTCAGCCTCTTCGCCACCTCCTTGAAATAGCTCAGTTGTAGCTTCAGGTGTATCTGTTTCCCATCAATGAATCAGAACTAATTCCACCTCGTTTCCTACTGGCCAAATGATTTCAACATTGCTTGTTTCAATTGTGAATTCTCACTCAGTCGATCAAATAAAACATTATTATTTCCTCCCCTTGATTTAGCAGATATTCTGGTTTTAAGAGCTAAGGTTGCTCCATGAACGGACCGTCTAAATCGTCCATTACCGAATACAAAATGATGTGACAGATACATAAAGGAAGTGCCAAATGGATCTTCGATGGTGAGCTTCTAACTCCGTTAGGCATAAAATTCGTTGACACCACCTAGACATCTGTTTCAAGCGGGATAAATCTTTTTCCTTTTTTTTTTTGGGTATTGCAAGAAGGATAATTCTACTGCATTCAATGGTGTGTTGAAGTGTGCTATGCATTTCCTAACATAAGTCAGGTTCAAACTGTTATTTTCCAAGTAGCATAGCAGATTCAGACTCCACTTAAGCTTCAACCATCAAAATTTGCTGAAACTGTGAAAACTAGCATAGTAGGAACCTGAGAAGAAATGAATGATAGAACATAACCTGAACAATCAATGGAGAAATCTTAGCTCTTATATTCTTCTTCATAACTTCTGGTTCCTTTCCTATCTCTCTCAACTATCATTGAATACAGAGATTGAAGAGAGAAATCTCGAGATGTATTGAGAGAATCAGAAGTAGAGAAAACAACAACGAACTGACTTAACTCCTTTCTCCCTCGTTTATCCTTTTATATACAACACTTGTTTTAACAATTTTCTGTTGTAACAGAATAGCTAATATGAGAACATGTGCGTTTCTTCTGGTTGTGCAGTTCTTTCAGTTAGCTTGACTGACTTCTGTGTTCAGGTTTGATGTCATGGATCGCCAGCTCATCTTCTTTTCTACTTTAAGCTTCATTTAGAGGTTTGCGACCTTCCTCTGCTTTAGCTTCCTGTGCCTCATCCTCTGCTTCAGCTTTTCTACTATCACCAGCATCTGTCTGTTTTATTTCTTTAACATCCCCCCTCAAATTGGGAATAGATAGAGCACAGATTCCCAATTTGAATCGCATAAAAGAATGTGCTGTCCGTGATAGTGGCTTTGTAAAGATATCAGCTAATTGGCAAGAGCTAGGAATGTATCTGACATGTAATGATCCGGAGGATACCTTTTCTCGAACGAAGTGGAAATCCACTTCAATATGTTTGGTTCGAGTGTGTAAGATAGGATTCAGAGTAAGAGAGATTGCTGATTTATTGTCACAGTACAGATGAATAGGAGGAGTAAGTGAACAACCTATATCACGTAATACAAAACTAATCCAAGTGAGATCAGCAGTGGTTGAGGCAAGAGCACGGTATTCGGCTTCAGTTGAGGATCTACTCACTGTGGGCTGTTTCTTTGCTGCCCAGGATATAAGATTAGATCCAAGATATGTGCAGAAACCAGTTGTTGATCTTCTGGTTTCTGCACACCCTGCCCAGTCTGCATCTGAGTAACCATAGAGATGCATGGTACTTTGAGAATGAATGAATAAGCCAAGCTTTATAGTACCTTTTATATATCGCAAGACCCTTTTTAACCTGTTGAAGTCTGCAATGGTGGGTTGTTGCATTTTCTGGCAGAGTAGATTTGTGGCATAAGCAATGTCTGGTCTGGTTAATGTGAGGTATTGCAGACCTCCAACTAGGCTTCTGTACTCAGTAGGATTTTTCAAAGAGATAGAATCATTAATCAGAATAGGTGGTTTTAATGAAAGAGGAGTTGAAATTGGTTTGGATTCTAGCATATGAGCTCGGTTGAGGAGGTCTAAGGCATATTTAGTTTGGCAAAGAAATAGAGAAGCATATGTTCATTTAGCTTCAATGCCAAGGAAATAGTGTAAGAAGCCTAGATCCTTCATATGAAAATGGGTACTTAGAGAAGTAATAAGACTAGAAAGCATTTGAGAGGAGCTTCCAGTGAGAATAATATCATCTACATACAGTAATAAGAGAATAGTTTCTGTTTCAGTATGTAGAATGAATAGAGAGGGATCAGTGGAGCTGCAGAAGAATCCATATTCTAGCAGAAAGCTGCTAAACCTATCAAACCAGGCTCGAGGAGCTTGTCGAAGTCCATAAAGTGACTTTCGAAGAAGACAAATATGGTGAGGCTTTTGTGAGTCTTTAAACCCGGGAGGCTGCTCCATATACACTGTTTCACTTAAAGTTCCATGTAAGAAGGCATTTTTGACATCTAACTGATGAATTTTCCACTGTTTCATCATAGCTACTGAGAGGATTATTCGAATTGTTGCATGCTTCACTACAGGGCTGAAGGTTTCTGTGAAATCAAGACCTTCTTCTTGATGGAAGCCTTTTGCTACAAGTCTAGCTTTGAGTCTATCTAAGCTCCCATTAGGTGCAAGTTTTGTCTTAAACACCCATTTGCAACCAATTACATTCATGTGATCATTTCTAGGAACCAATTCCCAGGTTTTGTTTTGATATAAGGCATCCATTTCTTCTTTCATCGCTTGGTGCCATCCTCTGTCTGCTAAAGCAGACTTTATTGATTTTGGTTCAACAGGAATCTGATACTCAACAAGGCATGCATATTTAGGATTTGCTTTAACAATTCCAGACCTAAGTCTAGTCTGCATAGGATGAGTTGGAAAAGTACCTTGTATATGTCCTGTTGCAGAACCGATTTGTATTTGTCCTGCGTTAGCATTTGATGTTGAAACAGGCTCTTGATTTGTAGGTATTTGTTCCTCAATGCTTGGAGATCTCTGATAAGATTCAATATCACTGGGAGCATGATGAACATCACTCTGTATCTCAGCATCAGGTACTATATGCATTTGTGATATATCTGTAGAGTGAATTGTACTGATCTCATTGTCCTGTATTTCTGGAGATATTGGAGTTAATCTGGTATGCTGCAAATGTTCCCTTGATATACTGTCTTGTGATTGAGTCTGCTTAATAGAATTAGAGTTGGAAGTGGAAGATAGTACTCCTCATATCCACTGTTTGTATAGTTCAGATCCCTGTTGATACTCAGTATTTACTATATGAGCAAAAGGGAAGACTTTCTCATCAAATATTACATGTCGATTGATGTAGACTCTCCCATTAGTAGGCAAGAGACATCTGTATCCTTTATGTTTCTCACTATATCCAAGAAAGATACATGTAAGAGATCTTGGATCAAATTTGTGCTGTGTGTAATGCCTGAGGCATGGATAACAGGTAGATCCAAAAACTCGAAGATGAGAGTAATCTAGTGTCTTATTGTAGAGCTTATAGTAGGGTGAGTGCATATACAGTTTTGTTATAGGAAGGAGATTGATAACATAAACTGCTGTTTTGAAGGCATCTACCCAGTATCTCAGTGGTACTTTAGCATGATACATCATTGCTAGTCCCAATTCAATCACATGTCGATGTTTCCTCTCAGATACACCATTTTGCTCTGGTGTATGAGGACAAGAGATATTCTGCTTAATTCCACACTGTTGTAGATGGTTCTAAAATTTCTTACTAGTGAACTCTCCTCCTCCATCACTCTGGAAGACTTTGATCTTGTGATCAAGCTGATTTTCTATAAATCTTTGAAACATAATGAACACATCATAAACTTCTGACTTTTGTCTCATTGGATATATCCAGCTATATCGAGAAAAGTCATCCACAAAAATGACATAGTAGGAGAATTTCTGAACAGATTGTATTAGTGATGGTCCCCATACATCGCAATGTATTCTTTCTAATGGAACATTAGAAATATGATCTGAGAAAGGAAAAACTAGAGCTGAGCTCTTAGCAATTTGACAGCTACTACATGTATTCTGAACTTTAGAACTAGACTGAATGAGATGTTGTTTCTATAAAATCTTCACTGTTTTTAGATTGGTATGAGCAAGTCTTTGATGCTAGACATCTTCTCCTACTTTCTGTTGAGTCTGGGTGAAGAAGGCTTCTCCTACTTTAGGTTCCACCTGATATAGCCCTTTGATCTTCCTTCCTAGCTTCACTGTTGTATGATTGTAATTGTCCTTCATATATACCCCATGTTTATCAAAGATAAAAGAGCAGGGATAATCATCTGTTAGTGTTGATACAGATAGAAGATTCTTTTTGATTGCAAGAACTATTAATACATCATTCAGAGGTAATTTGCTATTTCCTGTATTCAATATTCCATTACCAATGCATGAGATTGACAAATGAGATCCATCTCCTATCATGACAGTATCATTACCACTATATGCATTGTAGTTTCGAATCATACCAGGTTTTGAGGTAACATGTGAAGTAGCCCCTGTGTCTGGATTCCATTCTGAACCACAGGATTCTTCAATGTGCACAGCTGCCAATGCAGTTGGTATTTCGTCTGCCTGGTACGAATTATCAAATCTATACCAACATCTGAGTGCTGTATGACCTGATTTCTTACAGATCTGGCATTGCAGAGGGCCATTACTTATAGGCTTTGTAATCTGTGTTTGTCTACCACCATCTGAATTTTGTGGTGGATAAGACCTTACACTTTGATATCTCTGTGAAGGGTTTGAATATGGTCTAAATCCTTGTCCATAGTTAGACCAATTATCCTTATTAACCTGACCTTGCTGAGTTGAATTCAGGTTATTCATTTTATTTTGTTGATTCCTTCCTGCTTCTGTAAAATTATTTCCATATTCCCTTCTTTTCAGAGATTGACTTCCGCCATAGCTAAATCCCCCTTGAACATTTTCTCTTTGATTTATGGGATTGAATTTCTGCAGACTTGTTCCAGTTCTTCTTTGCCCATAATAGGCCAGGTTAGCATTGTACTTGTTCACAGAATATGTTTGCAATCTGGTTTCAAATCTCTCAAGTTGTGAAATAACCTCATCATACTCTGGCTGGGGTTTAAGGCAATACATGGTTGTCCTGAAAGTTTCATATTCAGAACCTAACCCTTCAAGTACGCCAAACATTCTAGTTATATCATCAACAGGCTTTCCAATTGCATTTAATTGATCACAGATGGTTTTGAATTCTCGAAGGTATTCACTTAATGATCTGTTTCTTTTCCTGCAAGCCTGTAATTTTCCTCTTAACTCAAATTCCTTTGCAACAGACTTCTGTGTAAATCTGTTTATGAGTGCTTGCCATACTTCGAATGAAGTTTCTAAGCCAATTATCAGACTTAGAATATTTTTTGATACTGCACCACTTATCCAAGATGATATAAGCTGATCAGTTTTTATCCAATCCAGGTGATCAGAATTCATCACTTCTCCTGTCTCAGTCTGTATCATTTGAGTAGGAGGTAATGTTTCACCATTAATGAAGCCAATCAGATCATGGCTTTTCAGAAATCTGTTAAATTGGGCTTGCCATAACAAGAAGTTTTCTTCATTCAACTTGATGGTAACGAAGTTAGCTATATTCACATGGATAGGAAAAGGATACTTCTGCACTCTAGTTGCCATTCTTATATGTTCAGAAACTTTGAAGAATCGAAGAAACAATTCAGTAAACTTTGACAGTAGGCTAGCAAGATCTTTACAATATCTTGCAGTAAGAACACAGCAGATCTATCATTCCCAGGATTTACGCTCTGATACCATGAGAAGAAATGAATGATAGAACATAACCTGAACAATCAATGGAGAAATCTTAGCTCTTATATTCTTCTTCAGAACTTCTGGTTCCTTTCCTATCTCTCTCAACTATCATTGAATATAGAGATTGAAGAGAGAAATCTCGAGATGTATTGAGAGAATCAAAAGTAGAGAAAACAACAACGAACTGACTTAACTCCTTTCTCCCTCGTTTATCCTTTTATATACAACACTTGTTTTAACAATTTTCTGTTGTAACAGAATAGCTAATATGAGAACATGTGTGTTTCTTCTGGTTGTGCAGTTCTTTCAGTTAGCTTGACTGACTTCTGTGTTCAGGTTTGATGTCATGGATCGCCAGCTCATCAGTTCAGCTCAGGATCGCCAGCTCATCTTCTTTTCTACTTTAAGCTTCGTTTAGAGGTTTGCGACCTTCCTCTGCCTCATCCTCTGCTTTAGCTTTTCTACTATCACCAGCATCTGTCTGTTTTATTTCTTTAACAGAACCTTCTCTCAACTCTCTGAAACTGTGAATCTTACTGTCCGCGTACGAGTCTCTGGGAGGACGCTACTCCGGCCTATGCAAAATTGACCCCATCGGTGTAGTTACTGAATCTGGGCTCCAAGTACAGTCTGATCAATGGCAGCTTTGCATATTCAGCTGCATTGAAACAAAGATGAATCCAACATAAGACGTCTGCTTGTTGAGGAGGTACATTTATATTCTCTAGTGCACTGAACTTTCCGGTACACTGAAAGAAGATTCATTTCTGGGACATTGTTTTACCAATGAAGTCGGGGACAATTCGGCTGTCACAAACTCTTCCCGTCAGGTGCTTGAAGAAGGTCTCTCTGTAAGGGAAGTAGTTCATCTTCCCACTCGTGTTCAAGTAAAGGTTGTTCCTGGCATCCAGCAGTGAGGCCCCAAAGACGAAGAGAGCAACATGGTTTTCCGGCAACTGGCCGAGGCAGGTGGCCAGAAGGAGGAGGATTGCACACGGTGCAAACGATGTAATAAACACTAGAAGCATGGTGTACGGGAGATATGTGCAGTGCTGTGGTAGGTGAAAATGTTTGAATCTGTGCTATTGAGAAACAATGTGGCATGTGAGGTCAGGTATGGCTTTAAAGGTGATCACGCTTTAGGTTTCATGGCTCGGAATTGGCAAAGAGTCTATAGAATGCGCAGGCATCTAGGCAAAGGAATGCAAACCATTGACAAAAAAAGCAAAAGTTCGGACTCATCTTTCCTTAAAGCCGATTCTATGTCGTGATAATGCGAACCTAGGACATTAAGTACGATTAGGTTTCATGAAATTCTTGGGTAGGTTGGGGCCGCTGTGGACTGGATCGATCACCGAGACATCAGATCTCAGGCAGTGGAGGTCTTGGCGGGTGAATTTAATTTGGAGTCGGTCCCGCAATAGAAGCAGCTCAAGACGAACCTGTCACAAATGGCCGGTTCAAGCAAACTCTTGGTCTGGCTTCCGTGATTCTTTTGACCAACTCCGACCAGTTCAATCGAGTTTTTCACCAGTTTAATCAAGAACAAGGTACCGGCTCGGCCTGATCTCTGGTTCAGTGTCGGAAACTCTAGCAAGAAGCAGTGAAAATCGTCACCTGTGTCAACCGATGAAGATTACCCCACTTTAGACCTTTCCTTTCGGATTGGGTTTGTTCTTGCAATTACCCTTGTGCAGAAAGAGAGTTTTGTGAGCGGTAGATCAGCTACGCAAGGTGACTTGCATCGATTCCTGAGATTGCAGAAAGGATGCCGGCATGTATCCTGTATCCTGGGAGTTCCACATGAATGCAAGTGTATCAAAATCAAAGTTTCGCCGGTATTAAGAATTTGCATAAACTGGTTCGACGTGGGAATGCAGGAAATCGGTCAACTGCAAGTTCTACGTTTGCTCGCGATTTGAAGTGATCGTGACCGTGAGAACACAAGAAAGGAAAAGTTCAGTGAAACAGAGGAAGTTCAGCTTTGACGGGTGGCTTTTAAAAAGACGAATGCTATGAGAAGATATTTGATGGTTGCTGCTGCACATGGCACGCCGATACATCGTCACTCTCGACCGGACCGTGATGTGTAATAACCGGGTGGTTCTTTGCCTAATATCTCGCCTCGACTCAGATTTATTGGGATGGCACGAGAATGCATCGACCCAAGTTTGCAGACGGCTCGCACCAGCAATACCATAGATAAACTACTCATTTTATTACTCGGTCTCTAAAAGTGTACACATAACATAGGACATGAATTCAACTATTATGACATTTCAAAGAGCATCTTCATATTATAAGGCCCCACGGTGTGGGACGGTCCGTTCCACAACAGAGACGCGAGTTGCCTGTTGGCCATCTCGGTAGGATGAGCAGCATCGAACCACACGTACTCGCTTGGGTTGCTGCACAGTGTGTAGCCGCTCGTTGTGCCATTCTTTTTCCCGCATGTGAATTGCCCATTGAATGGACCGCTCCCGCAGCACGCGCTCATCCCTACCTTGAACCCTACACCAAACAAAAGCATCACAGACATTTCAAGAACATCAGCAAATTTCTGCACCGAAGATGAGACACACGAACTGAGTCCAATTCAATGATCAAAAGCGAATGGTACTAAATGACCCTGCTTTGATTCGAAACGGTGTTCCACGACAACCATCTTGGATATCGATGATTGGTTGAATTAGAGGACTTGGGGTTGGGGACGTACCAAATTTCGAGCTGTATAGAGTTCTCATGGTGAGGGAAGTGTAGTAATCGAACAGGGCGTATTTGAATCCCGGTAGCCCCTGTTCGATCCTCTTCAGCACTCTTGACAGGGCTATGTTGTGCATCTTCGATATCACGGTTGGGTCGTGCAAGCATCCCTCAGACCCGGACGAGGCTCGAGTGGCTGGCATGCACCCAATCGGCCCCACATTCTGGAAGGCGAATTTCCTCCCCCCATGTGCATACAATTGCTGCAGCATGATCAACAAAAGTAGCTTCCTTTTTAGTTCCCAAATTCTTTTCAAGTTCAAGAAATGAAACTGGGTTAGTAGAGGATAGTCATATACTTTGATCCCCGCTGTGATATTGCCCAGGACCATGGTCATGTACATTTTCCTGAAAGATGCAGTTGCTTTGGGATTGTTCTGAATGGCATTGTAATCGTTCCCTCCGATGCTGAACAGATAGACCGCCTTTGAGAGCAGCTTGCGGGCATCGCCTTCGCCTAATTGTTGCTTCAGCCCCTTCACTACCTCCTCGAAATAGTTCAGTTGCAGCTTAAGGTACAGCTGATCAAAGCCAATCAGACAATCCATCAGAGATAAATTACTGAAAGACAGAAAAGCGAACAACTTTACATCGAACCGGACTAGCTCAGCGAAAAGTGCATGTCTTACAGTTCCGGGATGAGTTCCCGGGAGAACGCCTGCTCCGGCGGATGCGAAATTGACCCCGTTAGTGTAGTCGGTGAACCCGGGCTCCAAGTATGGTTTGATGTATGGTAGCTTTGCATATTCAGCTGTTGTCAATAGAAAATAAGGGATCACATTATTCGCATTCGCATTGTGAGCAGAAGCTACATCATCTTTCTCTTTGAAAGCTTCACCGGGACTAGTCGTGCGGCAAAATGGAATCAAGGGGGGAAAAGGGAAGCACATTAGCAGGAGCAAGTCTTACATATGAAGTCGGGAACGATCCGTCCGTCGCAGACTCGTCCTGTCGGGCGCTTGAAGAAGGTCTCTCCATAGGGCAAGTAACTGGCGCCGCTGCTATTTAGGTAGATGTTGTTCCCCGCATCCAAGAGCGAGTCCCCGAAGATGAAGAACGCCCCGTGGTTCTCTGGCAGCTCGGCGCGGCAGCTTGGCAGAAGCAGGAGGATTGTGCAGAAGGACAGTGTGAGGAAGAGTGGGCTGAAGCGATCCACGTGAAGCATGGCCATTTGAGTGGCGAATGCTAAAGGCAGAGTCACTTTACAGCACCTAAAGGAGGTCTGGTTGGTATGAATTGAGGACCAAGTGGTACTTATAGATCAGGGCATGGTCTAAAAGGTAATTCTGCAGTTGGAGGACGGAAGAGTTACATGGGTATGTCCGTGTCCACTTGGCGAGAACTCAATCTAGCGAGGAAAAGGACCTGTCGATCGGAGCTTTCGCGTTGATTGTTGTAGGCTAAAGATCTAAAATTGAAATACTCAGTGTATCATTGAATGAAAATTATGGTTATCGAATTTCGAGAGCGGTACAGAGTTCTTCGCATCGCACTTTTGACTAACACCGACATATTGATCGGCAATGATTCGCCAGAATCGAAGGGTTTGATGGCATAAATTACAGTTCCGGGGACATACCCATAAATTCATTTACAATAAAATCAAAGGATCAAGACAACCCACGGACTGTCGTGGCTACCTGTCACTGTCGAACGCGGTTCCAAGACGCATGTCGGGACGCGCTTCTTCCCACGAGCTCACGTGCGCCGGTGACTCGTCGAGTTGAATATTCAAGAGGGTGGGGGGATGCCAGAAGATGGGGATGGGCGGGGTCAACTCGATGTTTCTCTGTATTTACTCGGGAGTTTCTTCTTTTCTTATGGTGAGAACGCGAGAAAAGATGGCATCGTCGCATCTGGGGATGCCAGGGAGCTAGACATTGCTGGTCCCGAAGCGAGATATCGAGCTTTCGCTTAAAGGGCAGATTTACGTGCAGTTTATTAGATACGGCGATCAACTTTTTGTAAAGGTTTTCTATTTAAGCCAAGCAAAAAAGAACAGAGAAAGAGAGAAAAATGAGAAGGGTGCTTCGGCGAATCGATGTTTTTCCACGTTTTCGTCGACTGGAGTGGTCCCCAAAAGCATGGAAGCAAAGGGCAATAAAAGCAGCAGCAGCAGCATCAGCAGCAGCGGGGCAGAAATTGCTGATGGGACAGATGAACGTGCATTCAGACAACGTCAGCAACGACGTCACTTTTGATGCTGCGTCATAATGTCGGGGGCCCCTCAACCTGACTCTGGCGGGGAGGAAAGGGAGATCTAGTGCCATTGACTGCAAACTAAAGGTGATGTCCATGAATGGTGCACCTCCATTTTTTGGAAAATTTCTTGTTGAGCTTTAATGCTTGTAGGCCCTAAGATTTCCCCCTTCAAGTATAGATGAGCATTTGGAGAAAAATTGGCTTATTGACTGCAAACTAAAGGTGATGTCCATGAATGGTGCACCTCCATTTTTTGGAAAATTTCTTGTTGAGCTTTAATGCTTGTAGGCCCTAAGATTTCCCCCTTCAAGTATAGATGAGCATTTGGAGAAAAATTGGCTTACCTGTCATTTAGATTTGGTTTGAGATGTAAATTTGATTCTTCAAATAATGGTACTAGTCGATAACCTAATAAATTGAATCATATTAAGACAACTAACTAAAAATATCCTAACTTTACCAAAACATCCTATATAGGTTAAAATATGCATACGGTACCGTCTCTGCAGCATTTACTTGCTCGAGAAAATAAAGAGGAAAAAACATAGAATGCTTGTGTCGATTTGCTCGATCAAGGTTGTGGAGCCATATAGAGCCATCAAAGAGGGAGGGAGGGAGAGTTTCCTATATCCAAATTTATTTATTATTATTATTATTATTATTTTTTACGAATGGCCAACTTTGATTGTCTGGGCTGCCATAGTGTTTGTTTGGTAAAGGTATTAATGAACTATATATATATTCTTAGGTTCTCCTAATGCACGTAAGCCAAATTTGCATATAAGGATGAGATAAGTCTTACATGAAATCTTATGATTTAACTATGCACATGAATTGCACTCACATACAATGAGTGCACTTGACACAATGTAGTTATCTAACAATAGCTAAAGCTAACTTCTCTAATCGGTATCTCAATCTGCTACCTCTCCTTATAGAAGTACGCTCATTGATTGAATTCCATGAGAAGTACAGAGAGAGATCAACATCTCTAACTAAAGAACTCAAAATACTTGAGAATGTGCATAAATTTGCCCGGTTCCTTTTGATGTTATAAATGTATAGGCGCTTATGCTTTTGCTTTTGCTCCAATATCCAGTCAAGATCTTGCAAGAGATAAATGGACAATATACTTCGATGGTATTAATTATTCTTGGAATAACGAATCATCCACATCTCATTACACCGAGGAGTGAAGTTTTGATAAACAAAATTAAGCCTGTACCATGTCCTGCCCTTTAGTCCTTGATTACTTTCCTTCCTCCCTTTCTTCGACGAAGCCACCGGATGTGCATCACAATCGGTGACTTTGCGGGATTGACATGTTGGGACCGTGTTCGACCAGCAAAATCAACGGCTATGTACATTAGTCGATCCAATGGACTTGAGTTCTACAGAAGAAAGTCCTTTGGTATGGACAGTAGTCCTTTACCAAATCAGATCAATCCCATACGCAAGAGTGTATCGGGCTATATTGAGTTTTACCATTAAAGTAGATTTATGTGTACTCTACGTAATGGCATCCACTCTCTATATAGATTACTTTTTTGGTGTATGATTACAGTCTCGAATGGAAACGGAGGTTAAAATAGAAAGAAAAGAAAAGAAAAGAAAAGAAAAGAATTGCTTTTTAGGAAATCAATTACTTCACACGTTTTTGACATTTTGGTGACTAGAATGGTCCCGAAACAAGCAAGGAAGCAACGGCGATGAAAGCAGCGACGAGGCAGAGATCAGTTAGAATGAATGCGCATCCAAATGATGTCATCAACCACGTCACTTTTGATTGCTGCATTTAACCTACTCCGTTGACCGCAAAATAGAACTGATGTACCCGTTGGACCTCCCATCTTGGTAAATTTCTTCTTGGTTGGATTAGCTTTATATTTCGTCCGATTTTAGTTAGATTTGGTTTGAAATGTTAACGCTTAATCCTTTAAATTGTGGACATATCATCAATTCAATAGACCATATCATATTAAACCGTATCACAAAAATTACCCCGACTTCACGAGGATATCCTCTATTCGTGAGCACACGCATGATGACCACCTTTGCAGTACTTGCCATTGCCCATCGCCAGGGGCCCAGGACTAGTGTTGGGGAATCCATTGACAATGAGCTAACTGGCATTGGCTTGCTGCTCTTTTTGCGTGAGTTAGATCTGGCCTCCTTTCCGATGATACTAGTGTTGGAGCCTATTACTATGGCAGTGCCATACACGGTTGCCGTGGTGTTTGGTAATAATACTAATACAGTAGACAAATTTTAGCGGCTCTCGGTATACGTAAGTTTAATTCATGTGCACCGTTTAATAAGATAAGTTTCATGAGAAATCTCATTTTCTAACCGTGCAGATGAATTGGAATACAGCAGCCCAACAACAGCTAAAACTATACACCTTTAATTAGCAGCTCAATCTGCTACCTCTACTTCTCAAGTATGTTTGATTTCCAATGGAACTACCTCTACTGGATATATATACGGACAGTTATGCTCTTCCTTGGCACCAGCATCTCACCAGTTTCGCAACCATAAATGAAGTTTTGGTCTGCAGAATCAAGCGTGTACTATGTCCTATCCCTTTAGTTCTTCATCACAACAAAATATAGAAGCAGAAAGACCATCTACATTCAACGGCCGTTTTGAAGTTCGAGACATTTTTCTTTTCATTTTGCCAATGAATTCGAGCCAGGATTAACTTCATCGGAATGCTTTAGTCTCCGGGCATGTTCTGCGAACTAAGGTCCCGTATTATGTCTCATTGCTCCTCAGCTTGGCAAGCTTTAAAAATGGGTATCAGAAGATGCTAAAAATAGAGAGCCATACAGCATAAACCGCACTATAGAAGCAACATCGATTACATAAGGTGCTCTAAATCATCCACAACAGCCGGAGATGGCAATAGAGGTCTCTAACAAGTCTACCGAAGGCGGCGACATCCAAGACGTCCTTTTACTAATGCATGAATAATTGCCTCACACTGGAAGGCCCTGTGACAGGCGCCGCTGCACTCCAGATAAGTTGCGCCAGCTGGTAATTCGCAGCCTCTGTTGTGTGCCCGCCGTCGAACCAAATGTACTTGCTTGGATCGCTGCACACCTCATACTTCTGGGAACCCCCACAGCTCGATCCTCGGTAAGGTCCAGAGCCACAACACGCCGCCTGCCCATCCTCGAAGCCTTCACAAGGGAAAGAGAAGAAATTCAGTGTCAAAAAGAGTCCTGAGCCAGGAGCAATGCAATAATGCAATGGAACATCGGCTCTCGGCATCTACCATATTTGGAAGGGTTCAAGATCCGATCTTTGAGCGAGTTGTAGTAATCGAAGATCGAATACTCAAATCCCGGCAAGTCGGTCTTCAACTTCCTGAGGGCGATCGCGAGCTCTCGGTTGTGAAGTCTGGCATGGGCTTGCAGTTCCTCCACACAGCCGGTTCCGTTGCTCCTGGCTCTCATGGCTGGCAAACAGCCGAGAGGCCCTGCATTCTGGAACGCGATCTTTCGTCCTCCAAGCCCATAAATTTCCTGCATATGATGGATCACAGCATCCATCAGAACATGCTAAGTGCTAAGAAAGATTGCAATCGTCAGCGCAATCAGTTGGCCTCTTGGTTTTACATGGAATCAGAGCAAGAAATTAGTTCCCTCATTCTCTGTATTAGCTTGTTCATCTCTTAATTTGCTCAATGGAGCTAAACAGCGAGTTGCGGTTACCTTGAGAGCTGATGTGATGTTGCCGACGACTATCGATATGTATTCGCGGCGGTACGATTGAGTGACGTTCGGTTTAGTGCTGTAGAGGCGGAAGTAGTCGTTCCCTCCGATGCTGAACAGATAGACGGCTCTCATGAGGACCCTCTTGGCCCCGGCATCGCCCAACTTGGCTTTCAGCGATTTCACCACTTCCTTGAAGTAGCTCAGTTGCTTTCCCAAATCAATCTGATTCGAATTCAAGTTTATGCGAAATCAATACCAACTCTACAGTAAGCTAAGTATCTCTGCACTTACAAATGTTTCTACTACATAAGACTATGGTAAATCGGCATTACAATTTACTGACCGGTCCGGGATGATCGCTGGGCAGAACAGCGCCTCCACCGGATGCAAAGTTAGCCCCGTCGGTCAAATTTTGGGCACCCGGTTGCAGATATGGCGGAAGAATGGGTAGCTTAGCAAACTCAGCTGCACATACAAGACAGCAGAATAAATCGTACATACATAAGACATGCCAAGTAACATTCTGCTATAAATTTATGTTCCATGAAAGCACACCATCTCAGATTGACGATGCCACTACCTTCTATGGACTATTATACTGTCATTTTACCGGAGAGAAATGGCATGGTGAGAAGTGTTTGTTTTCTGTACCGATGAAATCGGGGACGATGCGACCGTCAGAGAGTCGGCCGGTGGCGTGCTTGAAGTAGGTCTCTCCATAAGGCAGGGAAGTGGCCATGCCGCCGCCGCCTCGGCCGCCGGGAGTGGCGTTCACGTACTGGTTGTTGCCGGGGTCGAAGAGGGAGTCTCCGAACACGAACAGAGTGTTGTGCTTCCTGGCATAGCAAATGGCCGGGCTGAGCAGGAGTGCCCACAGGAACGCTGCAGCATAGAAAATGCAGGAGCAGCTCCGCTTCGCCATGTCTGCCAGGCAAGTAATGGCAGCAGCTGGCGAGATGAGCGAGTATGTCTTAATTTCACTCTCTAGTCACTTCGCTGCTCTTGGTCCTTCTCTGTTTCGGTTATGTATAATTTATACAACCCTCGACCATGGCCTTTTCCTTTTCTATTATTTTCGCCCCCCAATGAAGTGAGAAATACTAATTTCACCCCATTTCATCCCACTAGGCTTTTTCCCCTTCTAAGGGTACTTTTGTTATTACATGGGTCCCGCTTATTCAACACCCAATGTCACACGACTCACACCCCGTTTTGGTTTTGTATTTGGCTCTGAAGTTTATAGTGTAGATGAGGAATGTCCAATCGAAATGATTGTTGGAGGATCGGCTAGAATGCCTTGGTTGCATACATCTTATTAATAATTTATTACATCATTTATTATTTTTATCATTTGATGTAAAGGTGGGGGAAAATATCCTAACACGAAATGACTCATTTTTATCATTTTAGATACTAACTGAACGAGTGTTACGCGTCGTTTATGCAAAATTACAATTTTCCAAGAGAAAAAGGGGCAAACAGGGGGACCACCAATCTTAGGACTCACCCTCCTCAATTTGAAGTGAGGACTTCGGGGATGAGACTTTTGTGATAATTAAGGAACTCGATCATGAGCACATGCCATACAGCAGGTGCATGGCTTTCTTTTTCCTTCACTGCAGGAGACCCGAAGATGATTTGGCTTGACTTTCTCGTGTGAAAAGAAAGCGCATCCTATAAAATCCAATCTATTCGTTAATTTAAATTTAATGGGTTCTACATTAAATCTGTCATTTTTAACAGCTTTAAATCATAAATATTCCTCGTGTGAACTGAGTGACGTGGACTCTTCTACCAAGAATAGCGGTCAACGTTTGGCCTCTTCAGTTCACTTCTGGTCGGGACTCGCCGACAAGCATATAACGGCCGACCAGGATTCTTGACCGTTTAGAGCGACACATGATGTTCGGGGGTAGTATATGACGCCACCAGTGACGTACGAGGGAAAGCGTTGATTTTGGTGGAGGAGCAAGCGAACAAGCACACCAATAGAAACAAGGCTCTACTGCGCAATGTGAATACGACGTGTTATGCTGAAGCTTTTCTAAAATCTCGTCGGTCGGATATATTCTGTCTTATCCTCGTCGTTTGGAGCAAAAGAAGGGCACAGTGAAGTTATCACTCGGTTCTTGACATCCGCAAAACGACGTTGACTCGAACGCGAGGGAGCCTCGCCGAGAGGAGTCCGAGTACAATACCATACGAATACGACTCACTCAAAATAAAAAGGTACGGTAACATTTTCGCTAAAAAAAAAGGTGATTTGTTGGCACGCTAAATCGTTCTAGTAACAATTAGGGATGTGCGACTATGAGGTTGGGCTCATCCAATGCTGAAGCTTGGATCATACCCACACGGTGTCAGTTCTTAGGTTTTAAAATATGAAGTTGACCTATATCTGGTCCGGTTCAGCACCTTGACCCTGGAATCGGACCGTATAGTGTCGTTCTTAGTCGATGAAGTTTTGATCAATGAAATTAAGCCGGTAACATGTCCTACCCTTTAGTCTTCGCTTGTTTCATGGGAAATGTTTTCCAATAAATCATTTTTCCAGAAAATAACAATATTTTTTTGATTTTGCTGAAACCTAAAAAGGAATTGGAATTTTTTTTTGTTAATTGGGATTAAAAATATGATTTGATTATACTAAGTACACATGCATTATTGGGATGTTAGTAACTTACGCACGAGCACTAAGATCCTAGATCTCGCCTCAATGGATCTTGACTCAGGCACCGGGTACCTGAGCATGAGCACTTGTGTCTTGAGTAAGAGCATAGACATTGGTCCTAAGTCTACAAAGACTGAACTTGAGGCTTTGGTGCCCATATTTGGATCCTTGGCACTTGAGCCCTAGTCCATAAAAGCAGGGGAAGGACTTGGCACTCGGGCTCGAGTCCTCGACACTCAAGCATTGGTCTATCGAGGTTGGGCTCAAGATGCTAGTGCCTGTGCTCGGGTCCCCAACAACTAGGGCAGGTCCTTTGTGCTTGAGCTTGGGTCCATTGAAGTTAGACTTGGGGAGCCTAGTGCCTATGCTCGGGTCCTTGGAGATTCAGACATGGGCATCAAGGGCATCAAGGTCTCAAGTTGCATCCGCAATGGACTCAAGCTTGAGTGCAAGTTATTCAAGCACAAGCATTGAGACTTTGCGCTTGACCTCTATGGACTTGGGCTCGGGGAGTGCTAGGACTAGGCATTGATGGGCCTAGGCTTGGGTGTAGAGAATATGGGCATGAGTATCAAGGTCTCAGGCTCGGATGCTGGGGACCTAGGCCCAGCCTTAATGGATTCGAGTTTGGTGCAAGGGATCTAGGAATGAGCAGTGGGAACCCAAGCTTGAGCGATAGGGATTTGCCCAAGTGACGGCAATCATGCATGGGCACCGAGGCCTCAATCTTGATTGACCCATGAATGATTGACTCGGGCCTGGGCATTGGTGAATTTGTCTTGGATGCTGAGGACCCAAGAATGAGTGTTAAGGTATTTGTGCTCAAGCACAATATTTCTGGTCTAAATGTTAATATTTAGTCATATTTTGAAAAATGATTTTTATTTTTTTAAAAAAGAAATTAATTTTCTAAATTAAAACATCGGTTTTTTGTTAACTTGGAAAATATTTTCCGTTAATTCATTTTTCCAAGTGATTCAAACACTGGAATATACGGAAAAAATGTTTTTTGGTGAATCAAACGGAGCTTTAGTTCTTGATTACTTTACTTCCTCCCTTTCTTCAACGAAGTTAAGCTCGGACCTGATGCGCATCATAATTGGCGACTTTGCGAGATCGACATGTTGAGATGATGTTTGATCCGCAAAATCAACGGTCGTACATTAGTCGGTCCCATGGCCCAAGTTATACGGAAGAAATTCCTTTGGTATGGACTGTAATCCTTTACTGAGATCGAATCGGTCCCACACGCAAGAGTCCATTGGGCCGTACTGAGTTTGACTAAATAAAGCAGATTTATGGGTACTTTACGTAATGTCATCTTCTCTCTGCATAAATAACCCTTTTAGTGTGTGATTCGAGTCTCGAATGGAAAAAAAAGGTTAAAATAGAAAGAAAGAAAGAAAGAAAGAAAAGAAAAAATGTGCTTAAAGGGAATCAATTACTTCACACATTCTTGAGCTTATGCTTACAATTTTTATTGGATTAGCTTTATATTTCATCTGATTATAGTTAGATTTGGTTTGAAATGTACATTTAAAGGATTGAACGTACATTATGTAAAGTACCCAACTCTACAGCACTTGCCATTGACCACCACCAAGACGTTCACCATCACGGCCTCTTGCAGCTACTTGCTCCCCAGTTCTCTCTCTCTCTCCCCCTCTCCATTGGGGGTTTCGTTGACAATGAGCTAATTTGCATAAGTTAGCTTTGGATTCCTTTCGATGAGAGAGAGAGAGAGAGAGAGAGAGAGAGAGAGAGGCTCTTGATGTCTGTAAATTCAATTCATATGTATCCTTGAATGAGATGAGTCTCACTAGAAATACCATTGTCTAACCGTGTAAATGAATTGGAGTGACATCTGCAGGTGCACCTAATACAATGCAGCAGCCCAACAATAGCTAAAGCTGACACTTTTAATTAGTAGCTCAATCTGTTACCTCTACTTCTTAAGTGTGTTTGATTTCCATCTAGAATACCAAGAGTGATAAAATACACGGGAGTGTCCATGAAATTTGGCCAAATCCCTTCACTGGATATATAAACACAGGCAGTTATGCTCTCCTCTTTGCATGAATATCTCACCAGTTTCGCAACGATGAATGAAGTTATAGTCTGCAAAATCGAGCGTGTCCTATGTCCTCACAAGATGTAGAAGCTGAAAGACCATCCACATTCAACGACGGATTTGAACTTTGAAGACATTTTTTTGTTCTTTTTGCCATTGAATTCTAACCAGGATTAACTTCATCGGAATACTTTAGTCCCCGGGCATGCTCTGCTAACTAAGCTCCTCCAATATGTGTCGTTGCTCCTCAGCTTGGCAAGCTTTAAAAATGGGTATCAGAAGATCCGCAAAATAGAGAAAGATACAAAGCATAAACCACGCTATAGAAGCAACGTCGATTACACATGTCGCAAGGTGCTCTAAATCGTCCATTACCAGGCAAAGATGACACTAAGACACATATATGCGAGCTAATCTAGGACTCCGACCGGCCTGCCAAAGGCGGTGACATCCGAGACATCCTTATACTGATGCGCGAGTAGTTGCCTCACATTGGAAGACCCTGTGACGGGTGCCGCTGAGCTCCAGATAAGTTGTGCCAACTGGTAATCCGCTGCCTCTGTCGTGTGCCTGCCGTCGAACCAAATGTGCTCGCATGGATCCTCGCACAGCTCGTACTTCTGCGTTCCCCCTGCAGCTGGATCCTCGGTAAGGTCCGGAGCCACAGCACGCCGCCTGCCCATCTTTGAAGCCTTCACAAGAGAGAGAGAGAGAGAGAGAGAGAGAGAGAGAGAGAAGAGATTCAGAGTCAAAAAAGAGTTCTGAGCCATAAGTAATTTAATTATCCAATGGACCATTGGGTCTCGGTGCATACCATATTTGGCATGGTTAAAGATCCGATGTTTGAGCGAGTTGTAGTAATCGAAGATCGAATACTAAAATCCCAGCAAGTCGGCCTTCAACTTCCTGAGTGCGATCGCAAGCTCTCGGTTGTGAAGTCTGGCATGGGCTTGCAGTTCCTTCACACGCCCAGTTCCGTTGCTCTCGTGGCTCTCATGGCTGGCAAACAGCCGAGAGACCCTGCATTCCGGAATGCGATCTTTCGTCCTCCGAGCCCATGAATTTCCTGCGCATAGATAGATGACAACATCCATCAGAACATGCTTAGTAAAGCACTAAAAACGATTCAGATTGTTGGCGAAATCAGTCGGCAAGAGAGCAGTTCCCTGATTCGTTGCATTTGCTTGTAAGAACTGGAGCTTGAACCCTTATGTCCTCTCTATTTTATTGCGGATTTGTTCTAGGGTAGTCCTACAAGAAATTATTTTTTCCAGAATGGTGATTGCAATCTGATCTAATCACGACCTAGTAAGCAATGTACCTTTGTACACTTGAAATTTAGAAATTGACTTGCAGTTAAGATTGAATAGGAATTCCGCACTCTTAAATTTAAATGGGCTACCTTTAGGTGAGCAAAAGTGCCCTATTTTTTGAATGACAATAGTTTTGTAAAACTTTAGAAATCCTTATAATTTACTACAAGCGACGGAGCCTTTCCTGTTGAAAATAATTTATTCTTCGCAAGTTTTTTCAGCTTTCCTTTCTTAGTCTCTGTTTGAATTTACCTTCCTTCCATTTTCTCCTCAAACTCTTGCGCACCACTCTAAGACGTTTAGATATGTTATAATATTTAAATATTAAATCACATTTTCATCTAAAAACTTGAACTTTCAAAATAGTTGACAATGATTTTATAAAATCTCATATGGTATTAGAGTTGGAGATTCCGAGTTAAATTTTCTAGACCCCTATTTGCCTTCCTTATTATATATTTCACAAGGGACAATGATTGAATAAATAAATATTAAATCATGTCGTCTAACAGTTTAAGTTTTTAAAACAGTGATTTCACGAAATCTCGAGCGGTGTGTTATGATGCCAAAGTTACATTATTACGATCAAAACTATACTCGATTGGCTTAATTGGTTAGGGTTTCGACGATTTTCAACTCAAAAATTGGAATTCCCCTGACGTGTCATTTGTAAGTTCACCCACACATACCAAGAACCTTGATTCATTAGCTTTCAGATAGTTTGGCGATGGAATAGATCGCAAATATAGCATATTGAACCTTGTAAAATTTATTCATTACTAATTTCTATTGTGGCTTTGTTACAGCATTAATGCAGCCATAAAATCGAACCATGACACGATGCCCGGCTTAGTCATGAGATGAAGCTTGAATCCCATTATTTGCCCAATAATTTCCAAAAGCAAGAAATCAAATGTTTCCATGTTTGAACAATGTTTCTAGGTTATGAGGCTTGGTAGTGGGCGAACTTCCATTCCATATCAATTGGGCAAATTGATGATAAGCCCTCTCGCTCATATGATCAGAGTCGAAGAACACGTACTCTGCGGGATTAGGGCACAACGATTACTCTCTCACGCCCCTCGTGCCTCCACAGGTATAGTTGCCTCGATACGGACCCGACCCACAACACGCGGTCTTCCCATCCTTGAAACCTGGAATCCAATTTCATAAGATTAAAGAAATCCTCATCCCTCCTCGCCGCAAGGTGTTTAAGATCAATAAAAAAAAATTAGTCTGCAAAAAGATAATGCAAAAGACTGACCATAATTTGATGGGTTTTGGATGATTTCAGTCAAGGAAGTGTACAAGTCGAAGAGGGAGTACTTGAAACCTTGCAATTGAAACTCTAGCTTGGCGAGAGTTGCGGGAAAAGCCGCGTTGTGAAGCTTCGTTAACTCAGTACCTTGTCTCAAACAAGAACCGTTTCCAGTGGCCAGTCGAATTTCCGGGAGGCACCCAAGAGGTAGCATTGTAGTAAATCCAAATTTTCTTGCTCCAACTTTATATATATCCTGAAAAAACAAAATCGGAGATTTATCCATTTGTTACAATCCACTTATAAAGATTGATTGCGACAACTCACAAAGGTGTGTGATAACATTGAATTTATTATCAGACCAAAGAACAAAGTCAAATTTATAAGAGGCTTGAAGTAGAATGTGGAGAATACAAGGGCAAAAAACTATTAATAAATTGTAATTGTCCTTTATAAACCTGTTAACAAAGTTCTTATTCGTTATAACGGAACTCATCAAAGAAAACGAAAATCATATTTTATTCGTCCTGAGTGTTAAAATTTATTCGCTTATATGACTTCAATAATAAGAAATTTTTTTGACTTGAGAACCGTCATGAAAATATCTTCAATATCTAAAATGATCATAATTATAGATTTTCATAAGGAATTATTGGTCAGTATTAAACAAAAATCAGGTATTGACAAAACTATAAAGAAGAAAATGCGCTGGTCAACAGAATCCTTCCAGTAATTACAACCCGCTCGACTTGTTTGTAAGGATTAAACAGTTCTCCACCGCTCCGGAATTGGAGGAAAATTATGGATACCTCAAGCACAGTGCTAATGTTGCCAACCACCATCCCCACGTAATCTTCCATGGAAACGGACTGAAACAAAGCAGGATTGTGGAGAACAGCGGCGTAGTCGCTGATTCCGATGCTGATGAAGTAAACACCATCCGAAACTATTCTCTCCGCCTTCTCATCCCCTAGTTTATCCCTCAGATTCTTCACCAGACTCTCAAACTGCTTCAGCTGCGTCTTGAAATCCACCGCCTGAAAAGGCAACATTGAGGAATACGGAGAAACAACCCGGGAAAGATAAGGAAGAGACTCGGACGTACCAATCCCGGGAAAGTTTCAGGTAAAGCACCAGCTCCAGCGGACGCGAAATTTGCTCCTCCCACAAATTGGTCATTCCTCAGCTGGAGATAAGGTGGGATTAGTGGCAGCTTCGCATATTCAGCTGAATCACCCAGAAAGAGTTGATTAAACAATCGATCGTTTATGTGGGAAGAAAAAGCAAGAATATGGAGTAAGTTATACCGATGAAATCAGCCATAATGCGACCGTCAGTGAATCTGCCAGTGGGATAGTGAAAGAAAGTCTCGCCATATGGAGAAAAATTTGCTTTGAAAAAAGCGGTGGTGTTTATGTAGTTGTTAGTCCCCGCGTCGTTCAGGACGTCGCCGTAGATGAACAGAGCGACGTCATTTTGCGTTTGATCGATTTTGCAGAGAGGTGACAGAAGTAGGCTGGCGAAAATGGTGAAGAAGAGGATGTGGATATTCGGAGTCGACATTGGTGATCCCGGGTTGGACGATGCGGCTTCTCTTCGGATCTTATAGGGACGTCCGGGTGATTCGAATAAGTAAATTGTATAGAAGTCTTCTCAGGGAAGAAGGCCCGTGATAGTTCTTTCTCTTTTTGGCCAAACATATGACGTCATAAAGATTTTTTTGGAGGGCTTTAAAGATGATTTGCGTTCTGAACTTCACATTAATGAACTAACGATACGTTTGGCCAATTCCCAGTTCCATACTTCATCTTTTGCTTTCCCATTTTGGGGTAAACTAGCAATTTCAGCACGCATCTACGCAGGGATTATGCTGAGATTGGGTAATGAGACCAATGATGGGTTCATTGACCTATATGTAGGTAAATTAAGATAAGAGCCGAGAGGATTGGCCGCTCGTGATGGTTTCTGTAAGTTTTGATAGTTTGGCAAGTGATGCGAGGTCGGTGCTCTTGATACAGCCGATAAAGAGAGAGTAAATGAAGCAATGACAAAAGAAGAGTTTGTGAATATATTGGCATATAGACAGGGAGGAAAATACATTAGAAGCATAAAAAATTGTGTACAATATCCGTTCGTTTCGCGGAAAATGAGCCATTCTGTCCCAAAAGTCATTTTCCAGGAAAATGACAATATTTTCTGTTGTTCAGCTAAAATCTGAAAATATTTCAGAAAATATTTTCTGGTGTTCGGTAAGGAAAATATTTTCCGCTCACCAGATTGGCGAGCGCGAGCGTCAAGCTCGAGGCTTGCCATATCGACGAGCGCGAGTTTGAGATCGACGAGCTTGAGGTTTAATTAATCTAACGACTAGCCAAGAAAGAAGAAGATGAGAAAAAAAAAAGAAAAAAAAGAAAAAAAAAAGAAAAAAGGAAAGAAAAAGGAAATTAGAAATAATTCGAATTAAAAAAATAAAAAGAAAATTAAAAAATAATTCGAATGAAAAAAGGAAAGAAAGGGAATGAGGAAGTCAGGATTTGTAGAGGTGTGAGATAAGAGAGAACAAGTGAGGAAAATATTTTTCACATTTCAAAAGTGGAAAATATTTTCCCCTACTTTAGAAGACTTTTTTCCTACGATGGAAAACATTTTCCTCAAGGAATTCATTTTCAATGAAACGAATGCCGGAAAATTCGGAAAATGTTTTTCCGGAAATTATTTTCCGCGAAACGAACGGACCAGTGTACCGGCTCATCCAATTACTGAATTGGAGAAAAAAATCACTTAAATACCCCTAATTAGAAATTCTGGCTAAAATGATTACTTTGCTTTTATAATTAAAATTTTAATATGAGTTGGCATAGTTTTATTAAAAACCAGTCCATGTAGATATCATAAACGATGTCGCAAGAGCCAACGTGGTTGGCTTGCCTAAAAACGACGCCATTTCTCTCTTCTCTCACTCGGTCACACACAGAGACGATCTTCTTCTTTCTTATGGAATTTTTGCCCATGGCAATCGCTGACATCTCCTCCCCGATGCAGAGGATATTCCACCACCTGATCTCCCCGACTAGGTCCGATGCGAAACCGTCAACGCTCTCCCTCTTCGCTACGAGGGAAACCGGGTCCTTCTCATGTGGCTTAATCCTCACCTTCATCGCCTGCACCTTCCTCTCTGTCCTCAACCTAGCCACCCACTCCTCCTCTCCTTGGCTCATCAATTAGGGTTTCAATTTTGGGGGAAATTGAACTAGAGTATCAATGGGGATTTCTTTTTATTTGCAATTTAGGGTTTATATTTTGGGGCAAGCGCCGTAGACAATGTCATTTAGGATCTATATGTTGACTGGGTATGCTGGCGATCCACGTTGCTAGAGAAATTAATTAAATACAACAACATCGCATTTCCAGCAACCCAAATAGGAATTGGCACTTAAGTGATTGTCTTTTTTTTTTTTTTTTTAAAGTAGCACTTAAGTGATTCGAAAAAAAACTTTTAACTTTAAAGTGAGCGTTATACATAACTTTTTGTACTTCAAGTGTACTTCTGCCCCAAAAGGCTATTAGAGAAAAATGATTAAAAGACATATTTATCTCTCATAAGCATATATGATAATATCTGCAACAAAAAGTATCTGAAAACAAAATCAAAACAGCTACAAGATTGAAGAAATCAAATAAAATTATCAATTTATGTTTCGTCGGGAATACCTCTTTTTCATTTCATTGAAGAAAGCATCGACAAGAAAAGAATTGGGCCTCAGAACAAAGGAGATCCCTCAAGGTTTGAGAAGCGAAGAGGGGCATGGATCCCTTTAGGTTGTAATTGGTTTCGTTTGATTGATTTTCTTATATTATTCGAATCTTTCTACGCTAATAGAATTGAAGACTTTATTGTTTTGATTAAGAGTATTATCATCAAGACATAGCTCATTGAGCTTTTTTAGTTGATCTTACGATATCTAGAAATGTGACCTTGCTCCCCGCATTTAAAGCATTTGATATTCTAATTGAATGTTTGTTTTGGCTTATGGTTAGGTCGAGAAGGATGAGATTTAGTTTTTTTCGTTTACGGGAAAACTATCTTTGTTTTGTCTTACTGAGCTTTTGTCTTTTTGTTTGGAGCAATTTTTATTATAAGAATTGGAGCTTGAACCCTTAGGTTCGCTGAAACAATGATCATATTGAGCACAGAAAGATGATTAATATTTCTTTGTTTTTAATTTTTCCTTCAAGAGTGGTACACATGCATGCCCACTTTTTGGACATAGGAGATTAATTCTCCATATGAGAGATTTTGATAAGGGATTTGGCCATTGTGGTCCTCTCTAATTTTATTGTGGATTTGTTCTAGGGTAGTCCTACGAGAAATTATTTTCTCCAGAATGGTGATTGCAATTTGATCTGATCACGACCTAGTAAGGAATGTATCTTTGTACACTTGAAATTTAGAAAGTGACTTGTAGTTACGATTGAATAGGAGTTCTGCACTCTTAAATTTAAATGGGCTACCTCAAGGTGAGCAAAAGTGCCCTATTTTTCGAATAGTTGACAGTAGTTTTGTAAAACTTTAGAAATCCTTATAATTTACTACAAGCGACGGAGCCTTTCCGATTGAAAAGAATATTTTCTTCGCAAGTTTTTCAGCTTTTCTTTCTTAGTCTCTGTTTGAATTTACATTCCTTCCATTTTCTCCTCAAACTCTTGCGCACCACACTTAGACGATTAGATATGTTAAAATATTTAAATATTAAATCACGTTTTTATCTAAAAACTTAAACTTTTAAAATAGTTGACAATGATTCTATAAAATCTCATATGGTATTAGAGTGGGAGATCCTAAGTAAAATTTTCCATACCCCTATTTGTCTTCCTTATTATATATTTCACGAGGGACAATGATTGAATAAATAAATATTAAATCATGCCGCCGTCTAATAGTTTAAGTTTTTAAAATAATAATTCTGCAAAATCTCATAGGGTTCGTTAAGATGCCAAAGTTACATTGCGGCAATCCAAACCATATTTGATTGGCTTAATTGGTTAGGGTTTCGAGGATTTTCAACTTAGAAAGTGTAATTCCCCTGACGTGTTATTTGTAAGGTCACACACACATACCAAGAACCTTGATTTGTTTGCTTTCAAATAGTTTGGCAATGGAACAGATCGCAAATATAGCAAATTGAACCTTGTAAAATTTATTCATTACTAATTTCTATTGTCGCTTTGTTACAGCATTAATGTAGTCATAGAATCGAACCATGACACTGTGCCTCGCTTATTCATGAGATGAAGCTGGATTCTCATTATTTGCCCAAGAATTTCAAAAAGCAAGAAATCAAACGTTCCCATGTTTGAACAATGCTTCCAGGTTATAAGGCTTGGTAGTGGGCGAACTTCCATTCCATATCAATTGGGCAAATTGATGGTAAGCCCTCTCGCTCAGATGATTAGAGTCGAAGAACACATACTCCGCAGGATTAGGGCACAATGAATACTCTCTCACCCCCCTCATGCCTCCACAGCTATAATTGCCCCCATACGGACCCGACCCACAACACGCGGTCTTCCCATCCTTGAAACCTGGAATCCAATTTCATGAGATTAAAGAAATCTTCATCCCTCCTTGCCACAAGATGTTTAAGATCAAGAAAAAAAATTAATGTGCAGAAAGATAATGCAAAAGGCTGACCATAATTTGATGGGTGTTGGATTCTTTCAGTCAAGGAAGTGTACAAGTCGAAGAGGGAGTACTTGAAACCTTGCAATTGAGACTCTAGCTTGGCGAGAGTTGCGGGAAAAGCCGTGTTGTGAAGCTTTGTTAACTCGATACCTTCTCTCGAACAAGAACCATTTCTAGTGGCCAGTCGAATGGTCGGGAGGCACCCAAGAGGTAGCATTGTAGTAAATCCAAATTTTCTTGCTCCAACTTTATATATACCCTGGAAAAAAAATTGGAAATCGATCCATTTATTGCAATCCCTTTATAAAGATTGATTGCGACAACTCACAAAAGTGTGTGATAAAGTTTAATTTATTATCAGACCAAAGAAAAAAGTCAAATTTATAAGAGGCTCGAAGTAGAATTTGGAGAATAAGTGGGCAAAAAACTAATAATAAATTGCAAGTGTCCTTTATAAACCTGTTAACGAAGTTCTTATTCATTATTATAATGGAACTTACCATGGTACATGAAAATTATATATTATGTGTCTTGATTATGGAACTTACCACGGCAAATGAAAATGATATATTATGTGTCTTGAGTGTGAAAACTTGTTCACTTATATGACAAATACGGAATTTTTTTGACTTTGTCATGAAATTATCTTCAATATCTAAAAGATCATAATTGTCGATTTTTATAAGGAATTATTGGTCAGTATTAAACAAAAATCAGGTATTGACAAAACCATAAAAAAGAAAATGCGCTGGTCAACAAAAACCTTCCAAAAATTGCAACCCGGTCGACTTGTTTATAAGAGGGAAATTATGGATACGGGTTTACCTCAAGCACAGTGCTAATGTTGTCAACCACCATCCCCACGTAATCTTCCATGGAAACGGACTGAAACAGAGCTGGATTGTTGAGAACGGCGACGTAGTCGTTGAGTCCGATGCTGATGAAGTAAACGCCGTCCAAAACTATTCTCTCCGCCTTCTCATCCCCCAGGTTATCCCTCAGGTTCTTCACCAGACTCTCAAACTGCTTCAGCTGAGTCTGGAAATCCACCACCTGAAAAGCCAACATCGAGGAAGATGATCCGAATGGGGTTATATGGAGCAACGACCCAGGAAAGACAAGGAAGAGACTCCACGTACGAATCCTGCGAAAGTTTCAGGTAAAGCACCAGCTCCAATGGACGCGAAATTCGCCCCTCCCACAAATTCGTCATTCTTCAGCTGGAGATAAGGTGGGATCAGTGGCAGCCTCGCATATTCAGCTGAATCACCCAGAAAGATTTGATTAAACGATGGATCGTTGATGGGCGAAGGAAAAGCAAGAATATGGAGAAGTTATACCAATGAAATCAGCCATAATACGACCGTCAGAGATTCTGCCAGTGGGATAGTGAAAGAAAGTCTCGCCATATGGAGAGAAATTTGCTCTGAAAAATGCGGTGGTGTTTATGTAGTTGTTGGTCCCCGCATCGTTCAGGGCGTCGCCGAAGATGAATAGAGCGACATCGTTCTGGGTTTGATCGATGTCACAGAGAGTCGACAGAAGGAGGCCAGTGAAAATGGTGAAGAAGAGTATGTGGACATTTGGAGTTGACATTGGTGATCTCGGGTCGGACGATGCGGCTTCTCTTCAGATTTTGTAGGGACATCCGAGTGATTTAGAGAAATGATTCGATAACAATTTTTAATCTTCTATGAAAATGACTGTCTATTCTAAACCGCAAAAAATCAAATAATAAAAGATTATAAATTGTTATGAGACCTATTCTTTCAATAACTGGTGGCTAACAACAAATTATTATTTTCACGATAGCCTAAAAACTATTATGCTAGCAAAGTCTAGTGGTTTAAATAAAGCAATTTGTACCGCCGTCTTCTCGGGAAAGAAGGCCCGTGATACTTTTTTCCCTTTTTGGCCAAACACATGGCGTCATACAGATTTTTTTGGGGGGGGGGGGGCTTTGAAGATGATTTGCGTTCTGAACTTCACTTCACATTAATGAACTAACGATACGTTTGGCCAATTCCCAGTTCCATGCTTCATCTTTTGCTTTTTCATTTTGGGGTAAACTAGCAATTTTAGCACGCTTTTACGCAGGGCTTATGCTCAGATTGGGTAATGAGACCATTAATGGGTTCGTTGATCTATATGTAGGTAAATTAAGCTAAGAGCCAAGAGGGTTGGCCGCGCCAGACGGTTTCTCTAGGTTTTGATAGTTTGGCAAGTAATACGAGGTCGGTGCGCTTGATAAAGCCGATAAAAAGGAAGTCAATGAAGCAATGACAAAAGGATAGTCTGTGAATACATTGGCATATAGACCCAAAAGGCTGTGGAGATCAATGATTAAAAGACTTATTTAGCTCCCATAAACATAATTTATGATAATATCCGCAAAAAGTATCTAGAAACAAAATCAAAACAGCTACAAGATATAAGAAATCAGAGAAAGGTATTTATTTTATTTTTTATCGGAAATATCTCTTTTTCATTTCGTTGAAGGAAGCATCGATGAGAGGAGGAATGGGCCTCAAAACGAAGGAAAGCCCTTAAGGTTTGAGAAGGGGAGTGGGGCATGGATCGCCACGCCAGTACACTTTAACTATCCAATGTACGACTTGATTGGACTCTCGTAAGCAATGGGCCACTTGAATATCTTGGAATTAGGCCATTCGGCAATCCATGAAGAAGGCCTTTAAATCCCATGGAGATAGGGAAAATTGTCCAAAAAATCTTAAGTCTATTACATTTTTACTAATTTAATTATAAACCTTTTAATTTTGTCAATTGAATCATAATCAATTTTTAAGTTTTGCCAATTGAGTCCATTTGAATACTTATGACTGAAAATTGTTGACATAGACAAATTTTATTAATATATTTTCAATTTTTTTTTTAATAATTCAAAGGGCTAGCAACCTCTGCCGGCCCCTTGCTGAGGCCAACGAAGTCCTCATTGATCGGAGGCACAGGTCACGACCCTCGCCAAATCTGGCAAGGGCATCGCGAGTCCTCGTGGGCCCTCAGTTAGTGCTTGGCGGATGGTGGAGGTCATCGGCCCTCATCTAATGGCCAGTGTCTTGCCAGCCCTTTAAATCAAAAAAGAAAAGAAAAAGAAAAATATTTTCAAAACTAATTATAAATTCCAAAAAATATTAAAATATTATTAAAATTATCCCCGACAGCTTTAGCTGTGCCATGTAGAATAGCTGACACTAATTAGACTATTATATCACCAATTTCCAGTCAAAATTAGCTAATTGACTATCAAATTGTAAAAGGATTTTCAATTGAATTGACAAAAATATAATAGATTTAGAATTTTTTGAATAATTTTCCTCGTGGAGATAGTTATTCGATTCTAAAATCAGCTTGTGACCTGCAGAATGGTAAAAGGATTTCACCGCTTCTAAAGAAGCCCAAGTCTCCACCCAAAGTACCGAAGAAACCATGCAGATATAACGAAAGCCATTGACCACTTTTCCAGGGAAAATCTCTGCATACACCGGCGACTGCACCTTTGGATGAGCGTGCTTCCACTGATCTCTCAATATTGATCTTCAATGTCCCTCTCAGTTGTGAGTTCCAAGCAACTAGTTAATTCTGCTTCTTCTTCGCTTTCCATTCGTTGTCCGAGTTCCATCTCAAATAATTTTTTGTTCATGGCTATGGCTTCCTCAAAGGATTATCTCGAATCTACTCACCGCTGACATAACACGAAGTTATTTTTTGCTTCTCTAGATATGCCAAAGCACTCTGGCGATGGTTTCTAGCTTCGGTGAGTCTGGCTTTGCCTTTTCACAGTTAATCACACTCTTCAATTCTACTAGCACCTTAAAATGTGTCTTGGAGATTTCATTCTGATGCAGCCCACACTGCTCGAGTCTAGCAACATGAGAAGAAGATGCCCCATGGATTCAGTGTATTTTTGGAACAGAGGAAAGAGTGGAGCGGAAAAGTAAAAGAAGAACTAAGAAAAGGAAAAAAAAACAAAAGATTCGAAATTTTTTTAAAAAAATTATGCAGATTGTCAACATAAGTGATTTCTAGTTGAAATTGATCAAAATGATTAATTGACAAATTGTTAAAAGGTTTATGATTAAATTGATAAATCATCAAAATATATAGGACTAAATTGATACAAATGTTTAGAACTAAATTGGTAAATTGTCAAAAGATTTAGGACTAAGGCTCCATTTGCTTTGCAAAAAATGAATGATCGGAAAAATATTTTCCTTAAAATGATTATTTATATTGCTTGAAATGAATAGTTAATGACTAATGTTTTTATTACCAACAACAATTTATGTTTACATTTTCATAGACGATGAAAATATTTTTTATTTTTTCATTTTAATAAGCGATACAAGAGATTTTTTTAGTAATTTTCCCTACAAATGAACTAGGTTGGCCGAGACAAAGGGACATGATCCCAACAGGGAGAGCTAGACTCCAAAACCCCGCCCTTAACTTGGACATAAACTTACCAAAAAAATCGCCAATTAGATTGTGTTCGAGGCTTTTCTGGTGGGATAATGAAAGAATGCCTCTCTATCGGGATAAAAGTTTTTTGAAGCAAGAGGTGGTGTTTATGTAACTATCGCTCCTTGCACCAGCAAGGAATCGAAAACGAACATAGCAACACCATGTTGGGATTGATCAATGTCACAATGAATTGAGACGAAGAAGGTCGTGTAAATAGCAAACAAGATCATCTTGATATTCGGAGTTGACATGATTTTTAGAGTATTAGAGTAACTAAATATTAAACTACGCTTTCATCTAACAACTTGAACTTTTAGAATAGTTGACAATAGTGCAATAAAATCTCATATGGCATTAGAGCAGGAGATTTGAGTTCATATCTTTTTAGGCCCATATTTACCTCTCCTATTATATATTTCCACATCTTTAGGCTTAGGTCAAAGTCCAGTCCATATGTCATGGGGAGTGTTAAAGTGTTAGAGTAATTAAATAATAAATTACACATTCATTTAACAGTTTAAACTTTTATAATAGTTGGCAATGTTCCCATAAAATCTCACAATGATGATCTTGATCTAGGTTAGATTTAGAAATTCGAGTTGGTTATTTATAAGGAACCTTTTGTGACAGATTTTAAAGCCCCTAATTGGCAGCATCAAATGATGTTTTTGAGATTTTGCATTGACATGCATACTATCTTACATAGGTTTGTAGGTGCTGTAGAGCATACTTGGAGGGTTATTTTTATTCTATATTTTACATGTTCTTGATAGACTAAATGAAGATATAATTCAGTGTTTACAACTAAACTTGTCAGAATGAGTCATAAATAAATTTCTTAACTCATATATGACGAATTGAGTTGTTAGACAAATTAGGTGTATCTAGTAAATGAGTAATAAAATGGATTTAAACATAGAGAAATAATTGAGTGACAATCTTTAACTTCATGTGATAATAACAATCTGTTTTAGACTATAAACAAATTATTACCAAATAATTATAAATTATTATGAGGTATTTTTAAGAATTTGTGACTCACAACATATTATTCCTCTCATAGTAGCCCAAAATTTTTAATACTAGCAACACCCTTAAACAAAATATGGTTATCAAATGAGTCATAAATGAGGTTACAATTTACTTAAATCCAACCTATCTCTATGACTCTCTTGTTATTCTCTTTCACCCTAACTCAATCTCACGCTCGTTTGCTCACTCTACATTCTTATCTTAGTTTAGGTATAAGTTTTTCAAGATTGGGTTACATATGGAAGTGTTTTAACAATATGGGTATAAGTTGGGTCAGTTATAGGTTACTAGATTTGCATTGCATGAAAATAGGTTAACACAGGTTAATAGAGTTTATTTGGGTCGAATCATTTTTGACCTTACCAAAACTCAACTCAATCCACCCATCTGACCAGTCTATCCACGACTAAAGAAACTATGGTGCTAGAAAGTCATTAATCTTCTTGATGAATTGACTCGGATAGATCCATAGTTCGCCTACCAAGCCATGCGACATCTCTGACTATCATTGCCAATGCTAGCCTTGCCTATGGTTGTGGCCACAATAGTAGCTTGTAATGGCCTTGCCTGTGGTTGTGATGGCCTCATCCAAATTTGGGCGAGGGTTTCATATCCCTTGCCCAAAGGCTGGCAAGCTATGGCGACCATTGCCGGCCACAAAGAAGGGGAAAAAGAAAAGAAAAGAGAAGAAAAACATAATAAAAATGTTCGTACAAATATTAAAAAAAATTAGAAAAGTTGTTCAAATTATCATTGGCTATACCACGTAAGACAGTCTACGTTTATATCGGTGATTTCAAGCCAAAAGTGGCCAGACATACTATATTAGCAAAACGTGAAAATATTTAAAGTCAAATTAGCATAATTAAAATGTTTAAAATTGAATTGGCATAAATATAATAGGTTTAAGAATATTTTGGATACTTTTTCCTCCATATCCATCATTGTTGATTTGGACAATAGGTCAAATTTTCAACAACACATTTTCAGTATGATACAAATCCTTTAAATTCAAACGGGCATCTAAAGATGAACAAAATCACCCTATTTTTTCTTCTTCTTTTTTTAAAGTAGATGGCAAATTTGTAAAACTTTATAAACCCTAAAACATTTAAATGGTTATCTCATGATGAGCAGAAGCATCTTTTCTTGTTGAAATTGGGCACGGACAGGATATTTTCTTCTTTGCATCATGATCTCTATTTGAATTCATCTTCCGTAACTCGAGATCAAGCGGTATGGGCCAGAACCGCAGCACGCCATTTTCGCGACCTTGAAACCTGGAATGAAGTTTCTCATTAATTCTGATTGTTACGTGCTTCGAATAAGGCAATTAAGGGCGCATAGCGATATGAAGGGCCGACCATATTTTGATGGGTATTGGATTCGTTCACTGAGCGGAGTGCAGAAGTCGAAGTAGGAGTACTCGGATCCTTGCAGTTGAGCCTCCAGCTTTGGGAGAATTGCAGTAAGAGTAGTGTTGTGAAGCTTTGCGAGCTTATTGGCTTCACCCGAGCAAGAACCGTTTCTGGTTGATGATCTCATACCTGGCGCACACCCGATTGGCACTACTCCCATCACTGCAAATTTTCTTCCTCCTACTTCATATATTCCCTGAAAAGAAGAGTCAGAGAGCAATTCGTTATCATCCCCATGAAATGCCATAACAATTGACAGACGTCTAAGCAAAATCTTATTTACTGTGAGACCATAACAACAAGGTTTCACTTGCAAAACATACTAGCGCGGGGTGCGCCCTTAAGGTCGTCTAGAGATATGAACTAATTGAAATGCGCAAAAATTAATCTGATCACCTGATCTCCATATAATTTTTGGCGCCCAAATTAGCTTATTGGGCTTCGAAAGCCGAAGAGAATAAAGCAAGCCCAAAACATAGGAATCCATAGAGAATGAGCCGGGATGCCAGCAGTAGACAAATAAAGGTCTCGAACAATGCGACAAAGGGCTTGCAACTTCTGGAACATTATTGATATCAAGATGGTAACCACAACAAGGCAATTGCTTTTGGAATACCACCATAAATAGCCAAAGAGGCACCAATATAAAGGACCTTTTGCCAAATCGACAATCGATCATTTACTTTCAAGTTGTTATCTTTCATTTTATCGCACTTTTACATTCAATTGTACTTATACTTTTCTCCTGTTGTTCCTACACTTTACTTTTTACCAATAATTTAGATCGGTTGCTTCTTTTCCAGAGTGACACAGGACCTGTCGTAAACAATAAAGCTGAAGCTTTGTCTATTTGGTGAAAGATTTTGTTGAGGGAACTTTCCCCGGTGAACATTTTTTTGGCACGCTCAGTGGGACCATTGTGTTCCGCTCTTAGGAGTTGTTGATGACAAAAACAAGGAATTAAGTGAGTTGCTCTTCTGCTGGCGAGGATAATTCATCCCCACAACGTGTTGGAGAGAGAACCGTCCGTTCCGAGATTTCCAATTAGAATCCAGATCCTATTGATGGTTTCGATACAGCTAATAGTCCTAAGGACATTTCATGAGAATTGTCCGAAGACCAAATGAAAGAGTTGGGCCCGAATCCAACGGTGATGGCCACCATGAGAATGTTAAAAAAACAACAAAGATGATCTGGCCAATCATATGGCTAGTTATTTGTCGAGTATTTCGACTCCTCTTTTAAACAATTTGGTTACTGATCTGACTTTGAGGATGGGAGTGCCAAATCAAGCAAATGTGATTCATAACGGTCACACTAGCATAGTTCCATAACCCATGCAAGTTCCAGCCCAACCTATTGTTAGCGGTTTGAATCCCATGCTGCCGGTTATAATTCTACAAAGGGCTGATAATGTGAACGACTAGAATTAAATCAACCAGAGTGAACATGTTCGAATGCCTGGAATGTTTACCCTCGCTGGATCAGCGCCAGAAATCTCTAGTGGCATAAATCCTGCAAGGGTAATCGCGCAACCAATACTCCCCGATATTAGTTGTCCAGGGGGCAATAATGTGACATCGCCTACAGGGGTAGTGAATAGTGGGTTGATTCCCGTGCCGGTTGCAAGGTAGTAGCTTTATCGACTGTAAGAGGGACCAAGAGATTTTGCAAATTGTCCTCCTTCACCACCGAGGGTATGAATGAATCAAGCCAATCAAGCGGTGGATCCGGTAAAAGATCAAAGGATGATAAAACAGGCCGCTGGTTTAGTGATGTAGAGGATGGGATTGGATGGAGGCGTCCCGAGGCCTGTGTATCACAAACTATACTCGGATTGGGTTGATAATGTTCCATACCCCAGGGGATATAAAATTCCTGAATTTACTCTCTTTTATGGGGAGGATAATCAGTCCACAATGGAACATATTAGCCGATTTACGGCTCAATGTGGTGATGCTGACAATAACGGGAGATTGCACATTTATTCTCTCCGTTATTATCGAAGACGACATTCACTTGGTATATTGGACTTCCTGCAAATTAGGTACATAATTGGGAAGAAATGGAGAACAAATTCCATTCACAATTTTACTGTCCAATTCCCAAAGTGACATTGTCGGATTTGGCAACGGTCCACTATAACAACGAGATTGTTGATTAGCTTGTTACACGAATTAAAAAGATAAGAAATTGATGTTTGTTCTTCCTTCCGGAAAAAGAAGTTGTTGAAATGGCCAAAAATGGTCTAAAGTTTGCATTAAAGGAGCGTTTGACTGGGCAGAAATTCACTAATTTATTCTCATTAACTGCTGCAACAACTTAATACAAGAATCTTTAGAAGGAAAAAGATAAGAAGCCCTATCGGGATTACAAGCACAATGTGGTAATGTATGATCCCGAAGATAATTCGGAAGAGGATAATACTCAGGATGATGCTACCGAGATTGCGGTGGCAAAGATGACTCTGGATAAGGCATACGTCTGCCATGCTTTGAAGCCTGCTAAAAAACAAAAGATCAAATGTTCCCGTGTTTGAACAATGCTTCCAGATTATAAGGCTTGGTTGTGCGCAAACGTCCACTCCACATCAACCGTGCAAATTGTTGATAAACTCTCTCAGTTGGATGGAAGGAATCGAAGAACACATACTCCTTGGGATTAGGGCACAACGAGTACTCTTTCACCCCTCTCATGCCTCCGCAGCTATTGTTCCCCCCGTAGGGACCCGAGCCGCAACATGCCGATTTCCCTTCCTTGAAACCTGGAATTTAATTTCATGAGATTAACGAAAATCTAGGGAAAATTTTAATTTGTGCAAAAATAATGCAAATGACTGACCATATTTTGATGGGTATTGGATTCTTTTAATCCAGGAAGTGTACACGTCGAAGAGGGAGTACTTGAATCCCTGCAATTGAGACTCTAGCTTGGCGAGAGTCGCGGGAAGAGCTATGTTGTGAAGCTTCGTTAGCTTGATGGCTAATCTCAAACAAGAACCATTTCCGGTTACTAATCGAACGGCCGGGAGGCACCCAACAGGTGGACCTGCCAAAAGCCCAAATTTTCTTGCTCCAACTTTATATATACCCTGAAAAAAAAAAATCGAAGATCGATCCATTTGTTACAATCTACTTATAAAGATCAATTGCAACAATTGATAAAGATGTGTGATAACGTTTAATTTAATATCAAACTAAAGAAAAAGTCAAATTTATAAGAGGTTCGGAGTAGAACGTGAAAAATACATGGGCAAAAAATAAATAATGAAGTGCAACTGACCTTTAAATACCCCTTAACAAAGTACTTATTTATTATAATGAACTCATCATAGAAAATAAAAACTTTTATTAAGTGTCTTGAATGTGAAAGCATGTTTGCTTAATATGAGTCAAATAATAAGAAAATATTTTGACTACAGAACCAACATGAAAATCGCTTTAATATCTCAAAAGATCATATATATATATATATTTTAATAAGGAATTATTGGTTAGCATCAAACGAAAAGTCAGGGAGCGACAGAACCATAAAGAAGAAAATGCGTTGGTCAACAAAATCCTCAAACACCGACCAAAAAAATAAAATAAAAAAAAAATCCTCAAACCGACCAAAAAAAAAACAAAATCCTCCCAATAATTGCAACCCTATTGACTTGTTTATATGGATTTAATAGTGCTGTACTGCTCCGCAATTGAAGGGAAATATAAATATGGCTTACCTCAAGGAAAGTGCTAATGTTGCCAACCACCATCCCTACGTAATCCTCCATGGAAATGGACTGAAACAGAGCTGGATTGTTGAGAACCGGGTAAATGTAATCGTTGCCTCCGATGCTGACCATGTAAACGCCCTCCGAAACCATTCTCTTTGCCTTTTCGTCCCCCAGCTTCTTCTTCAGATCCTTCACCAGTTTCTCGAACTGCTTGAGCTGAGTCCCCAGATCCACCACCTAAAGAAGCAAAACTAAGTAAGACGACCCGGAAGTGGAACATAAAAAAACATCTAAGCAAAGACAAGGAAAGAGACTCGTCATACATATCCTTGGTGAGTTTCGGGTAAAGCGCCAGCTCCAGCAGATGCGAAATTCGCCCCTCCCACAAATTCGCCGTTCTTTTGCTGGAGATATGATGGGATCGGTGGTAGCTTCGCATATTCAGCTGAATCGCCCAAAAAGATTTTGAGCGTACAATCAATCATTTATATGGGAAGGGGGGAGAGACTAAAGCATGGAGAAGTTATACCAATAAAATCAGCCATAAGACGACCGTTAGTGAATCTGCCAGTCGGATAGTGGAAGAAAGTCTCGCCATAAGGAGGGTAGTTTGCCCTGTAAGACGCAGTAGTGTTTATGTAGTTGTTGGTCCCAGCGTCGTTGAGTGAGTCGCCGAAGATGAACAGAGCGACGTCATGTTGTGGTCGATCGATGTCGCAGCGAGCCAAGAGGAGAATGCTGGCGAACACGGCGACGAAAAGGATGTGAAGATCCGGAGCCGACATGGCGAACTTGGGTCGGACGATGCGGCGTCTCTTGGGATATTGTACCGGTGCTTGGGTGACTTAAATAGGTAACTTGGGAAGAGGAAGGCTCCTGGTAGCTCTTCCCTCTTCTGGCCAAACATATGCCGTCATAAATTGGCAGGGTAAAAACTTTCTGGGGCTGTTTGCTTGCCAAACTTGCATTCTGACTTTCGCTACACATTTATAGCAGGTGCGGCACGTTTTTTCTTTTTTTTTGGTCGGTAGGTGAGGCACGTTTGAACAACTCCTTGTTCCGTACTTCATTTTTTTTTTCCGATTTTGCGGTCCACCGGCAATTTCAGCACATCTACGCAGAAATTTCGGTCGAAGCAACTCATTACCAATTTATAAATTATAATCTTTTCAATTTTTTGCGACCCCATATTACCTGGAGCTCTTCACAGAAATTTCGGAATAATTATGAGTTTCCTTTTTCCTTGCACAAATAATCGAGTAATCGACTTTTATGCAATTATATATGGTGACTTAAATAAATTAATCGCTATCAGTATGTCATGTTTAATTTACTAATTAAGGACTTTTCTAGTTATTGAGCACGTCAGGGTGCTTTCACTGAACTTCACTTCCACCGCTTCCACGTTTTTGCGCTAGCTGTTCCTTCTTGAAAAAACGAAGAAGGGATCTTATTCTCTAAGCACTCGCATTTTTTTACTCATCCACGTAAAAAATCTTATCCAAGTGGTAGTTACTAATGAAAAAAAAGTGCTCAACAAAAAAGCTAATAATAAATGGTAGGAAAAATACCACAAATAATCCAAAAAATAAAATAAAATAAAATGCTCGAAACACCTCAAGCTTTTTTTTTTTTTTGGAGTAGCTAAAACCCCTAAACTTGTATCAATATGATAAACATTCCGTCCACCACAAAAAATCATAAGTTTTGCCTAACGTGACACTAAAAATGTTTTTTAGTCCAAGCTTCTTCTTCTTCTACACACTTTGATCACCGTGATACCAATAGCCCAAAATATTTTTTGGGTCACCAAATCCTAAACTTATATCAGTGACAAGAGTAAAATGTTCCATCACCTATTCCGTCCAAGGGGACCGTTTAATATATGATGCAATGGCTTGCATAAGCAAAAGTAGGAAAATCGATCTCACTTCAAGCAAATAGCATGGAAGTACTTTTGTTACGTCAGTCTAAGTTTGGAGGTTTTGGTGTTAGAAAATAAAAAAATCGATTATCAATATCATAATGGGCATGAGTTAGAGTCTTTCGGTGTCGTGGCAACATAATTTATAGTTTTTAGCATCATTAACCCTAAAAAGTATTGTGCGTAATGTCTCACTAATTTCTTCATATGTAATTCGGTCAAGATTTACCATGGAAAATTAATCATGAATGGGTGATGTCTGCCTAAGAAGAAGAATAATTCAAAATAATCATAGAAAATCAATGCCGTTTGGCATGTGAAAAACGATGAGTGGAGATGTGTTGCTGATTATTGGATGCCCGATGGCTATATAGGAAATAATTAGCATCTTAATAATTAGCTAATACTTATTTTGATATGTCTTCTATTACTTGTCCAGGTTTCGTCCTTTTTAAGTTAGCGAGTGCGTCGTGATTTTCTAGATATGCTTTTGTACGCTACTTTGTTTACACAATTGCGATAGTCCGGAATGTTGGTTTCATTTTTTAGATATGCGGGTGATTGCTCAAGTTTGCATATCGAGACATTAGTGTCATATAATTGGGAGTTTCGAGCAACGAAAGTTAAAAGGAAAATGAAAATAATACATTTGCAGACATTATGTGTAAAAGATGGGTTTGACCCAGTCAAAGAAAGAAAAAGGTAGAAGCAGCCGCAGAGAGAGAGAGGGAAGAGAGAGAGAGAGAGGAAGAAAATAAAGAAAGAAAAAGAAAACAGAAAAAGGGGAAAAGATATAAAGGGAAGAAAGCCCCACGTTCGGGCAGAGAGAAAAGAAAAGAAGAAGAAGAAGAAGAAGAAGAAGAAGAGAAATGAGAAGAAAGGAAAGAGTTTTTGGCACGTGCACGCCATGGATGCCTCGCCAAGCCGGCTCTACTCTATAACACGGCACCCGGTAAGAGATTAAGCCCCTCGTTCGTCCAATTGAAGTTATTTTTGGGTTTAGGGCTCAAATTCGAAATTGTTGGAAAATCAAGTGGCGAAGTCCGATTTTGGAGTCGTTGAGCCGCGCTTTTTCACAGGAATGATAATTTAGGGTGTTGTGGAGCCATGGGATTTTACGGATCGTGATTTGAGCTTGTGGTTTGTCCGGAACAAAATTTCAAAGTTTCCCGCGCGCAGTGAACAGTAGCGTCCAGCAGCTTCGGGCCTATATTTTGTCACCTTTCGGCTTGATTTTGAGACGGTGAAGTTGGGATTCTTGTAATATGTGTCAAGGGCTCTCTATGGACTATAAATTCGTTTGGATCGGGGTTCGGAGGAGGAAGTTAGGGCGTGATCAAGTTTTGCGTTTAACTCCGTGTTGCGTTTTGTTAGCGCGTAGAAGTCCTTTTGTTATAGTTAAGGCGTAATTTAGTCGTTTCGTAGTTAAGATAAGAGTTTTTTTAGATTTTAACATCATTCCTCGGTTATTTGATAGGGCCTTGAGTTCGACGATACGGCTATCGTTCGTCGTTTGGTTGTAGACGTCGAGGTGAGTGGTACTATATCTTCTTTGGTTTTATAAAATCATGTCTTGAAATATATATATGTATATATATTGAATCGAGAAGAGCATTTTTATTGCATAAAGGTCGGATCGAGCATTTACTACCCTTTGGTTGATTATGAGTATTTGAAAAGCGTGTTATATAAAGTTTGTGGAGAAATATATATGAAATTGCTTTGCGATTGATTTATGGAAATGTTTATAATGATTTGAGGAATTGATATGAAATGGATGATGGGCTATGCTTCAAAAGGTTATTTGCTTGATTTACGATATTGATTTATGGATTGAATTTCTGGTTTTGGATGATGGTTATTATGCTCAATATGACTGTGAACCCAATGAGGGGTTTTTGGGGTATGCATACCAGGTTTAGGATATCCTTCTGGGCCCAGCCATCGGCTTTGTAGGTGGAGACCTTGCCAAGGGGAAAAGCTTGGTCGCCTTGTCACAAGGCGTTGTGTCGTGACCATGGTGGAATATTGAGCAATAGATTAATCAATGGATGGACCATTGATATGTGATATTTGATGAAGAGATTATTCAATGGACTTGACCATTGATACTTGACTTTTGATGATGATTTAAATGAGTTTTCTATATTAGTATAAAGCCTTGATGATATCAAATAAGTCTTTTATGATTCAATATGTATTTTATATATTGAATTGGCGTTATGAAGTTTGGTACTGCTTTGTATACATGCATAGTGGTTGTTCGATCTGCTTAGAAGATATGTACTACTCACTGAGCTGTTGTTGCTCATTCCACTCCTCTTTTAATCTTTTCAGGTTCCTCGGTTAGTGGTGAATAGAGCGAGTGCGCCGTCGGTGGGAAACTTTTTGGGGAGTTCTATTTTGGGTATGGCCTAAGGAAGTGGTGCACTTTCCTTGCTAGTGTTTGGTTTGTCTGAGTTCTATTTGTATGTTTCTTTTTGGTGGATTATAGAAACTCTGATGTTGCAACCAATCTGTTGGTCTATCTGATATGTATATATATGGTTTGAGAGATATATATATATAAGTTGATATCATGTTGTTGGTTGTGTTTGAGGCTGCGTCCTTTGTGTGAAAGGACGGCCGTGTCATCCCTATTCTTTATAGTTTTGGGGTGTGACATTATGAATTTATAAACATTATAAAAAACGAGCAAATAGATGTCGTCATAACTAGTCATTTCATACGTAAAATTGATTTGTCATTTTCTTTTCAATTTTTCACCACCCCATATTGCCAGGGGGTACTCACAGAATTCTTTCTCTAGCACAAAGACATCGAGTAATTGAGTTTTATGTAATTAAATACAATGATTGAAATAAATTAATTAATATCATGCTTAACTTATTAGTTAAGGACTTTTCAATTATTGAGCACGATATGACAAAAAAAAATAGGGATGAGTGTATTAGAAGTTTGAAAATTTGTCATGAAAATGCAATTGAATTCTAAAAATCTCAAAAAATGTAATCAAATCATACAACTTTCAAAAAATGTTATCACATGAGGGACCTAATTTGATCAATTCGACAACTTTTAAGACTTGATTGCACTTTTTAAAAGTTTTAAAATTTGATTGTTTTTTCTTAACAGGTTTTAGGATTTAATTGTACTTTTTAAAATTTTTAAGACTAAATTACACTTTATTGACAAATTTTAGGATTTTCAATACACTTATTTTAAAAAAAAATTTATTGAGCACGTGGAAGTGCTTTCACTAAATTCCCTTCCACGTTTTTGCGCTGGGCGTTCCTTCATGAACAAGCGAAAAAGGGTCTTATTATCTAAGCACTTGCATTTTTTTAATCATTCACGTTGACAATCTAATCCAAGTGGCAGTAACTGATAACAAAAAAGTGCTCAACATAAAAAAGCTAATAATAAATGGTAGGAAAATACCACAAATAACCCTGAATAATGCTTCCGACGAAAAAAAAAAACAATGCTTTCCTCCCAAACCTCTAAATTTGTACTGGTATGACACGAATACATTATATCAACCACAAAAAGATTTAAGTTTTGTCCAACGTGACATCAATAGCCTAAGCTCTTTTTTTTTTTTTTTGCTTTTCGTGTCTTCACTACCCCAACTTGTACCAAAACACCATTCGTGTACTACAGAAAATGATCATAATCCCAATAGCCCCAATTGTTTTTCGGGTCACCAATAATCCAAATTTGTACTAGTGATAGAAACAAAAACATTTTATCACCCATTACGTCCAAGACGACCGTTTAAAGTCCAATGTGATAACTTGCATAAACAATAATAGGAAAACAGAGTTTACATGGATCTCATTTCAAGCAAATAGCTTGAAAGTACTTTTGTGACACTGATGCGAATTTGAAGGTTTTGATGTTAAGGAAAAAAAAAGTAGATTATTTATATCATAATGGGCATAATTTATAGCTTTTCGGTGTTGCAGTGATATAGTTTAGCGTTTTTGACATTATTAACCCTAAAAAGTATCGTGCTTGATGTCTCACTAATTTCCTCACATGTAACTTTCATCAAGATTATCTGTAGAAAATTAATAAAGGGTGAAGTCTGCCTTAGAAGAAAAAGAATTCAAAATAAACATAGAAAATCAATACTCTTTGGCATGTGAGAAACGACGAGTGAAGATGTGAAGGCGTCGACAATGATTGAGAGAAGGCTTAACTTGTTCACCCAAATTTTTTTTCATAGTTCGATGGAGATATATAGAGTAAATCGTTATAAGTAGACCTATTAAAATGGATCATAAATGTATTTTTTTCACTTACATTTGATGTGCTAAGTTGATAAGCAAGTTAGTTATATTCAGTAAATAAATCATAAATGGGTTTAGAATGATAATGCCTAAAATAATACCAATATTAAATGGGTTTACAATTTATTTAGATCCAATCCACTTCATTACTCTCTTTTCACTTTTTCTCGCCCTTACTTTCTTGCACCTGCTCACTCTATGCTTTCGTTCAAATTTTCCTAGATTGGGTTATATGTATAAGTGTTTTTAGCAATATAGATCGGGTACGGGTTACTAAATTTATATTGCATGAAAATTAGTACAAAAAAAATGGTTAAAATGTGTTAATTTGGGTCGAAGCATTTTGAATTCAACCCGCCTATTGATGAGTCCGGCCACAAGTCAATTACAAAAGCAATAAATTTCTTTTCCCTTGAATTGTTTTTTGGGTTTAAAAGAGACCAAAGCCCACATGTTTTCAGACAATGGAGAAATCAGTCATCATCAATCATCGATTTGTCTATTAAGGCAAGACCAAAAGGGTCAAGTCCCTATTAAAGTTTGTGAACGTGGCAGAAAGTTGAAAGCTTCGTGGTTGCTGGGGAACTTCGGATGACTTTTCCTAGTCCGACTTTACTCCACGTGTAAGAGTTGGCTGGTAGATGAGGGGTGAATGGTCAAAGAAGAGGAGAAGACCGAGAGCCCACTCGGGAGAAAAGGTTTGGACATGAGCGGTCCTTAAATTGCTCATGGAGTAAAAGCGGGAGGTGACTGACCCCGTACTTGCTCCCCAACTTCTTTACCGGCTGGTTAAAGATTGGCAGGGAACAGGGGGTTCCATAGCCAGTGAGTTACCACTGGGTCTGGCAACAGGCGGTGGCTCTGGATGCTAACCTCCTTCAATGGAGAGGCTACCTAGGGACCATGTGGAGTCAAGGGTAAAACCTTGATGCAGTTGAGCTGACTTAAATGTCAAGTTCTATCAATCGAACGCTCAACTGTACCCCGGTTGATAGAAGAAAAAGAAGAGAGAGAGAGAGAGCAGGGGCAGAAGAATGGAGAAAGAAGAGAGAAGAAAAGAAGGGAAAGGATAAAGGAAAAAGGAGGAAGAGAAAATTTTGTTGCGCTTATGATCTGAACGCTTTGTCAAGCCGACTTAACTCTCTTTTACAACGTTAGTAAGTGATCGAAGTAACTAATCGTTTATTCGAACAATTCGTCGCAAATAGGGCTTGAAATTTTGAATTATTGGAAATTTGTGTGGCGAAATATGATTTTTGAGTCATTGAGTTGCGTATTTTTATAGAAGAAGATAATTTAGGGTGTTATGAAACTGTAAGATTTTATGAGTTTTGATTTGAGCTTACGATTTGTCTAGAATAGAATTTTAATGTGAGAGTTAGGCTGTGTATTCTTTTCGCTCCTTCTCTCTCTCCTCTTTTTCTTGTACCTTTTCTCCGTGGGCTTTCAGTCTTCTCTTCTTTGACCGTTTATCCTTGGCTTCAATGACAGTTAGGTATATGACTTGTCATATGGTGAAAAGAGTGCTACCGACACACACACATATACACACGTTTATAATGACAGTTAGGTATATGATTTATCATATGTTAAAAAGAGTGCTACCAACACACACACATATACACACACACGTTTATAATGACAGTTAGATAAATGATTTGCCATATGTTAAAAAGAGTGCTACTGACACACACACATACACACATGTCTATTATCACAGTTAGGTATATGATTTGCAATATGTTAATAGAGTGTTGCACACACATATATACATACACACATACATTTATAGTGACGGTTAGGTATATAAATTGTCATATGTTAAAGAGTGCTATCAATGATTGCTTGGATGCATTTAATAAGCAAATTTTTTGTTTGAGACAATTAAATTTTCAAGGCACTAAATTATGCTTAACACAAGAATGATCAATATTTTGAGGGGAAAAAGTCACAAAAAATCCTAAACTTTGCCTAGAGTGATAAATTTACCTTAAACTATTTTTTGTGACATAAAAAGTTGCAAACTTTGCCTACTATGACACATTTATCAAAAACTTCTTTCTATGACCACAAAAATCTCAAACTTTTATTTGTATGATATATTTACCACAAAATTTTTCCGTGACACTAAATTTTTAAGATAAATCTATCACACGAATACAAGTTTAGGTTTTTTTGATGTCATTAATTTTTTTTTGAGGTTTTTGATGTAACAAAAGCGAAGTTTAGAGTAAATGTATCACACTGTATAAATTTGAGGTAAATGTATCACATGGGTTACAAGTTTGGGGTTCTTAGTGGCTTTTACCCTATTTTGAAAATTGTATGATTTCCTAAATTGGTTGCTTAACAATTGCTATTGGGTCACTCATGAAGAATCTTAATTTGAATTATTCCACTTAGGAAAAACATGATGTGATTCTAACGCAAGATTCGTCACCCCGACCCCTCACCAGTGTGCTCGAAGGAACTTTTCAAGTAGCATGCTAAAACTAGAGTCGATTGATTAAGTGGGAGGTACTTAGGCCCCATTTGATTTAGCTTTCCCAAGGGGCTTTGGGGGCCCAAAACCCCTTGGGAAAAATATTTTGTGTTTGGCAAACAATTTTGAAAGCTCATTGGCAAAATATCATCATTCCTAATGCTGAAAAGCCCAATGCAGGTCCGGACCTGCTTTGAGCATTAGGCATTTTGGAAATGCAAGTTCTGTCACTGTTCATCTTCTTCCCCATTCGTCTTTGTCTTTCCCTCGCCTGAGAGACGGGCTTCTCTAGCAGCCGCCACCACCGCCTGGGGTGACGTGACCCGTGACCCAAGTGGTGTCGCCTGGCTCGTGCGTGCTAGGCAACGCCACCTGAGGTCGCGACCTCAGGCTACCAGATCTGGCGGTCTTGAGGCTAGATTTGGCCGCGACCTCAGGCCGCCAGATCTGAAGGTGCGACGGCCAGATCTGGCTGTCTGGTGGATTTGATTTTCAGACTTAAAAATAAATAAATAGTAAAAGCCAATTACAAATGTGAGTTTTGTCAAACGGTGTTTATGCTAAATTACTTTTCAATGCTATTTGACATTACAATTTACCAAACGGTGTAGCATTTCGGAAAACCTTTTTACCTTAAAGATATTTGCATTTTCTCAAAGCATTTCCCCAAAGTTGAACCAAACGGGCCCTTAGTATGGGACCACAAGTCCTTATTCATAATCTGCTTGAAATCAAAAACTTTTCTACATAACATGGGATCAGTATGAATTGGGTCGGGTATGGCAAAATTGGCGATTTGGGTCCAAAAAAGAAATCACTTCCTTAGGTTCATTTGTTCTGCCCTTTGAGCCAATTGAGCCCAGTCGAGGCCTGCCCCACCTACGGCTCGTGTACATACAAGGGGTGAACCCTGAACACAAGGTTCGCCCATCGAATTCATGTGGATCGAAATGCCCTACTCCATCCAACCCACAACAACTCTATGTCCCAATCATGGATGTTTTCAATAAATTGGGTCACCTTTGATGTATAATAGGAGTGGGAAAACTATAAATGGGGGATGGAGAGGGGATGGTTGTCACGTCCCGATCCTCGGGCACGCGCCCATCCCTTGCCTTGGTCGATTTTAAAGTGCGATATCCCAAGACTATGTATCGCCAATCCTTTCTTTTTATTATGCGCATGCGGAAGCGGTTATGAATCCCCAGACAATAAAACAATGGGATAGAAAAGCAGGCCATATTTTTCATATTGAAATTTACAACCACACTTTTATTAACAGCACAACTCATAGTATATTTACAATACTATTTACAGCATATAGGTCTCACACCTATCTACACTAAGACAAGGTTCACAAAAGGGATGGAATCTCAATCCACATCCGGATTGTACTCAAGATCCCTCTCTGGATCATCTTTTTCTTCAAAAATCTTTCTCCTCCTCAGGTTCCTCCTCCTCAGCTCCTCCTCAGGGTCCTGATATGTTGTCCCACAACCGGGATGAGACTACGTCGCAGCAAGTTCTACCCCCTAAGACTCAATTAGTAAGCCAATACACTATGAGCTGTCTAAACACGCACAAGTCAAAAGGCTTACCTTGGCCTCAGATTCCACCTGCAAATCACTACAATTCATACTAGGCACCCAACTACTCATAACAAATCGAACTAGTCGATTACATGTCACAGAGCACACGTGCATTCTCTAAGGCACTAGTTCACCAAAGTGATGCATCAAATCATCGAGCTCACATGTCTCTTCCAAGATGCCTCACTTAATTCCCTGGGCCCACGTGCATTCTCTAAGGCACTAGTTCACCAAAGTGATGCATCAATTCACCGAGCCCACGTGCCCTTTTTACGATACCCGGGGCCACGTGCATTCTCTAAGGCACTCGTTCACCAAAGTGATGCATCAATTCACCGAGCCCATGTGCCCTTTTAGATGCCACACTGATTCACCACTCCACCGTCAATACTGACCATCGATACCCAATCATTTGCCCATCACATAATTGAAATCAACCAATTATGAACATGTCCTAAAATACACAATTTAAATCAATTCCATAAAAATTGAAGCTCAATTAAATAAACGGACTGCACCACGACAATCAGCACGAAATTCTGGTCACCGGCCATCCCGGTTGAATTTCCGGAAAAATAAATAATTAAATAATTAATTTCGAAAATTAAATAAATAAATATTAAAAATCCAATTTAGGCCCATAATGCCTGATTGGAAGCTAAGACGAGCCCGGAAAATCACTGAGACTCGTTCAATAAATAACATGGCATGTCTACTTGCTAATGTCTATTTCTAACCACCTAACATGCATAATTAACTTTCTAATTTAATTAATTTAAACCAATCTAACCACCTAATTGCATTTAATTAAATCTAACCAACCATAAGTATAATTGGTAAACTAAGAAAGCATTAGTGAGTAAAACTCACTTGGTAAAAGCGAGAACCGAATCACCGCAATAGCGACGCGACGGCGGCCGAAATCGGATTTTCAACGACACCGGCGAGCTTGGGCCGGGCCTTAGACTCGGGCCCAACAAATCTCAGAACAAGTGAGATTTGTTCTTGCTTCGGACTGGGCTTCACTTGCCTGAACGGGCCTTGAATGGGCTGTCCCTGCAGGCCTCTAACTTTGTTGGGCTTTGGAGTTGAAATTCTGATGGGCCGAAGATTTGTTGTCTTTGTTGGGCTTGAGGTGGCAATGGACGGGCTTGGCTGCAAATGGGCCGAAAGCTGCTGGGCTCTTGAATTTCAATTGGGTTGAATGCTTCGTGGATGGGCTGCTGGCTTCAATCATTTTGATTGACCGAATAAGCGGCAGAGAGAGAGAGACGACAGCTTCGTGGAGAGGAGAACCGGTGGCTTTGCGGATGCTACTCGGTCAACAATTAGCAAGAAGGGCAGCTCGTTTGACCAACAGGGGACGCGTGGAGACTTGAATGAGACGATGAAGCCGAACGCTGACTGGAGAAGACCGAAGCTGGATTTGTTGGTCTTCGAGCTGGCCGAAATCCACGAGCTGAAGACACGGACGAAGAAGCAGCTGGCGGGTGGTCTTCGAACGGTGTCGGTGGTCTTCGCTTGATGACTGAAGAACCGAAGTTTGCTGGAGGAGGCGTGGCAGCAGATAACGGTTCGGTGGGAGCTGGTTGTCGAAGAAGCGTGGACGTGGCTTCAATCGGTGTTGTTCGGTCAAAGAAATGAGGGGAATCCACTTCTATTGACCGAAGCAGATGGAGAAGTTGGCGGATGCGGCCAAGTGGTGGCAAAATGAAGTGGAGTTGCAGGCAATTGGCTTCACTCAACGCACGAAAGAAAGTGAACAGCTGCTTGTGAAGTGCGAAAAAGAATCAGGGGAAGGGAGTGAGAAGTGGGGCGGTAGCTGGAGAGAGATTGGATGGGGAATTGGCGAGGGCTATATGCCAAGAAGGAGGGGCGTGTGAGAGAAGGCAGAAAAAAGGGGAAACAAAATCATCAAAACTTATCCTTTACATTCAATGCTTGGTTCCCCAAAAGTCTCCATAATTATCTTCTTGTCCAACAATACTTTCTTGTAATAAAATCCACAAAATCATCCAAAATGATGCTAGAATATTGCTGCCCTTGCCAATTCCGAATTTCCCAATTTTTGGTCTTCAATTTCTTCAATAATTTCCCAACTTCGACGTCCGATTTTGATGTAGAAAAAGTCCATACCATTCCTGCAAGTCCCCTTCGTCATATAGTTTGGTTTGATAGTCAAAATTCTCTTCGATTCGGCCAATCCGAATTTCCGTTGATTTTCCGCGGCGTCCGAACCGATTTTCCATAAAAATCTCGGAATCTCCGAAAAATCTTCTGAGACTGAGTCGACACTCCTAAAATTAATTGTGACATGATCGAAACTTCAATTTCTGAAATCGGACTCGAATTGACGGTAAATTTCTATTCGACGCGTTTTTAGCGTGACCTAGGCTACCGGGTAATTTTCGGATATTTTTAAATGCAATTGACTCGTGGTCGATTTTCTTCGAGCCACTATGAACCCACTCGACTCATTGGCGACTCTCGGTTGTCGTGAAAATCCCGAGGATTCAAATACGGGCACAGGGTATCAAAACAATAAGAAAATCAGTCTAGTGCCGGTCGACGTGAATTTTCTAATTTAGTGGTGTCACCCACGATTAGCCACACATCACTGTCGATCTAGTCTATTTATGATTTCAAATCAATTTTTAACTGTGCCGAGATGACCTCCAAAGATGGACACGATCGAGAAGTCGATTCTTAGTCGAATTCTCAAGTCTATTGCCTTAAAATTCCTAATAATTTCCCCAGATAGTCTAGTTATATCAAGAATGATCAGTTCTAAGAATAGCCCTATAAACACGTCAATGAAACGCCCGATTCAATCAGAAGAAAACATAATTAAAATTTGGGATGTCACAATGGTGGTAATTAATTTCACGGGATAAAGGTGTGGAACATGGAGTCACCTTTGATGAATAATAGAAAGTGGGAAAAACCATAAATGGGCGATGTAAGAAGATGAAGGCAAGGAGGGAATGCAGAGAAGAGTGTGAAATTTGTGTATTTCATGTATATCTATCTCAATGTACAAGGATTATATTATAGTACAAAACATGTACAAGAAAAGGCAACTAAATAATCTATGAATCAGATTTGATATTAATTGATCCTGAATAATATCTAGAAGATATTGCATATCTTCCAACACTGTCCCTCAAGCTGGTGGCTTGTAGATCTCCAAGACACTTAGCTTGCTCCAAAGATATGCATGCTGTCTCTGACATAAGGGTTTGGTGAAGATATCTGTTTGTTCTTCTGTCCTAATTCCTTGTGTCTCAATTACTCCTTGCTGGCAGTCCACTTTCTCTCAAGTGAAATGGCAGTCCACTTCTATATGCTTTGTTCTTTCATGAACAATAGGATTTGATGCAAGTTTGAGAGCTGCATCATTGTCGCAAAACAATTTGGTAGGTCCTTTGATTTGTACCCCAGGGTCTCGAAGTAGCCTCGCAACCATACTATTTCACATGTGGTCTTTGCCATGGCTCGATATTCTGCTTTTGCTGAAGACAATGAGACGGTTGGTTGCTTATTTGTCTTCCATGAAAGTAAAGAATCCCCCAATTTAATACAGAAATCGGTAATGGACCATTTGCTAATCGGACAGGTCGCATAACAATATGCGGTCATACTCATATCACATTTCTTGGAAAGGAGAATCCCAAGTCTAGGACACTTCTTCAAATATTTCACTATCTTCAGTGCTACATTCATATGAGACTGCTTTGGCTTGTGCATGAACTGATTGAGCGTCTGCACCGCATAACTTATATCTGGTCTAGTCATAGTCAGATATATGAGCTTCCCAACGAGCATCTGATTACCCAACGGATCTCTGAGTATGGGATCATCTTCTTGAGATACTCCAGCATCATAATTTGTTGTAGTTAATTTAGCATTTTGCTCAATTGGAATAGTAGCAGGCTTACATCCTGATAAACCGCTTCTGATATGATTTACAAAACAAATTTTCTTTGGCTGAGAGAGATCCCTTGGTTTGATCGTGCAATCTCAATTCTAAAAAAATACTTGGGTGAACCCAAATCCTCTATATGAAAGGTAGAGTGCAAGTATTTCTTGAAGTTTTTGGTAGCTACGTCATCATTACCCATAATAAGTATATCGTCTACATATATCATCAAGTAGATAGATGACGTACCTTTGGTCCATGTAAAAACAGCATAATCATATCTGGACTGATGAAATCCGGCAGCTAGCAGAGAGTCTACAAACTTGGCGTACCATTGCCAGGAGGCTTGTTTAAGGCCATATAGGGATTTGCGGAGTATCTCAAGAAGATACTCTGTCTCTGTAAACCCAGTGGCATGTCCATGTAAATTTCTTCATCTAAATCTCCATGTAGAAAAGCATTGTGAACATCCATTTGATGTAAGGGTCAGTCCTGAAATGCTGCTACTGAAAGAAAGGAACGAACCGTAACATCTTTGGTCACAGGAGAGAAGGTTTTGTGATAGTCGAAGCCTTCCCGCTGTGTGAAACCCTTGGCCACAAATTGGGCTTTGTATCTTTCAATTGATCCATCTGCTCGATACTTAATCTTGTAAACCCATTTGTAGCCAATTACCTTGCGATGAGGTGGCAATGAAACAATTTCCCATGTCTGGTTATCCACTAAAGCTTGGAGTTCTGTGTCCATAGCTTTCTGCCATCGCGGATCAGTGCATGCCTCATTATAGTTTGATGGTTCTCGCTCTTTAGATATGTGAGTGATGCAACATCTATGTTCTGAAGATAATTGATCAAAGGAAACATGGGAAGAAATGAGAAATCGAGTACCTGGTGAGTTCCATGCGCCACATATGTAATCTTGGGTCCAAGTCGGTGGGCATGTAGCTTGTCCGGATTGTCGCGGTGGATAATTCTTTGGAGGTGAGTGGTCTTTGGAGTCTTGAAATGAGACGAGCCATTTGTATCCACATCATCAGAACATTGGTCTATCACTTCCATGAGAGGAGTGAGTTCTGTGGTGGACTTAGATGCCGGAGAATTACTTGTGTTCTCTGATGAAGAAAGGAAAACATATCCTGGATTGTCGAAGACTTCCTCAGTATGAGAAGTAAGAGAATGCCCCTTGTCCGTGGTTGATTCTTGTGTAGCGAATGGAAAAACATTTTCCTGGAACACGACATCTCTACTAATAGAAAATTCTTCTGTGGATGGATCAAATACTTGGTATCCCTTTTAGAGATTAGGATATCCCATGAATATGCAGCGGCGAGCATGAGGACCCATCTTGTGTTCTTTGATGAAGGAAGGAAAACATATCCTGGATTGTCGAAGACTTCCTCAGTATGAGAAGTAAGAGAATGCCCCTTGTCCGTGGTTGATTCTTGTGTAGCGAATGGAAAAACATTTTCCTGGAACATGACATCTCTACCAACAGAAAATTACTTGTGTTCTTTGACGAAGGAAAACAAGATAGTTCCGTGGTGGACTTAGATGCCGGAGAATTACTTGTGTTCTCTGATGAAGGAAGGAAAACATATCTTGGATTGTCGAAAACTTCCTCCGTATGAGAAGTAAAAGAATGCCCCTTGTCCGTGGTTGATTCTTGTGTAGCGAACGGAAAAACATTTTCCTGGAACACGACATCTCTCCTAATAGAAAATTCTTCTGTAGATGGATCAAATACTCGGTATCCCTTTTAGAGATTAGGATATCCCATGAATATGCAGCGGCGAGCATGAGGACCCATCTTATCCCTATGTCCTATTATTGTGGCGTAGCATAAACACCCAAAAACCTTCAGATGGCTCAACTCTGGTTTCTTACCAAAAAGTAATTCGAAGGGAGTTCGTCTATCAAGTACCTTGGCAGGTGTGCAATTGATCAAGTAAGTTGCAGTCAATACACAATCACCCCAAAAATTGTCTAGAATAGAAGCTTGAAATTTCAAGGCCCGTGCAACTTCTAATAGGTGGCAATGCTTCCGTTCCACTACTCCATTATGTTGTGGTGTATAAGTGCATGAACTTTCATGTAATATCCCTTGAGAAGAGAATAGAGCAACACATTCATGATTGAAAAACTCTCTTCCATTGTCTGTTCGGATCCGTTGCACAATTTTTTTCAAATTGAGTCTTTGATAGAGAAAGGAAGGTTCTCAAATTAGATGAAACTTGACCCTTAGATTGCATGAGAAAAATCCATGTGACTCTAGAATAATCATCTACAATGGTGAGGAAGAACTGAGACCCATCATGGTTCGATGTATGATATGGTCCCCAAACATCAATATGAAGTAATGAAAAAATATTGTTTGCACGACTTTTACTCAATGGAAAGGGAACGCGTGATTGCTTTGCAAGTGGACAAACATGACATTGAGGATAAGGAAATGAAGAACTATGGCCCATTATGGAATGTAAAAGAGAATTTTCATCATTGGTAGTCAAATTACACAATGATTTCTTATTACAAGGAATGTTGGAAAAATCAAGCTTCTTGGATGAACTATTCCAAAAAAATAACCCTTTAGAGAGGTTACCCCAGCCCATTAGTTTGCCAGTCGAAAGAGCCTAAAAGAGACAGGTATCAGCATTGAAAAGAAATCGGCACGAATTTTCCTCACAGGCTCTAGACACGGAAATGAGATTAAATTGAAAACTCGGGACATAAAGGACATTTGTGAGAATAATTTGAGAGCTAAGATTGACTATCCCTGTTATAGTGCCGTGGGTAATGTTTCCACTTGGCAATTGGACAATTGTGATAGCCTGAATTTTCAGATTTCATTTTTGATTAAATAAATCGGGCCTTTTGTCGACGCGTCGATAGTGCTATTCTCTGAGCTGATCACTCACGAGATAACTAGATTATCTGGGGAAGCCATTAAGGGATTTTAACGCAATAGACTTGAGAATTCGACTAGGAATCGACTGCTCAATCGTGTTAATATGCAAGGGTTATAACGGCACTGTCGAAATCGATCAAAGACCGAAGGTAGATCGATTTGACTGAGATATGTGATTAGAGTGTGGGTGATTCCACCTAATTGCAAAATACTCGTCGATCGGCACTAGACCGATTTTTCTGTCATTTTGTTACCCGGTGCCCGTAATTGAAATCTCAAGATTATCATGACAACCGAGAGTCGCTAATGTGTCGAAGATGTACATTGTGACTCGAGATAATTCGATCACGGGTCAATTGCACTAAAAATTCTTAAAAGCTACTCGGTAGGTTAGGTCACGCTAAAGTCGCGTCAAATTGAAATTAACCGCGAATTTGAACTCGATTTTAGAAATTGAAAGTTCTGTCACGTTACAATCTATTTCGATTCATCCTCCAAAGAATTTTCGGAGATTCCGAGTTTTTTACGAAAAATCGATTCGGATGTCACGAAAAAATAAAGGAAATTTGGATAGGCTAAGTTGAAGGAAATTTGGACTTCCAAGTCGAGCTTTTGGGTGTTAGGGACTTATAGAAAATTGTTCGGAATTTTTCTTCATCAAAATTGGACATCAATTGGAGAAATTGAGGATGAAATTGAAGTCTAAAGTTAGTGAAATTTGGAACCATGGAAGGGGCTACAATTTTTGGCATTTAAGGGCGTATTTGGTAACGATTATGTTCCTGGGAACAAATTCTGATCAGAAATTATATTTTTTATTTTGTTCCCGAGAACTGATTTTGAGTAAAAGAACATGTTTGGTAACTGTACAAAATTTCTGATTCTGGAATAGAATTGCGTTTGATACCGTGTTCATTGATTCTATTCAAAATCAATTTATTTTAATTTTTAAATAATTTTTATAATTTTTTCCTTTTTTCCTTTTTTTTTTTCTCCTATTCTAATTCTTCTTTAGGCCGGTTGCCGGCCCTCGTCGGCTCGACCTCGCCGGTAGTTGGGCGAGGCCCGCCTGGCCACCAGCGGGGTTAGGCGAGCCTCGCCAGTGGCTAGGCTTGCCTCTGGTGAGCTCACCGGACCTCGCCATAGCCTGGCGAGCCTTCGGCAAGCTCGTTGGACTGGTCGCCGGCGACGGGCGGCGGGCGGTGGCGACGGCGACCGGTGGCGGCGGGTGGCGGTCGCGGGATGGCGGTCGATGAAGAAGAAGAAGAGTTTTGATTCTCAATTTTATTCCCGAAAGAAGAATCAACTTTTTTTTTTTTATTCTTAATTCTCGTCCTAAACTGATTCTGGGAACAAATTTGTTCCCGGGAACAAAAATTTTACCAAACGCGATTCTCGTCCAAAATTGATTATGGGAACAAAAAATCAGAATTTGGCACTGTTGGGATGGTTACCAAACAGACCCTAATTGGATAATGTGTGGATTTATCAAGTTGGAAAGAAATGGGGGACAACCAATTAATGGAATAGCTAAGGTGTTGACTCCCTTCCCCCCTTTTTGCCAATCTTCTTCCGCAAACTCAGCCCTTCCCGTCGTTATCTCTCTTGTTCACCGTCTCTATCCCCTCCTCCTTCGGGCGTCGATCACCTTCTTCCTTGGACGAACTGTTTATGCTTTCTTCCTTTTTCCTCGAAAGAAACCAGCGTCCATTTGTCCACTAGTCAAGTTCAGCCCAACCTTCTTTCACGCTGCCTTCCCCACCGCTTTGCTCCTTTGCGCTGACTTCTCCCTCCTATTGCCACTCCACGAGTCAGCCACACAACCCCACCGAAGCTGCAGCTGATCGCCCCTCTCCACTATCTTTTGTCTCCTTTGGTCTCTCTTTCTCTCTCCACCGAATGCTCCTCATGCTGCCAGCACGTTCGGTCAACCTCTAGTAGCTTCGGCCACACATTCGCATCTTCAACCCCACTCGAGTCAACATCCACTCCACCGAAGCCACTTCAATCAAGCTGCTAGCGATCGTGCCCTATCTCCGCTCCATTTTCTTACTGCATCAACATCCCTTGCAAGAGCAGCGTCTTTGGCCCAACATCAAGCCCAGTTCAGTTTCAATCTTCAGCAGCCTAATTCGTGTAATTCCAACCTATCCGAAGACAAGCCCACGTGAAGCTCAGCCCATGCATTTTTTGTTCCAGTCCATTTGAAGCCCGTTCAGTCTATCTTCAGCAGAATTTCGGCCTACTTGAAGTCAGCCCATCAGCCATGAAGCAAGCCCAGCCCAACTCAACAACAAATCTCAATTTGGGCCGAGATTTGTTGGGCCAATTCTGGGCTCAGTCCAAGTTCGTCGCAATTTAAGTTTCGGCTGCCGTTGCGGTGAACCGGTCTTCGTTTTAAACCGGTGAGTTTATGCACTAAACTCTTCTTAGTAAGCTAATGACGTTTAAGTGGTGTTTAGTTTAATTTAATTAGGACTTAGGTGGTTAGTTAGATTAGATTAGTGATTTAATTAGTTAATTGTGCATGTTAGGTGGTTAGATTAAATTAATCAAGGCCTAGATAGGATGTGCTATCTATCTAGAAGGGTTCGGGAATTTTCCGGGCCCGTATCGGTATTTAATTAATTAATTATAATAATTAATTAATTATTTATTTATTTTCCGGAAATTAGACCAGGATAGCCGGTGACCGGAATTTCGTGCTGATTGTGATGGTATGATTGATTTATTTAATTAAGTGCTATATTGTGCCAATTGAATTTAAGTTGTAATTTTGGGTAATTATCCCAAAATTGTATAATTTCAGTAATTAATTATAAATTACCGGGGCGTCAGTTTACAACGCCAAAAATGTTTTTAGACTCTATATAAATAGTGGGATTTTCTAAAGTAAAGATATTATATTTTTGGCTCAGGCCGACTGTGTACCCACACACAATTATTTTTATCGGGTACACTTTAATACAGTGGAATTAGGCCAAGTTGGATATTTAATTGAGGAATTGATGTGCAAAGCACAAGATCCTTGGCCAGGAGTTTTGTATCGTGGTTCAACTTCGGTGAGTAAGATCTATAATAACTTCGGGGAGCATTAACACCAATATAGATCTTTAGCAGCTTTGGTGAGCAATATAGATATTAGCTTCGGTGAGCATTATAGTTATTAGCAGCTTCGGTGACCAAATGTTATTAGCAGCTTCGATGAGCGATAATTGATCTAGCAGCTTCGGTGAGCAAATGTTATTAGTAGTTTTGGTGAGCAATAATTGATATAGTAGCTTCGGTGAGAAAATTTTAGACATCGGCTTTGGGGAGCAATGATATATGAGTATATCTATTTCAACTTAGGTGAGCAAGATTCGAATCAATATAATTTATAGATGTCATCGATGACATGGAGTTGAATGAGTCGACTGATTGATGGTTGAATTGAATTGTTTGGTCGAGTATTTGATTGTACTAACTTGCAGGGTGGACCTGAGGCGAGGTAAGTCCCTATGATTGTGTGATTGTGTGATTAAGACGCTTCTAGGCGTATTTCTCTCCTAATCGGGGTTTAGAGCGTGAACTCGCTGAGATTTATATCTCACCCCGTCATGGGCTTAAATTTTTAGGGTCGTCAAGTGGAGGACCTAGAGCCGAGAGAAGGTGATCTGAAGCGTAGGTCAGTTAGGACCACTTCTTTTTGAAGAGTTAGTCTTTTGTAGTCTTTTGGCCATAGACTTTGTACATGACTCAATATATATATGAATGTGTGTTTTGTTTATGAATTTGTTTTCCTACTTTTCTATCTCGAGCTATTGATGTCAAGGAATTTATTATTCGCTTCCGCATGTGCAATAAAATGAAAAAGGGTCGGCGACTAGTCCTGGGAAGTTGCAAATGTTATCGACTAGAGAGGGATGGGCACGTGCTTGGGATTCGGGGCGTGACAACAATAATGAGACTATCCAATTTTTCAAGTATAATAGAAAACAAACCTTTATCACGTGCATTATGATCACTGGCTCCCGAATCAATAATTTAGGCATTTCTTGATATTGTATTTATCAAGCTATGAGAAATACCCGTGAAACTGCACCCTTTGTTGGGGATCTCTAATTTTTGTAAGGTCTGCAGCAATTGTTGATATTGCCCATGATTGATGGGTTGGTTTGCATCTGCTGATTCAATAATTTGATAGGCTGCTGCTGATATTTCCTTTCCCCTTTTTTCTTTTTCTCTAGGTTGATCGTGTAACTTCTAGCAATTTTTTATTGTGTGGTGGGGCCGCTTGCAAAATTCATAGAATAATTTCCCTTTATTTTTTGAATTTTGCCAATAATTTCTCAAAAAAGAACCACTGTTGGATCCTTTTAACGTGAAGCCATCTCTACCATTCAGATTCTGCAGATCGCGGGCGCCCTTGGAGCCGTCAGATGGTGGCAATCGATCTTGGTCGTCGAATCCAAAGCCTTTAAAGGCTTGCTGTTCTGCTGGAAACCCTAGTGTCGCACGCTTTTCCTTTATGTCTAGGGTTTTCGACCCTCTTTCTCCTCTTGCCGCCAGTGCCATGCTCTCGGTCCCCTTTTGTCTCCGACGAGGTAAGGCGTTGGCTTTCTTCCTGCACCGCCAACTAAAAGATTCGGCCAAGAGGAGGTGCAGGCTCCATTGCTAAGATCTGTGACCTGAAATTGAGGTAAGAATCGTTCAAAATTAAGAGACACCGCGTGGCTTTTTCCCAGTCTTTCATGGCCTTGTACCGTTGAAGGGTCGCCTCGGGCCCTTCTAACTTTTCCTCAGCCGCTTCCAGCTCATTCCAGAGAGCTGAAAACTTGTTGAAGCATGCCATTATGGACATGTTTCCCTGCTTTAACTTTGTGAGAGCTTGATGTAGCGAGAAAATCTTCGCCAGGTCTAACTTCCCGTACATTTCCTTGATGCTTTCCCAAATGGCTTTTGAATCTTTTGTGGGAGGCAGACCGGCAGCGATCTCGAGGCTTATACAATTTCATATCCAAGTCCTGACTAATTGATTACATTTTTTCCATTGCCGTGCCATTTTTCTGTCAGTTGGGATTGGAATACTTCCGTCGATGAAACCGTCCTTGTCCTTCATGACAAGGGCTCGCCGAAAATCCTGTGCCCAATTTGGGTAAATTTATGGTCCCGTGAGAAGGTGGCCGATGAGCCGCAACTCCAGTCCATTGGCGATGGAGACATACAGCGCGTCGCCGGGTTCTAGGTGACCCATGGCGATTGCGAAGGGGAACGGCAGAAAGCCAGGTGGAATTCCTGGGTAGGGATTCGCAGCTTGACTTGGATGTAACTTGCCCGAAACTCCTATATTCGATTCGCCTGGCCCATTAGGGTTTTCGCTCGCACTAGATGACCCGGATCCTTCTGACGCGCCCGCCTCGCTTATGGCTGGTGGGCCATCATCTCTCTGCATCTAGACTCTTGAAAAAGAAAAGTTTGAGTTGGGCCCATAATACATGGGAACCGGCACCCACTAGTATGGAAGGCTCGAAGTGGGCTGCCCCGGATTGGGTTGCCACTGGAGAAATGGCCTTGTAATGGGCTGACTTTGGGCTCCAGCGACTGTGTTCCGCATGAGGTCTTGCACCTCTGAGGTAGGTGTTTCTACAGGGACTTGTTCATCGGCCATGGTGGTGGTAAGATTCCTGTCCTTCCTTCGTTTGTATAAAAAGAAATTCAAGAGATTGATTCCTACATTGGAGTGCTAACGCTGTTTTGCAGGTTAGCTTGTTTCTTCCAATAAGCAATCAAAGGGAGCGGAAAAAGAGACGCACAACTGTGCTCTGATACCATGTAAGAAGACAAAGGCAAGGAGGGAACGCAGAGAAGAGTGGGAAATTTGTGTATTTCATGTATATCTGTCTCAATGTACAAGGATGATATTATAGTACAAAACATGTAGAAAAGGCAACTAAATAAATTATGAATCGGATTTGATATTAATTGATCTTGAATAATATCTAGAAGATATTGCGTATCTTCCAACAGGTGATGGAGGGGAATGGTGGTAATTAATTTCACGGGATAAGGGTGTGGAGCATGGGGTCACCTTTGATGAATAATAGGAAGTAGAAAAAACCATAAATGAGCAATGGAGGGGAGGGACGGTTGTAATTAATATCACGAGATAAGGGTGTAGAGCACACCAGATGGAAGTTTCAATGACCTTTGGCTTTGCCATCATCATCATTCTCATCTTCGTCATCGTCGTCTATCTATCAAATTTTGGATGTGTGAATGTTGTCTCTCGCCACTCACCAACCATGTGGATTGAGAGCTCAAATGAGGTGGCCAGTTGAATGCCTTGCTATGTCAAGCTCAATCCCCCCACGCCCATTTTTTTAGCCGTACGGCCACTCACTCTGCTTTCAAGGAGAAGCGAAGTGCTCGCCCAAGCATCAACAACTATCTTTAATCAAGGTGAAAATTACACAAATGATCGTTGAAGTTTGATTAAATGCACAATGTTATTCATGAATTTTTAATTTATTTAATGAGGGTCTCTGAATTTGAGCTAATATATGATATCGTTTCTGAACCTTTAATTTGTTCAATATTATCCATAGACTTTATCTCAATATTTGACATTGTTGACACCTAAATTTTGTCATTTTTAAGGACTTAATTACATAGAAAATTAGATATTAATCTCTAAAAAAAAGAGTAAAATGTAAAGTAAATAATTTTCACTAAAATGCATCGGGTTCTCATTAAATCATATAGGCATTAGGAACATTTGCATTACTAGTATTAAAATTAAAATCAAAATTTGGAATTTTTTTAAATGTTATTATTATAATAACAATTAAAAAAAAGAAAAAAGAAAAAAGAGGGAAAAGTGAGATCGGGCCGGGGGGCGGCCCAGCCTCTTTCTTTTCTTTTCCTTCTTCTCTCCTGCTTGGGCTTGGGCCAGCCCATTTTTTTTCTTTCTTTTTAGCCCAAGCCGACCTCTCCTTCCCCCCTCCCTCAAGCTCTCACACGTTCTGCTAAAAGAGAGAGAGAGGACCAAGGAGAGAGGCAGGGGGGACAGGCACGAGCGTCGCACCGGAGTTGGTGGTCGGGGGCAGACCGGTGGCAACAGCTGACATGGCAGGAGGCCATCTGCATCGGTGCTTAAAAGCGAGAGACGAGCGAATAAGAAAGGGGGTCTTAGGCGAGAGTCCAAGAGAGAGAGGGGGCTGGTTCTTTTCTTCGGTTGAGAGCTGCTTGAGAGAGAATCCTAGAGAGAGCTTGAGGGAGAGACCGAGATTGAGACCGAGCGAGAGTTTTTGGGCTTGGGAAGCTTGAGATTGAGAGGAGGGCGAGAGCGAACGCAGAAGGAGAAGTCCATGCGCCTGAGAGAGAGTGAGGGAACCTCAGCCAACGCCTCGGCCGCGTCCGACGACCTCCCTCGGCGACGTCCTCAAGCCGCACAGGTAAGCTCGACTCTACTCTTGCCTTATTTTAGGCACGCCAGGCCGGAGCCCGTGGCCGTCTGGCTCGCGCAAGATCCGGCCCGCATCTCCCCGCGTTTTGCTTCGAGTGTTGAGGCCATCGGTGTTGGTTCGAGTTCCGCTTTTGGGTTAGGAACCCCTCGTTTCCGCAGCGCACCCCGTCTGTTCGACGTAATGCCTAAACTAGATTTGCATTGGTTTTCTCGGTTCGTCTGATCTGGACACTTGCGAATTGAGAGACACGTTTCTTTATGGAGTTTCATCGCCGTCATTGTTCTGGGTGTCACTCGTGTTCGCGTCTTTGCTTCAGCTTCATCTAACTCGTACTACGTTCGTTGGGGGCCGGATGGGATGACTCATGGCCGGTGTTGATGTGGTCATAATTTTTTACTTTTAGTCCATTCAGTCTGTGTTTGCTTACCTGAGATTTGAGTTTGCGGCTATACATTTGTTGTTGTTTAAAGATCGAATGTGTCACTTTGTAGATCCATGAGCATTCTCCTTTATTGGGAAAGAGCGTGTGCAAATATTCATGAGAGGAGAAGTTGGCATTGAAGTGGCCGTGAGTTGTGAGCAATGGGCTTGCTAGGTTTAATGAGATTTGGGTTTTTGGTTGATCGAGAGAGCTTAGGTTGGTTCGGGCTCAAATAGATTCTAGGCCTTAGTTTTAGGTATGGAGGAACCTCAACATTCTGCTGTTTAACTGAGAGAGAGCGAGCCTTGAGTGAGAGGGAGGGACATCCGAGAGTGAGCCTGAGGTAGAGAGGAATTTAAGGGAGAGGAACATTAGCTCCACACGCCCGATGAAGCCCTTTCTTCCTGACTGGCTGAACGACTACAACTAGCGATGCCACATCCATGAGGTAAGCCTGTGTCCCTCGTTTGCCCACCTTGATCGAACCATCAGAGCAAGACTTGCTGACCCGGACTTGCTCATGCCTTCCTCTATTTATCCAAAGTGTTGTTGGCTGATTGGGGTTGGTTTTGGTTTAAGTTGGTGTCCCGAACGCTTTTTTAGATCACCTTCAATCGACGCCCATCTCTTGCTCAATGAAACAACCCTGACATGCGTTTGTGATTTCAAAGCTAAGTTTAGCCAAATCCAAAGGTGTACTCACGTTTTGGCATGTTATTAATCGAATCATTAGCCCTGGAGTGTGGTTTTCCCGAATTTACAGTCATAGTTTTCCTTTTCCGGTCTGTCATTTTGCTTGTTGTCGCCAATGGGCGGTTTGAAATGTTAGCTTGAAGCAGTTGACAGAGTTGGCTCGGTGATGGTGATTGGGGGTTGTTGATGGGTCTAATTCCATAAAAAAAACACGAACTTTAGGTGTTGTCCTAAATCTAGCTCGAAATTTATTTTGTTTAAAAAAAAAAGCACGAACTTTAGGTGTTGTCCCAAATTTGGCCCGAACTTTATTTTGTCTAAAAAAAAGGAATGAACTTTAGATGCTGTCCCAAATTTGGCATGAACTTTATTTTGTTTAAAAAAAAAGCACGAATTTTAGGTATTGTCTCAAATCTGGCCTGAAGTTTATTTTGTCTAAAAAAAAAGCACAAATTTTCACTTGTCTCAAATTTGGCTCTCCGTTAACCCTCATTCCACAGTCATTTGACGTGGCATTTCTACACTAGCAATAATATCCAATACAGCAAAATGATGTTGCATTCGAGTGTTTGGAGGAAGTGTTAAATTTAAGTTTGCCCTCCAATGTGGTGAATTTTACAGATGATTCTCATGGGAAAAATAATTCAACAGCTTCAGTTTCAGGGGACGAGGCACATAGCTAGGGCCGTTAGATCAATTAACAATTGGTAAGCTGTTTGCAATGTCAGAACCTAGGTTGGAAACAAAAGATTACATTGCCTTAAAGCGAGATATTAAAAGCGTGTGCATCTTGTAGTTAAATAGATATGTGAAGCCTATTTGTAATAGACTTGCTTTATCTTGTCTCAAATAAAGTTTGGGCTAAATTTGGGACACAAGTGAAAGTTCGTGCTTTTTTTTTTAGACAAAATAAAGTTTGGGCCAGATTTGGGATAACACATAAAATTCGTGCTTTGTTTTTAGACAAAATAAAGTTTAGACCAGATTTAGGACAATACCTAAAGTTTGTGTTCTTTTTTAGACAAAATAAAGTTCGGATCAGATTTGTGACAACATCTAAAGTTCCTGCTTTTTTATGGAATTGGCTCGTTGTTGATGATGTGGGTAGCATTCTCTGTGTATTCAATTTGTTATCGAAAGTTCGGGTGTTTGAAGTTGAATGGTTTAAGTGTTTTGTGCGCTGGGAAAAGGTTGCAAGCGCCCTGGAGAAAGTGGGAGCTGTTGGGTAGAGGAAAGAAAAAATAACAAGAAAAGAGAATGAAAGAAAGAAAGAAAAGAAGAAAAAAAGGAAACAAAAGAAAGAAAACGGGTTGTGTTTTCTTCATGTAAGCTTCTGGCGCTGAGGGTGGCTAAAGGAAGGAGAAGGTGCTGGGAATTGGGAAAAGACAAAAAGAGAAAAAAATAGAAAATTTTAAAAAATTATTAATTTAAAAAAACGTAATTTTTTTTTTAAATGGGTCGGATCTGATTTTAGGTCAAGTCGACGAGTCAGATAGGGTAAACCTGGTATGAATCCATTCCCAAATATAATAATAAATAGATAAAATTTTAAAAAAATCCAAAAATTCAAGAAAATTTTCAAAAAATTTTAACTTCTCAGAAGTAGCTTAAAAAGTCTTTTTCGGGAGTCTTCTCATTAAATGTGTGAAAATCCTTGATGAAAGTCGTGCTCAAAATTAAATAAGCCTCCAGGGCTCTACTATAGGATTGTGATTATCATTAAAAATAAACACCTTTGATTGTGCACTTTCATTATGTTGATTATAGCCTTCCTTTAGCTTAGTTAGAGATGGCATGCTCCCTATTTGATAATATTAAATCTTTGCTCTCCCATGCAATTTATTTAACAATTATTTATTTATTTTTGGACTAGAGGAACCGCCATCAGCCGATAGCCTAGACATAAACCTTCAGGTGACGCTAGCGTAGAACCCACCACCACGACGTTACGCTTAAGAATCCCTAACAACAATACTGGGGTTCGAACTTCTCCCCTTCGTGAGGGAGAGAGAGCCCGAAGCCAACGCTACCGTTGCAGGCGGTTGTTATTTAACAATTTTTCTAATTGATGATTGTTATTTTAGTGATTGTGCACTTGCATAATTACCTCACGTGTTAGTGAATTGGTCTAAAATTAATTCAAATTTCCTAACAATTTTTTTTTTAAAAAATAAACAAGATTAAGTACCGAAAGTGTACTAATTGATTAGTTAGTGTAATTGAGTCCTCGACTCTAAATTCTTTAGTTGCGTAGAAAGTGGGGTATACTTTCATACTTCACTTGGTTTCTAATCAACCCCAATAGGTCAGTGGCAATTCTTTATTATAAAATTCTTATGAACACCCCAATATTGCGCGAGTTATGAACTTAACGGAGCCCGGGCCTGATCATGAGCCTTAGGCTCGTTTTTTAGACAATACCCCTAAACTTAGGCTACGTTTAGTCATCTAGATTTCTAAATGAGATAGGACTAGATAGGACATGATATGAAATGCTGTGATTTTTTTTATATCATGTCTATTGTTTGGTGAATGCAGTATTAAAGTCGGATATATTTACATCATATCATGTACATTTTTTTATTATATATAAATGGCATGCCATTATAAATAAACCTAAATGTTCATAAACAGAGATGATGAAAATATCCCGTAACACTATTCCTTAATTTATTTTTATTTTATTTTTCCTCTTTTTTTATATTATTTTCTTTATTATTTCTTTTTTCCCCTTTCATCATTCTTTAATAAAATTTTATCAAATAGTAAACTGTCCTAACATATCTAAAATATATAATAAATATAAATATTTAATTTATAGATTGAATGTTTATTATAAGATAGAATTAAAGTTGAATATATAAATTAAAATAAGATTAATTAAAAATAAATTTCTATTTTTTATTTTTAATTTCTTAAATTAGAATTCAAATATTATTTATATTGAAATATAATTTCAATTTTGTTAACTTAATAAGTTTGTTATTCGAGAAAAATAACTTTCCTATTATGGACATTAGAAATCCCATCCACCTTTATTTCACCTCTCCCATGAGATAATTTTATCCTACCTATATTCTTCTTATATCCGATTTTATCCTGTCCTGAGTGAGTACCAAACGTAGGACATGATAAATCATATTTTATCTCGAATTTTATCACGACTGCCAAACGTAGCCTTAGATCACGACAATGTTGTGGCTTGGGTCTTCATCAAGGCAATTATAGCTGTGGAGGCATGAGAGGGGTGAGAGAGTATTCATTGTGCCCTAATCTTGCACAGTATTTGCTCTTTGACTCCTACCATATGAGCAAAAGGGCTTACCGCCAATTTGTGGGTTGATATGGAATTGAAGTTCGCCCACTACCAAGCCTTATAACCTGGAAGCATTGTTCAAACACAGAATGTTTGATTTCTTGTTTTTTGAAAGTAGTGGGCAAATAACGGGAACCAAGCTTCATCTCATTAATAAGCAAGGCACAATGACACAGTTCGATTTTGTGACTATATTAATGCTGTAAAAAAGCAACAAGAGTAATTACTAATGAATAAACTCTACAAGGTTTGATATATGCATTCTATTCCATTGCCAAACTATTTGAAAGCTCAAAGCGTCCTACAATTCTCAAAAACCAGTTCATTTAAGGTTCTTGGTACGTGGGGATGACCTTACAAATAACACAGTGGTTGACTTCCAATTTTTGAGTTAAAATCGTCAAAACCTAATTAATCAAGCTAATTGAATATGGTTTTCATTGCCATAATATAACTTTGGCATTATAACACATCCTATGAGATTTTTGAAATATCATTGTTCTAAAAACTTAAATTGTTAGACAAATACATGATTCAATATCTAAATAATCAAGCATTCTCATTCTGCCTTATGAGATTTTATGGGATCACTATCGACTGTTTTAAAAGTTTAAACTTTTAGATAAGAATGTAATTGAATATTTAAATATTCTAACACATCTAATCGTCCAATATCGCGACCCAATTTTTCGGGTTTGCCACATAAAACTAGGTTGATGGACTACTAAGCCTTTAAGCTTAACTCGGACTCTCCTAAGCCCATACCAAATCACGACTTAGGGTTTTAACATGCAAAATATTATTATCTAGGAGTCGCCACTAATCGGTTTAGGGTAGATTGATTAGACACCTAAGTAAAATAAAGGGAGATTTATTTTACTCTTACGAACCAGAGATTTTGGGTACGGGGACTTGGTTACACTAGACTATCCTAGTGCCCTTTCGATACAATTTCTTTTTTAATTTTAAAAATGTTTTGCAGGCAGCTTGATTTGATTTTAATTCACTTTCCTAACGTGTGAGGTGATCATACAGGTGCGCATACCATCAATTTAACACTCAAGAAATCAATTAAATAATGCAAAAACATACCTTAAAGCAACGAAAGCATCTGCATTGTTAGATCATAATTCATATAGATAATCATAGATATGATTCCTAATTAACACGTAATTTCAAGTTTTTGTTTTCACTTTATTTAATGAAAATCATGCGATGCATGCTAATAATCTAATATGACATGACGACATAACATAAACTATATGACATGAAGAAATGCAATAATTAAATGCAATCTAAATGATCTAATTATAACGACATGCAATGCGATGCAATGACATACCAAATTATTTAAACTAAAATGACATGCCTCATGCAATTTAATATGCAAGTTATATGTCACGTGACATTTATTAAATGACTTAGTCTAATGATAAGAAAGCTCTAATTAAATGAACTTAATGAAAACTAAATGACGTGCATTTTAAAAATGCAATCTATCCTAAAAATTGAAATTAACTTATGCAAAGACAAATTTTGTATTTTCTTTCATGAAATTCAAATGCGAAAATGATCTAGATAGGTTGAAATTCTAATTTAAAAAAAAAGGATTAGGTCATGTTAAATCCTAATTTAAATTAAAACATTATTTCAACCTAACATGCAATCTATTTAATATGCAATGACGTGCGGAACATGCCCTAATTTTACATGACATATGCATGATATTTTTTATTTTAAACAATGTTCGAAATTTTAAAAAATGCCACGTAATTAAACATGCAACTTAAATTAAACAAAAACTAAGATCCTAAATGAATGCATTTTTTGTTTTTATATTTTTTAAATCTAAAATAAAATCTATATTCTAGATATGCAAAATAACAATAAATATTCTAAAACCAATTGAAATCCTAATTCAAACATCTTTTGATTTTTCTTAGTGATTTTCTAAACAAGCATTAAATCTAAACAAATAAGATATTCAACAAATAAATGATTAAAATAAACAAAACAAAATAACCCATGGGTCAAATTAACGATTACTTTTAACTATGAACATCACGACAAGAAATCAACATAATTAAAAATCTGATTCGAAATCTTACAGATCAAATTAATATATCATAAACAAACCCCAAAAATTATCATAATTAAAAAATGACCCGACGTCTTACGGGTCAAATTAAATAATTACAATAACCTTAGGACAAACTCCTATAGATAATGCCTATAAGGATTATAACCTAAAAAAACAAAAAAAAAGTAAAATAAACTAAACTATAAAGGAAGTAAAAGTGAAAGTAAAAAGTAAAAAATAATAATAAAAAAACTACCTAGGTAAATAATGGAGAAAAAGGGTGACGCGGGGGGAGGGAGTTCGTCGGCCCGCGCGGGTTCAGACTCCGGCGCAGCTGGCGGGCGCGATGGGTCGCAGGCGGCTTCGCGAACAGGGGCGGATTTGGGTGGTACTCCGGCGCGACGATCGAACTCACGGGACGCCGGATGAGTTGCAGATCTGGTGCGGTAGCGGAGCAGAGGAAGGGCGAGGGGGCTCGCGGGCTTCTGACGAGGTCGCGGTGGTGGCTGCTACAAGAGTCGCTCGACAAGGGGGAACCGGCGGGTTGCTGGTGTGGCGATCACGGCTGGCTTCGGCTTCCAGGCGGTGATTGGCGAAGCAACAGGTTGCAGCGTCGCGGAGAGGGTACGGAGAAAAGCAACGGCTGATCAGCGGCGAGCGGTGGCCTCACGAGCGGGTCTGGCGGGACGGCGTGCTGGCGGCGCGGCTCCGGCACAGTGGCCGGCGCGGGGGGCGAGATGCCGCGGTCGAGGGCTTCTTCCTCGCGAAGAAGATGATCCCCCGTCCCCCTTTTTTTTTTTTTTTTGACTTTTCTTCCTCCTCTGTCAGAAGGATTGACAGCTTTTTGGGTCTTCCACGGACGTGAGGGAGAGCTTTCTTCCTCCTCTCTTTTTTTACATTTTGACCTTTTTGTTCTTTTTCTTTTTTATCCCCCTCAAACGAGAGAAGACCCACGATCCGCTGCTCCTCTCACTTCTTTTCTTTTCCCTTTTTTTTTTAAAAAAATCCTCCCAAAACTGAAAAGAAGCTCCCCCTCCATAAAAACCCTACATAACACCTTTTATAGCAAAACAAAAATGCGATCTTGATAAAACATTTCGAAAACTCCCCATAACCTCCGTATCACGAAAATTTTAATCTCAATCAATATTCTCCTCCGATTTCCTCATCTATTAATAAATATAAGATTATAACGCGATTTCTTTAATTTTCAAAAATCATCATAATATCGCATAAAATCTTAAATTTTCAATAGATAATTAATTAAAAATAACGACGGGCTCTGGGTTAATTATCTCCTTTCGTGGGCCTAGCCTGACTTGCCGAAATAAAGCTTAGAAAATATTAATTCGAACCCATCCAACACCAGTCCTAAAAATAAAATGCAAAACATGTAAAATAAAAACAAATGCACCTAACACTATATGCTATGCAATTGAATTATAAAATAAAATTAACTCCTAATGACTAAATGGGCCGTCAAAATTTAGGTGTCAACATCCAACTTTGGTGGACAAGAGTTTGAGAAGAAAATGGAAGGAAGGTGAATTCAAAGAGAGACTAAGAAGGGAAAGCTGAAAAACTTGCGAAGAAGAAATTCTACTGCTCATTTCCCACTTTCAACAGGATAATGTCTGTTGCTTTTAGTAGATTATTAGGATTTCTAAAATGTTACAAAATTACTGTCAATTATTTGAAAAAAATTAGGAGCTTTTGCTCATCTTAAGGTAGCCTATTTAAATTTAAGAGCGTAGAACTCCTATTCAATTTTAAGTATAAGTCACTTTCTAAATTTCAAGCATACAAAGATACATTTCTTACAGGGGTCATGGTCGGATCAGATTGCAATCACTATTTGGAAAGAATAATTTCTAGTAGCACTGCCTTATTTAATAGGAGAACAAATCCGCTATTAAATTAGAGGGGACTACAATGGCCAAATCCCTTATCAAAATCTCTCATGTAGAGAATTAATCTCCTATGTCCAAAAAGAGGGCATGCATGTGTTCCCCACTTGAAGGAAATATTGCAAACAAAGAAATATTTATCATCTTTGTGTGCTTGATATCATCATTATTTCAGTGAACCTAAGGGTTCGAACTCCAATTCTTACAATAAAAATTGCTCCAAACGAAAAGACAAATTGCATTAGCTGCAAGAGTAGCTCTCTGAACACAGCGATTTGTGCAAAGAATCTTCCTTTCTTTTCAGCTTTCCCTTCCTAATGTCTCGTTAAATTCACCTTCTTTTAGTTTTCTCCTCAAACTCTAGCATACAAGGCTGGTGTAAATATAGACCATTGGGCGTGACCAAAGTTACATTTTAGTATGCAAAATTCGCTCAATTGATTGGTGTCAGAGAATTTCCAATCCAGAAATCAAAAGTCACCCGTTTGAAATCCCATAAACTGCGTGTAATTTGCAAGGCCGCATGCACATGTAAAAAAAGCTTAACGGAACTGGTATTTAAAACTTGCATCATGTCCTCTTGATTTATAAATATTTTGGCAATGGAATAGGCCATTGATATGATATATGCTTCACTTTGAATTTCGTATAATGAAATTGCAATAGTATGCCTCCTTTATTCATGAGATGAAGTTCGATTCCCATCATTCGCATTATTACAACAATAATGCAATCGCAAATTTAAATTGTGATAATATGCCTCCTTTATTCAGGAGATGAAGTTCGATTCCCATCATTCGCATTATTACAACAGTAATGCAATCGCAAATTTAAATTGTGATACTATGCCTCATTCATTTATTCATGAGATGAAGCTTGATTCCCAATTGTTTGCCCAGGATGTTGAAAAAACAAAAGATCAAATGTGCCCATGTTTGAACAATGCTTCCAGATTATAAGGCTTGGTTGTGCGCAAACGTCCACTCCACATCAACTGCGCAAATTGCTGATAAACTCTCTCAGTTGGATGGTAGGAATCGAAGAACACGTACTCCTTGGGATTAGGGCACAACGAGTACTCTTTCACCCCTCTCATGCCCCCGCAGCTATAGTTCCCCCCGTAGGGACCCGAGCCGCAACACGCCGATTTCCCTTCCTTGAAACCTGGAATTTAATTTCATGAGATTGACGAAAAGATAGGGAAAAGTTTAATTTGTGCAAAAATAATGCAAATGACTGACCATATTTTGATGGGTATTGGATTCTATTAATCCAGGAAGTGTATAAGTCGAAGAGGGAGTACTTGAATCCCTGCAATTGAGACTCTAGCTTGGCGAGAGTCGCGGGAAGAGCTACGTTGTGAAGCTTCGTTAGCTCGATGGCTGGTCTCAAACAAGAACCATTTCCGGTTACCAATCGAACGGCAGGGAGGCACCCAACAGGTGGAACTGCCAAAAACCCAAATTTTCTTGCTCCAACTTTATATATACCCTGGGAAAAAAAAAAATCCACTTGTTACAATCCACTTATAAATATCAATTGCGACAATTGATAAAGATGTGTGATAACGTTTAATTTAATATCAGACTAAAGAAAAAGTCAAATTTATAAGAGGTTTGGAGTAGAACGCGGAAAATACATGGGCAAAAAACAAATAATGAAGTGCAACTGACCTTTAAATACCCATTAACAAAGTACTTATTTATTATAATGAAAATCATCACAGAAAATGAAAACTTTTATTAAGTGTCATGAGTTTGAAAGCATGTTTGCTTAATATGACTTAAATAATAAGAAAATATTTTGACTACAGAACCAACATGAAAATCGCTTCAATATCTCAAAAGATCATAAATATATAAAAGGAATTATTGGTTAGTATCAAACAAAAATTCAGGGAGCGAGAGAACTATGAAGAAGGAAATGCGTTGGTCAACAAAATCCTCAAACCGACCAAAAAAAAACAAAAACAAAATCCTCCCAATAATAGCAACCCTATTGACTTGCTTATATGGATTTAATAATGCTGTACTGTTCCGCAAGTGAAGGGAAATTATGGATATGGCTTACCTCAAGGAAAGTGCTAATGTTGCCAACCACCATCCCCACGTAATGCTCCATGGAAATGGACTGAAACAGAGCTGGCTTGTTGACAACCGGGTACAAGTAATCGTTGGCTCCGATGCTGACCATGTAAACGCCCTCCGAAACCATTCTCTTCGCCTTCTCGTCCCCCAGCTTTTTCCTCAGATCCTTCACCAGTTCCTCGAACTGCTTGAGCTGAGTCCCGAGATCCACCACCTAAAGAAAAAAAACTAAGGAAGATGACCCGGAAGTGGAACATAAAAAAACAGCTAAGCAAAGACAAGGAAAGAGACTCGTCATACATATCCTTGGTGAGTTTCGGGTAAAGCGCCAGCTCCACCGGACGCAAAATTCGCCCCTCCCACAAATTCGCCGTTCTTTTGCTGGAGATATGATGGGATCGGTGGTAGCTTCGCATATTCAGCTGAATCGCCCAAAAAGATTTTGAGTGTGCAATCAATCATTTATGGGGAAAAAAAAGGGCTAGAGCATGGGAAAGTTATACCAATAAAATCAGCCATAAGACGACCGTTAGTGAATCTGCCAGTGGCATAGTGGAAGAAAGTCTCGCCATAAGGAGGGAAGTTTGCCCTGTAAGACGCAGTAGTGTTTATGTAGTTGTTGGTTCCAGCGTCGTTGAGTGAGTCGCCGAAGATGAACAGAGCGACATCATGTTGTGGTCGATCGATGTCGCAGCGAGCCAAGAGGAGAATGCTGGCGAAGACGGCGACAAAAAGGACGTGGAGATCCGGAGCCGACATGGCGAACTTGGGTAGGACGATGCGGCGTCTCTTGGGATTTTGTACCGATGCTTGGGTGACTTAAATAGGTAACTTGGGAAGAGGAAGGCTCCTGATAGCTCTTCCCTCTTCTGGCCAAACATATGACGTCATAAATTGGCAGGGTCAACTTTCTGGGGCTGTTTGCTTGCCAAATTTGCATTCTGACTTTTCTAATTATTGAGCACGTCAGGGTGCTTTCACTGAACTCCACTTCCACCGCTTCCAGCTTCCACGTTTTTGCGCTGGCTGTTCCTTCGTGAAAAAGCAAAGAAGGGTCGTGCGTTTAGGAACATTTTTGGGGAAAGTTTTTAGGAAAAGTTAAAGGTATTTTTCAAAATGCATTCTCTAAGCACTCGCATTTTTTAATCATCCACATCAAAAATCTGATCCAAGTGGTAGTAACTAATGACAAAAAAGTGCTCAACAAAAAAAGCTAATAATAATTGGTAGGAAAAATACCACAAATAATCCAAAAAAAAAAAAAACACTCGAAACACCTCCGGCTTTTTTTTTTTGGAGTAGCTAAAACCCCTAAACTTGTATCAATATGATAAACATTTTGTCCACCACAAAAAATCATAAGTTTTGCCTAACGTGACACCAATAGTCCAAGCTGCTTCTAATTCTTCTTCTTTCCACATCTTCAAGCTTAGTACAAGTCTAGAGAAATGCATCATTTGTTTATCTCAAAAAAATGGTACACACTTTGGTCACTGTGATACCAATAGCCCAAAATGTTTTTTGGGTCACCAAATCCTAAACTTATATTAGTGACAAGAGTTAAAATGTTCCATCACCTATTCCGTCCAAGGGGACCGTTTAATATATAATGCAATGGCTTGCATAAGCGAAAGTAGGAAAATGGATCTCACTTCAAGCAAATAGCATGGAAATACTTTTGTCACATCAGTCTGAGTTTGGAGGTTTTGGAGCTAGAAAATAAAAAATTTGATGATCAATATCATAACCGGCATGATTTAGAGTCTTTTGGTGTCGTGGCAACATAATTTATAGTTTTTAGCATTATTAACCCTAAAAAGTATCGTGCGTAATGTCTCACTAATTTCTTCCTATGTAATTCGGTCAAGATTAAATGTGGAAAATTAATAATGAATGGGTGAAGTCTGCCTTAGAAGAAGAAGAATTGAAAATAATCATAGAAAATCAATGCCGTTTGGCATGTGAAAAACGATGAGTGGAGATGTGTTGCTGATTATTGGATGCTCGATGGCTATATAGGGAATAATTAGCATCTTAGTAGTTAGCTAATATTTATTTCGATATGTCTTCTATTACTTGTCCAGGTTTCGTCCTTTTTAAGTTAGCAAGTGTATTGTGATTTTCTAGATATGCTTTTGCACGCTACTTTGTTTACACAATCGCGATAGTTTGGAATGTTGGTTTCATTTTCTAGATACACGGGTGATTGCTCAATTTTGCCTATCAAGACATTAGTGTCTTCTAATCAGGAGTTTGAAGCAATGAAAGTTAAAAGGAAAATGACAATAATACATTTACAGACATTATGAATTTATAAACATTATGAAAAACGAGCAAATAGATGTCCTCATAAATAGTCAATTCATACATAAAATTGATTTGTCATTTTCTTTTCAATTTTTCACAACCCCATATTGCCGGGGGTGTATTCACAGAATTCTTGAGTAATTCTGAGTTCTCTAGCACAAAGACATCGAGTAATCGAGTTTTATGTAATTAAATACAATGATTGAAATAAATTAATTAATATCATGCTTAATTTACTAGTTAAGGACTTTTTAATTATTGAGCACGATATGACAAAAAAAATAGGGATAAGTGTATTAGAAGGTTGAAAATTTATCACGAAAATACAATTGAGTTCTAAAACTCTCAAAAAATATAATCAAATTTTACAACTTTCAAAAAGTGTTATCAAATGAGGGACATGATTTGATCAATTTGACAATTTTTAGGACTTGATTGCACTTTTTGAAAGTTTTAGGATTTGATTGCATTTTCTTAACAAGTTTTATGATTTAATTGCACTTTTTAAAATTTTTTATGACTAAATTACACATTATTGACAAATTTTAGGATTTTCAATATATTTATTCAATGCTTTCACTAAATTCCACTCCCACGTTTTTGCGCTGGGCGTTCCTTCATGAACAAGCCAAAAAGAGGTCTTATTCTCTAGGCACTTGCATTTTTTTAATCATCCACGTTGACAATCTGATCCAAGTGGCAGTAACTGAAGACAAAAAAGTGCTCAACATAAAAAAAAAAAGCTAATCATAAATGGTAGGAAAATACCACAAATAACCCTGAATAATGCTTCCGACGGGAAAAAAAGAAAAATCAATGCCCGAAGCACCTCATATTTTTTTCCTCCCAAAGCCGTAAATTTGTACTGGTATGGCACAAATACATTATATCAACCACAAAAAGATTTAAGTTTTGTCCAACGTGACATTAATAGCCTAAGCTCTTTTTTTTTTTTTTTTCCTTTTCGTGTCTTCAGTACCCCAACTCGTTTCAATATACCATTCGTTTACTATAGAAAATCATCATAATCCCAATAGCCCCAATTGTTTTTCGGGTCACCAATAATCCAAATTTGTACTAGTGATAGAAACAAAAACATTTTATCACCCATTACATCCGCGACGACCGTTTAAAGTCTGATGTGATAACTTGCATAAACAATAGTAGGAAAACCGAGTTTACGCAGATCTCACTTCAAGCAAATAGCTTGAAAGTACTTTTGTCACCCTAATGCGAATTTGAAGGTTTTGATGTTAGAAAAAAAAATTAGATTATCATATCATAATGGGCATAATTTATAGCTTTTCGGTGTCGCAATGATATAGTTTGGCGTTTTTGACATTATTAACCCTAAAAAGTTTCGTGCTTTATGTCTCACTAATTTTAGTCAAGATTATCCATAGAAAATTAATAAAGGGTGAAGTATGCCTTAGAAGAAGAAGAATTCAAAAAACATAGAAAACCAATACTCTTTGGCATGTGAGAAATGACAAGTGGAGATGTGAAGGCGTCGATGATGATTGAGAGAAGGCTTAACTTATTCACCCAAAAGTCTTTTCATACTTCGATGGAGATATATAGAGTAAATCATTACAAGTAGACCTATTAAAATGGGTCATAAACGTATTGATAACTCTATAAAAATAAAGTTATTTTATCTATTTTAGGCAACAATTAATGCAATATCTATGAGAAAATATTTGGATTTCCTTTATTTATGCAGAATAATGATATATGGAGAAGATAAGGAAAAATATGGCAAAATCGAGGAATTTAAATCAAGCAGCAGTGGGAGATAGATATCAAATCAAAATCCTCTGATTTACTCCTTGATTTTGTGCGCAATTGCTTGGAGATAAGGATCTTGGATATATCCTATGAAGAGGAGAATAAAGCGAGAGGGAGAGAAGAGCAGCTAGGTTTTAGTTTTAGTTTTTCTGTTTAGATCGTTTTTCATTGTTCTGAGAGATTTTCAAGTATTTTGAAGAGAAGACAAAAGTGGTGATAAAATTCTTGTTCTTTGATTCAAGATGCTGAGTTTAATTTATATGTTTATTTATTCATCTACTATGTTCTAATTTTCTTTTGTTAGGGCTACGATGTAGCCTAACCATGATGATGTGAATTTCATGATTTTTATGTTTTACAATTAATTTCATTCATGTGAGTTATATATTATTGTGCTTAATGCTTTTGAGTGACTGGCCACCACTTGAATGATTTGATGTGCATGTTTGAGACTGAGAAGTGATAATATGCAATTGCTCATTATAATAAATAACCATGAATTAAACGTGGATAGATATATACCGCGTTATTTGTGTAGCTTTCGGTGATAATGTGATCCAAAAGACTCATTGTAAGCTGGGAATATTCATAGTTCTTAATGCACTCGTGTTTATTTTAATTCACATAGAGATATAGTGGATTAATAAACTGAGTAGGTTTGCTATACCTAGAGATAGGATAGTAACTAGGTTAGGAAATTCCGCTATCACATGTTTGATATCGTTCTTGTATTCACAATAATCTGAAATTCATATCTAGTGGTTATGGTGAAATCGGATGCTCTAACATATTTATCTGATCGATTTACTGCATTTAGTCTACAAATTTCGTTTTTAATTTATTCTCAATTATATTTTGATCTGTTAGATAAATTTTAGAGTTAATCTATTTTAGTATTTAATTAGTTTATTAATCATCGATCTTCGTGGGACGATATTCTGTCTCATCATTATATTACTTGTTCGACACGTTCACTTGCGTTTAGAATTTTACGAACAAGTTTTTGGCGCCGTTGCCGGGGATCGTTTGTTTAATACTAATTAATATTGATACCAGATAATTCTAAGTTTAATCTAGCTTTATTTTTGTTTTATTTTTCAGGGTGTACATCGGTTTATGACACGTAGCCAACAAGGGAAACTTGTTGAGCTTGATCTAGAAATCGAGCGTACATTCAAAAGGCGACTGAGAGAACAGAGAAATCACGCTAAGATGACAGATGGTGAGAATGAAAATCCACGTAGACTCTTAAGAGATTATGCTGCACCAACAGTTCAAGGCACCACATCAAGTATCAGAAGACCTGCAATTCAAGCAAACAATTTTGAGATCAAGCCGTCACTCATTCAGATGCTTCAACAATCAGTGCAATTTAGTGGGCTACCAAGCGATGATCCAAACACTCACATCGATGCTTTTCTTGAAATTTGCGACACCGTTAAATATAATGGAGTTACAGATGATGCTATTAGATTGAGATTATTTCCATTCTCTCTTAGAGACAAAGCTAAAAGTTGGCTTTCTTCTCTTCCTGCAGGATCAATCACTACATGGAATGATATGGCTCATAAATTTCTTGGTAAGTTCTTTCCACCTGCAAAGTCTGCGAAGATGTGTAACGATATTACTAATTTTATGCAGATGGACAATGAATCATTATATGAAGCATGGGAAAGATTCAAAGAATTTCTTAGGAGATGCCCACATCATGGACTACCCGTATGGATGCAGGTACAAACTTTTTATAATGGCTCTAGTGCAAATCTTCGTTCTATGATTGATGCAGCTGCAGGAGGAACTCTAAATAATAAAACACCAGAAGAAGCCTACAATTTATTAGAGGAGATGGCGTCCAATAGTTATCAATGGCCTACTGAGAGACTACCAATGCGAAAAGTTAGCGGAGTTCACGAAGTGGATGCTTTTGCTGCAATTGCTGCACAATTTGAAACACTCAACAAAAAGCTTGATAATATGAGTGTTTCGGTCATGAAAATTCAGAATTTAACATGTGATTTCTGTGGTGGAGGACATGTTAGCACAGCGTGTCAGGTAGGTAATACTTTTAAACAATCTAGTGAAAATTCTAATTTTGTTGGGAATTTTAACAGGTCACAGAATAATCCCTACTCCAACACGTACAATCCGGGATGGCGCAATCATCCAAATTTTTCATGGAATAATCAGAATGTGACGAGACCATCGGGATTCAAACAATCAGAAGAGACAAAGTCAAATTTGGAAGATATAGTCACCAAACTTACTAATACGACTCATGACTTCATCAAAAGCACGGATGTGAGATTTCAAAACCAAGAGGCTTCAATCAGAAATTTGGAGATGCAAGTGGGTCAGTTAGCAAGCATGATGTCAGGGAGACAACAAGGTTCTTTGCCGAGCAACATAGAGAAAAATCCAATTGAAAACATAAATGCTATTACCCTGAGAAGTGGTAAACAAGTGGGAGAAGAAGAGATTGTCAGAGACAAGGAAGAGGTGGTCAATAAACAATCAAAGGAGACAAGCAAGAGTAAACTTTTTCCAGATAATCCCAAGCCATATGTGCCGCCAATTCCATTCCCTCAGCGACTCCAGCAGCACAAAATAGATAAGCAATTTTCTAAATTTCTTGATGTATTTAAAAAATTGCACATTAACATTCCTTTTGCAGATGCTTTAGCGCAAATGCCTAGTTATGCAAAATTTTTGAAGGAGATTTTGGCAAACAAAAGAAAATTGGAGGATTATGAAACTGTGAAGTTAAATGAGGAGTGTTCAGCCATCCTACAAAACAAATTACCTCCGAAATTAAAAGATCCAGGGAGTTTTACTATTCCGTGCACTATTGGAGATTCTTACTTTGAAAAGGCATTATGTGATTTAGGTGCAAGTATTAATTTGATGCCTTATTCAATTTTCAAGAAATTAGGATTAGGCGACGTAAAAGCAACCACAGTGTCACTTCAACTGGCTGATCGATCAATTAAATATCCGAGAGGTATTGTGGAAGATGTTTTGGTAAAAGTTGACAAATTTATCTTTCCTGCAGATTTCATAGTTCTTGACATGGAGGAAGATTTTGAGGTACCACTTATCTTAGGTCGACCTTTTCTAGCAACAGGAAGAGCTCTTATTGATGTACAACAAGGGAAGTTGATCCTTAGAGTTCAAGATGATCTTGTTTCATTTAATGTTTTTAAAGCAATGAAATATCCATCTGATGATAATTCTTGTTTTAGAGTTGAGACAGTTGACAAGTTGGTGAATAACGTTTTTCAGGAAAATATTTTTAAAGATCCACTTGAAGCATGTCTGATTCAACCAAGGGACAAAGATATTCAGAATGAGGAAATAAAGGAGTACGCAAATTTTATGGAGGCAATTCCACCATATTCAAGGCAAAAGGCAATTAAATTTGAGGAGTTAGGACAACACATTACAAAGCCTAAACCATCAATTGAAGAGCCTCCAATTCTTGAACTCAAACCCTTATATTCTCATTTGAAATATGCTTATTTAGATGGAGTTTCTTCTTTACCGGTAATTATATCTTCTTCTTTGACAGATTTGATGGAGGAACAATATGAACCCACTATCCAACCTCGGAGGCGTTTGAACCTAAAGATGCAAGAAGTAGTGAACGGTCAACGTTTGAAGCCCTACTTTGAAGATGGTTACAACAAGCAGAAGACCACCTTTGAACTTCATCCTCCAGATTAGCGATATCTGAGATAGTTTGGCTGAAAACTATAAAGCAAGCGCTTCTTGGGAGGCAACCCAAGCATTTTAATTATGTTTTTATTTATTGTTAATTTTATGTTTTGCAAAAAAAAAAAAAAAAAGATTAATTTTTCTCTGTTTTATCCAGGTTAATTTTTTAGGGAGCAATTTTCAAAAGTTTAATCATCAAGGTCATCTATGAAGTTATCTTACAACCAGGGGAGTTTTCTTCTTCATATTTCTATTATTCGCATTGAGGACACTGCTTCATTCAAGTTTGGGGGGGAGACAAGTTTTTTTTTTTTTTTGGATAATTTTTTTATCATGATTGCATTCTTGGTTGTGAATTTTTGCGATTCTTAGGAAAATTTAAATTTTATTTAAACTTGCAATTGATATGTGAGTTAATCTTAATTCTGATTATGTTGATCCACTTACTAAGCACTAAAAGTCCTTAATTTTTGAATTGTGTGTAAATTTAGAGAACATTCATGTGAAGTATGTGATTTTCTTAAATTTCACCCAAATCTTAGAATTTGTTTGATTTTCTCTTGAGGCGAAATCCTAAGCTAAATCTAACTAAGAAAATGATTTAGGCAATTTTTGGATCGATTGAGCCTTTCAAGCTAACCCTGTTTATTTATCCCTAGTCACCCCTTTGAGCCTTAATTATTACCCAATTATTCATTGGCACCCATATATGTTTAGCCTAGCCGTTATCAAATTATATCATTGTCCCATGCCCTATGAACACGTTGATTTTCTTTTGGGATAAAAAAACTTATTTGAGCTTGATAGAAATTTGGGAGGAATGATGGAGTACGGAAAAAGAAAAAGAAAAAGGAAGTGATTGCTATGGTTGTTTGGGGTGTATTGTCAAAAAAAAATTGCTTTTATGGTTCCCTATCCAACTTTCAATTGAGTGAGCCTTTTGGATACTCAATGGGTTGGAAGTTTTCATGTTATATTAGGAGGGACTTTGGGAGAAACTCCACCATAAAGCAATTCAAAAGAAAAAAAAAAAAAGAGAAAAGAAAAAGGAAAAAAAAATGATGATATTTGGTGGCAAAAAAATTATTTTGAAGGAGTGAAATTGGACGGTGACATTGGCTCTAATTAGATCCTAGAAATCAACGTGTTGATGGGTGATTTGAGCTTAAAATTTCCATTATCTCACCTTTAGCCCAGCCTTACATTACAACCTGAGAAAAGTCCTATTGATTTTTGGTTGGATAATTGCTTACATTAGTGGAGAGAGGAATGAAAAGCAAACTTATGAGATTTGGTCATAATTATTGAGAATTTTTTAGAGGTTACATGTCAATGTGAATTTATCTTAATTGCATATAATTCGAAAAAGATGAGGACTCTCACACACACACTTGGATCACATAGTTAGAATTGGTCTTAACTTATAAATCAATTTCAATGTTTAGATAAAATTTGTGTTTTTCTTTGAATTGTGAATTTGAGCAATTATGGAAAGATGTCATGGAGGAGGTTGTTAGCATGAGTATGTGTTATGTCTTGATTTTGCTCGAGGACTAGCAAAGGGTTAAGTTTGGGGGTTTGATAACTCTATAAAAATAAAGTTATTTTATCTATTTTAGGCAACAATTAATGCAATATCTATGAGAAAATATTTGGATTTCCTTTATTTATGCAGAATAATGATATATGGAGAAGATAAGGAAAAATATGGCAAAATCGAGGAATTTAAATCAAGCAGCAGTGGGAGATAGATATCAAATCAAAATCCTCTGATTTACTCCTTGATTTTGTGCACAATTGCTTGGAGATAAGGATCTTGGATATATCCTATGAAGAGGAGAATAAAGAGAGAGGGAGAGAAGAGCAGCTAGGTTTTAGTTTTAGTTTTTCTGTTTAGATCGTTTTTCATTGTTCTGAGAGATTTTCAAGTATTTTGAAGAGAAGACAAAAGTGGTGATAAAATTCTTGTTCTTTGATTCAAGATGCTGAGTTTAATTTATATGTTTATTTATTCATCTACTATGTTCTAATTTTCTTTTGTTAGGGCTACGATGTAGCCTAACCATGATGATGTGAATTTCATGATTTTTATGTTTTACAATTAATTTCATTCATGTGAGTTATATATTATTGTGCTTAATGCTTTTGAGTGACTGGCCACCACTTGAATGATTTGATGTGCATGTTTGAGACTGAGAAGTGATAATATGCAATTGCTCATTATAATAAATAACCATGAATTAAACGTGGATAGATATATACCGCGTTATTTGTGTAGCTTTCGGTGATAATGTGATCCAAAAGACTCATTGTAAGCTGGGAATATTCATAGTTCTTAATGCACTCGTGTTTATTTTAATTCACATAGAGATATAGTGGATTAATAAACTGAGTAGGTTTGCTATACCTAGAGATAGGATAGTAACTAGGTTAGGAAATTCCGCTATCACATGTTTGATATCGTTCTTGTATTCACAATAATCTGAAATTCATATCTAGTGGTTATGGTGAAATCGGATGCTCTAACATATTTATCTGATCGATTTACTGCATTTAGTCTACAAATTTCGTTTTTATTTTATTCTCAATTATATTTTGATCTGTTAGATAAATTTTAGAGTTAATCTATTTTAGTATTTAATTAGTTTATTAATCATCGATCTTTGTGGGACGATATTCTTTCTCATCATTATATTACTTGTTCGACACGTTCACTTGCGTTTAGAATTTTACGAACACGTATTTTTTCACTTATATTTGATGTGTTGAGTTGATAAGCAAGTTAGTTATATTCAATAAATTAATCATGAATGGGTTTAGAATGACAATGCCTAAATTAATACGGATGTTAAATGGGTTCACAACTTATTTAGATCAAATCCACTTCATTACTCTCTTTTCACTTTTTCTCGCTCTTACTTTCTTGCACCCGCTCACTCTATACTTTTGTTCAAATTCTTTTTCTCACTCTTACTTTCTTGCACTTGCTCACTCTATGCTTTTGTTCAAATTTTCCTAGATTGGGTTATATGTAGAAGTGTTTTTAGCAATATGAATTAGGTACGGGTTACGAAATTTGTATTGCATAAAAAATAGTAAAAAGAAAGGGTTAAAATTTACTTTAGGTCGAAGCATTTTCAATTCAACCCGCCTATTTGACGAGTCCAGTCACAAGTCAATTACAAAAGCAATTAATTTCTTTTGCCTCGAATTGTTTTTTGGGTTTAAAAGAGATCAAAGCCCACATGTTTTCAGACAACGGAGGAATCAGTCATCATCAAATCATCGATTTGTCTATTAAGGCGAGCGAAAAGGGTTAAGTCCCCATTGAAGTTTGTGAACGTGGCAGAAAGTTGAAAGCTTCGCGGTTGCTAGGGAACTTCGGATGACTTTTCCTAGTCCGACTTTACTCCACGTGTAAGAGTTGGCTGGTAGGCCAGGGGTGAATGGTCAAAGAAGAGGAGAAGACCGAGAGCCCACGGAGAAAAGGTGGAAGAAAAAGAAGAGAGAGAGAGAGAGAGAGCAGGGCAGAAGGAAGGGGAAAGAAAGGAAAAGAAAGGAAATGAGAAAGAAGAATGGAGGAAGAGAAAATTTTGTCGCGCTTATTATCCGAATGTTTTGCCAAGCCAACTTAACTCCCTTTTATAACATCAGTAAGTGATCGAAGTATCTAATCGTCTATTCGAATAAATCGTCGCAATTAGAATTTGAAATTTGGAATTATTGAAAATTTGTGGGGCGAAATATGATTTTTGAGTCGTTGAGTTACGTATTTATATATATAATGATAATTTATGGTGTTATGAAACTATAAGATTTTGTAGATCTTGATCTGAACTTACAATTTGCCCAAAATAGAATTTTAATATAAGAGTTGGCCGGTGAGTTGCGTATTCTTTTATTTCCTTTTCTCTCTCTTCTTTTTCTTGCACCTTTTCTCCTGAGTGGGCTCCCAGTCTTCTCCTCTTCTTTGACCGTTTATCCTTGGCCCACCGACCAACTTTTGCACCATATCTGTTCAAATGCAATGTGTATACACACATTTATAATGACAGTTAGGTATTTGATTTGCCATATGTTAAAAAGAGTGCTACACACACATATACACACACATTTTTATAATGACAGTTAGGTATATGATTTGCCATATGATAAAAGAGTGCTGCACACACATATAAATACACACATACATTTATAATGACAGTTAGGTATATAAATTGTCATAAAAGAGTGCTATCAATGATTGCTTGGATGCATTTAATAAGCAAATTTTTTGTTTGGGACAATTAAATTTTCAAGGCACTAAATTGTGCTTAACAAAAGAATGATCAATATTTTGAAGGGAAAAAGTCACAAAAAATCATAAACTTTACCTAGAGTGATAAATTTACCTTAAACTATTTTTTGTGACATAAAAAGCTGCAAACTTTGCCCACTATGACAAATTTATCACAAACTTCTTTATGTGACCTCAAAAATCTTAAACTTTTATTTGTATGATATATTTATCATAATTTTTTTTCCGTGACACTAAATTTTTAGGATAAATCTGTTCCACGGATATAAGTTTGGAGTTTTTTTTTTATGTCATTGAAAAAAGTTAGAGATTTTTTATATAACAAAAGAGAAGTTTAGGGTAAATGTGTCATACTGTATAAATTTGAGGTAAATATATCACATGAGTACAAGTTTGAGGTTCTTAGTAGCTTTTGCCCTATTTTGAAAATTGTATGATTTCCTAAATTGGTTGCTTAACAATTGCTATTGGGTCACTCATGAAGAGAAAATCTTAATATGAATTATTCCACTTAGGAAAAACACGATGTGATTCTAACGCGAGATTTGTCACCCCGACCCCTCACCTATGTGCTCGAAGGAACTTTTCAAGTAGCATGCTACAACTAGAGTCGATTGATTAAGTGGGAGGTACTTAGTACAGGACCAAAAGTCCTTATTCATAATTTGCTTGAAATCAAAAACTTTTCTACATAACATGGGATCGGTATGAATTGGGTTGGGTATGGCAAAATTGGTGATTTGGGTCCATACTAGAAATCACTTCCTTAGGTTCATTTGTTTTGCCCTTTGAGCCAATCGAGCCCAGTCGGGGCCTGCTCCACCTACGGCTCGCGTACATACAAGGGGTGAACCCTGAACATGAGGTTCGCCCATCGAATTCATATGGATCGAAATGCCCTACTCCATCCAACCCACAACAACTCTATGTCCCAATCAGGGATGTTTTCAATAAATTGGGTCACCTTTGACGTATAATAGCAGTGGGAAAACCATAAATGGGGGATGGAGAGGGGATGGTGGTCATTAATTTCACGGGATAAGGGTGTGGAACATGGGGTCACCTTTGATTAATAATAGAAAGTGGGAAAACCCATAAATGGGCGATGGAGGGGGAACGGTGGTAATTAATTTCAAGGGATAAGAGTGTGGAGCATGGGGTCACCTTTCATGAATAATAGGAAGTAGGAAAAGCCATAAATGGGCAATGGAGGGGAGGGACGGTTGTAATTAATATCATGAGATAATGGTGTAGAGCACACCAGATGGAAATTTCAATGACCTTTGGCTTTGCCATCATCGCCATCATCGTCATCATCCTCATCCTCATCTTCATCATCGTCGTCTATCTATCGAATTTTGGATGTGTGAATGTTGTCGCGATCGTGATAGAAAGAGACCAAAAAAAGGTCTTGGTGTCTCTCACCGCTCTTGCAAGTGGCTAGTTTAATGCCTTGCTATGTCAAACTCAATCCCCCCACACCCATTTTTTTAGCCGTATTCGAGCCATGGCCACTCGCTCTGCTTTCAAGGAGAAGCGACTTCGCTCACCCAAGCATCAGCGACTATCTTTAATCGAGGTGAAAATGAAACAAATGATCGTTGAAGTTTGATCAAATGCACAATCTTATTCATGAATTTTTAATCTATTCAGTGAGGGTCCCTGAATTTGGGCTAATATATGATATTGTTTCTAAACCTTTAATTTGTTCAATATTATCCATAGACTTAATCTCAATATTTGACATTGTTGACACCTAAATTTTTGTCATTTTTAAGGACTTAATTACATAGAAAATTAAATATTAATCTCTAAAAAAGAGAGTAAAAAGTATAGTAAATAATTTTCATTAAAATGCATCAGGTTATCATTAAATCATATAGGCATTACGAACATTTGCATTACTAGTATTCAAATTAAAATCAAAATTTGAATTTTTTTAATGTTATTATTATAATAACAATTAAAAAGAAAAAAGAGGGAAAAGCGAGATCGGGCCAGGGGCGGCCCGGCCTCTTTCTTTTCTTTTCCTTCTTCTCTCCTGCTTGGGCTTGGGCCAGCCCATTCCTTTTCTTTCTTTCTTTTCAGCCCAAGCCGACCTCTCCTTCCCCCCTCCCTCAAGCTATCACGCGTTCTGCGAAAAAAAGAGCGAGAGGACCAAGGAGAGAGGCAGAGGAGACAGGTGCGAGCGTCACACCGGAGTTGGTGGTAACATCTGACGCGGCAGGAGGCCATCTGCATCGGTGCTTAAAAGCGAGAGAGGAAAGAATGAGAAGGGGGGGGGGTCTTAGGCGAGAGTCCGAGAGTTCTTTTCTTCGGTTGAGAGCTACTCGAGAGAATCCTAGAGAGAGCTTGAGGAAGAGGCCGAGATTGAGAGCGAGAGAGAGTTTTTGGGCTTGGGGAGCTTGAGACTGAGAGGAGGGCGAGAGCGAACGCAGAAGGAGAGGTCCGAACCTCGGCCAACGCCTCGGCCGCGCGCCGCGTTCGACGACCTCCCTCGGCGACATCCTCAAGCCGCACAGGTAAGCTCGACTCTACTCTTGCCTTATTTTAGGCACGCCAGGCCGGAGCCCGTGGCCGTCTGGCTCGCGCAAGATCCGGCCCGCATATCCCCGCGTTTTGCTTCGAGTGTTGAGGCCATCGGTGTTGGTTCGAGTCCCGCTTTTGGGTTAGGAACCCCTCGTTTCCGCAGCGCACCCCGTCTGTTCGACATAATGCCTAAACTAGATTTGCATTGGTTTTCTCGGTTCGTCTGATCTGGACTCTTGCGAATTGAGAGACACGTTTCTTTATGGAGTTTCATCGCGTCTTTGCTTAAGCTTCATCTACCTCGTACTACGTTCGTTGGGGGGCGGATGGGATGACTCATGGCCGGTGTTGATGTGGTCATAATTTTTTACTTTTAGTCCATTCAGTCTGTGTTTGCTTACCTGAGATTTGAGTTTGCGGCTATACATTTGTTGTTGTTTGAAGATCGAATGTGTCACTTTGTAGATCCCTGAGCATTCTCCTTTTATTGGGAAAGAGCGTGTGCAAATATTCATGAGAGGAGAAGTTGACATTGAAGTGGCCGTGAGTTGTGAGCAATGGGCTTGGTAGGTTTAATGAGATTTGGGTTTTTGGCTGTTTGAGAGAGTTTAGGTTGGTTCGGGCTCAAATAGATTCTAGGCCTTAGTTTTAGGCATGGAGGAACCTCAACATTCTGCTGTTTAACTGAGAGAAAGCGAGCCTTGAGTGAGAGGGAGGGACATCCGAGAGTGAGCCTGAGGTAGAGAGGAATTTAAGGGAGAGGAACGTTAGCTCCACATGCCCGATGAAGCCCTTTCTTCCTGACTGGCTGAACGACTGCAACTAGCGATGCCACATCCATGAGGTAAGCCTGTGTCCCTCATTTGCCCACCTTGATCGAACCATCAGAGCAAGACTTGCTGACCCGGACTTGCTCATGCCTTCCTCTGTTTATCCAAAGTGTTGTTGGCTGATTGGGGTTGGTTTTGGTTTAAGTTGGTGTCCCGAACGCTTTTTTAGATCGCCTTCAGTCGACGCCCATCTCTTGCTCAATGAAACAACCCTGACATGCGTTTGTGATTTCAAAGCTAGTTTAGCCAAATCCAAAGGTGTACTCGCGTGTTGGCACGTTATTAATCGAATCATTAGCCCTGTAGTGTGGTTTTCCCAAATTTACAGTCATAGTTTTCCTTTTCTGGTCTGTCATTTTGCTTGTTGTCGCCAATGGGCGGTCTGAAATGTTAGCTCGAAGCAATCGACGGAGTTGGCCCGGTGATGGTGATTGGGGGTTGTTGATGGGGCCAATTCCATAAAAAAACACGAACTTTAGGTGTTGTCCCAAATCTAGCTCGAACTTTATTTTGTCTAAAAAAAAAGCACGAACTTTAGGTTTTGTCCCAAATCTGGCCCGAACTTTATTTTGTCTAAAAAAAAAACATGAACTTTAGGTGCTGTCCCAAATTTGGCCTGAACTTTATTTTGTCTATAAAAAAACACAAACTTTAGGTATTGTCTCAAATCTGACCCGAACTTTATTTTGTCTAAAAAAAAGCACAAATTTTCACTTGTGTCCCAAATTTGGCCCTTCGTTAACCCTCATTCCACAGTCATTCGACGTGGCATTTCCACGTTAGCAATAATATCCAACATAGCAAAACGATGCCGCATTTGAGTGTTTGGAGGAAGTGTTAAATTTAAGTCTATCCTCCAATGTGGTGAACTTTACAGATGATTCTCATGGGAAAAATAATTCAACAACTTCAGTTTCAAGGGATTAGGCACATAGCTAGGGCCATTAGATCAATTAACAATTGGCAAGTTGTTTGCAATGTCAGAAGCTAGGTTGAAAGCAGAAGATTACATTGCCTTAAAGCGAGATATTAAAAGCGTGTGCATCTTGTAGTTAAATAGAGATGTGAAGCCTATTTGTAATAGACTTGCTTTATTTTGTCTCAAATAAAGTTTTGGCCAGATTTGGGACACAAGCGAAAGTTCTTGCTTTTTTTTTTTAGACAAAATAAAGTTCGGGCCAGATTTGGGATAACACATAAAGTTCATGCTTTTTTTTTTAGACAAAATAAAGTTCAGGCCAGATTTAGGACAACACCTGAAGTTCGTCTTTTTTTTTTAGACAAAATAAAGTTCGGGTCAGATTTGGAACAACATCTAAAGTTCGTGTTTTTTTATGGAATTGGCCCGTCGTTGATGATGTGGGTAGCATTCTCCATGTGTATACAATTTGTTATCGAAAGTTCGGGCGTTTGAAGTTGAATGGTTTAGTGTTTTGTGCGCTGGGAAAAGGTTGCAAGCGCCCTAGAGAAAGTGGAAGCTGTTGGGCAGAGGAAAGAAAAAATAACAAGAAAAGAGAATGAAAGAAAGAAAGAAAAGAAGAAAAAAAGGAAACAAAAGAAAGAAAACGGGCTGGGTTTTCTTCATGTAAGCTTCGGGCGCTGAGGGTGGCTAAAGGAAGGAGAAGGTGCTGGGAATAGGACAAAACTGGGAAAAGACAAAAAGAGAAAAAGAAAAAAAATAGAAAATTTTAAAAAATTATTAATTTAAAAAACATATATTTTTTTTAAATGGGTTGGATCCGATTTTAGGTCAAGTCGACGAGTCAGATAGGGTAAACCCGGTCTGAACCCATTCCCTAAATACATTAATAAATAGATAAAAAAAATTTTAAAAAAAAGCCGAAAAATATTTAAAAAATCCAAAAATTCAAGAAAAATTTCAAAATTTTTTAACTTCTCAGAAGTAGCTTAAAATGTCTTTTTCTGGAAGTCTTCTCATTAAATGTGTGAAAATCCTTGATGAAAGTCGTGCTCAAAAGTAAATAAGCCTCCGGGGCTCTACTGTAGGATTGTGATTATCATTAAAAATAAATGCCTTTGATTGTGCACTTTCATTATGTTGATTATAGCCTTCTTTAGCTTAGTTAGAGATGGCATGCTCCCTATTTGATAATATTAGATCTTTGCTCTCCCATGCAATTTATTTAACAACTTTTTATTTATTATTATTTTTTTTTTACTAGAGGAATTGCCATCGACCAGCAGCCTAGACGTAAACCCCTAGGTGACGCTAGCGCAGGACCTACCACTACGACGTCACGCTTAAGAATCCCTAACGACGACGCTGGGGTTCGAACTTCTCCCCTCTGTGAGGGGGAGAGAGCCCGAAGCCAACGTTACCGTTACGGGCGGTGGTTATTTAACAATTTCTCTAATTGCTTATTGTTATTTTAATGATTGTGCACCTGCATAATTACCTCACGTGTTAGTGAATTGGTCTAAAATTAATTCAAATTGTCTAACAATTTTTTTTTTTAAATGAACAAGATTAAGTACCGAAAGTGTACTAATTGATTAGTTAGTGTAATTGAGTCCCCGACTCTAAATTCTTTAGTTGCATAGAAAGTGGGGTATATTTTCATACTTCACTTGGTTTCTAATCAACCCCAATAGGCCAATGGCGATTCTTTATTATAAATTTCTTATGAACACCCCAATATTGCGCGAGATATGAACTTAACGGAGCCTGGGCCTGATCATGAGCCTTAGGCTCGTTTTTTAGACAATACCCTTAAACTTAGGCTACGTTTATTCATCTAAATTTCTAATCGAGATAGGACTAAATAGGACACGATATGAAATGCTAGGATTTTTTTTTATATCATGTCTATTGTTTGGTGAATGCAGTATTAAAGTTGGATATATTCACATCATATCATGTACATTTTTTTGATATAAATGGCATGCCATTATAAATAAACCTAAATGTTCATAAACAAGATGATGAAAATATCCCCTTTTACTATTCATAAACAAAGATTATAAATAAACCTAAATGCTAGGATTTTTTTTATATCATGTACTATTCCTTAATTTATTTTTATTTTATTTTTTCTCTTTTTTATATTATTTTCTTTATTATTTATTTTTTCCCCTTTCATCATTCTTTAATAAAATTTTATCAAATAGTAAATTGTCCTAACATATCTAAAATATATAATAAATATAAATATTTAATTTATAGATTGAATGTTTATTATAAGATAGAATTAAAGTTGAATATATAAATTAAAATAAGATTAATTAAAAATAAATTTCTATTTTTTTATTTTTTATTTCTTAAATTAGAATTCAAATATTATTTATATTGAAATATAATTTCAATTTTGTTAACTTAATAAGTTTGTTATTCGAGAAAAATAACTTTTCTATTATGGACATTATAAATCCTATCCACTTTTATCTTACATCTTCCATGGGATAATTTTATCCTAGCTATATCCTCCTTATATCCGACTTTATCCTGTCCTGAGTGAGTACCAAACGTAGGACATGATAAATCATATCCTATCCCGAATTTTATCACGACTGCCAAACGTAGCTTTAGATCACGACAATGTTGTGGCTTGGGTCCTCATCAAGGCAATTATAGCTGTGGAGGCATGAGAGGGGTGAGAGAGTATTCATTGTGCCCTAATCTTGCACAGTATGTGCTCTTTGACTCCTACCATATGAGCAAAAGGGCTTACCGCCAATTTGTGGGTTGATATGGAATTGAAGTTCGCCCACTACCAAGCCTTATAACCTGGAAACATTGTTCAAACAGAGAATGTTTGATTTCTTGTTTTTTGAAAGTAATGGGCAAATAACGGGAATCAAGCTTCATCTCATTAATAAGCAAGGCACAATGACACAGTTCGATTTTGTGACTATATTAATGCTGTAAAAAAGCAACAAGAGTAATTACTAATGAATAAACAATACAAGGTTTGATATATGCATTCTATTCCATTGCCAAACTATTTGAAAGATCACGAAGCGTCCTACAATTCTCAAAAACCAGTTCATTTAAGGTTCTTGGTACGTGGGGATGACCTTACAAATAACACAGTGGTTGACTTCCAATTTTTGAGTTAAAAATCCTCAAAACCCTAATTAATCAAGCTAATTGAATATGGTTTTCATTGCCATAATATAACTTTGGCATTATAACACATCCTATGAGATTTTTGAAAGATCATTGTTTTAAAAACTTAAACTGTTAGACAAATACATGATTCAATATCTAAATGATCAAGCATTCTCATTCTGCCTTGTGAGATTTTATGGGATCACTATAGACTACTTAAAAGTTTAAACTTTTAGATAAGAATGTAATTGAATATTTAAATATTCTAACACATCTAATCATCCAACTTTGGTGGAAATAGTTTGAGGAGAAAATGGAAGGAAGGTGAATTCAAAGAGAGACTAAGAACGGAAAGCTGAAAAACTTGCGAAGAAGAAATTCTACTGTTCATTTCCCACTTTCAACAGGATAATGTCTGGCGCTTTTGCTCATCTTAAGGTAGCCCATTTAAATTTAAGAGCGTAGAACTCCTATTCAATTTTAAGTATAAGTCACTTTCTAAATTTCAAGCATACAAAGATACATTTCTTACAGGGGTCATGGTCGGATCAGATTGCAATCACTATCTGGAAAGAAGAATTTCTAGTAGCACTGCCTTATTTAATAGGAGAACAAATCCGCTATTAAATTAGAGGGGACTACAATGGCCAAATCCCTTATCAAAATCTCTCATGTAGAGAATTAATCTCCTATGTCCAAAAAGAGGGCATGCATGTGTTCCCCAATTGAAGGAAATATTGCAAACAAAGAAATATTTATCATCTTTCTGTGCTTGATATCATCATTATTTCAGCGAACCTAAGGGTTCGAACTCCAATTCTTACAATAAAAATTGCTCCAAACGAAAAGACAAATTGCGTTAGCTGCAAGAGTAGCTCTCTGAACACGGCGATTTGTGCAAAGAATCTTCCTTTCTTTTCAGCTTTCCCTTCCTAATGTCTCGTTAAATTCACCTTCTTTTAGTTTTCTCCTCAAACTCTAGCATACTAGGCTGGTGTAAATATAGACCATTGGGCGTGACCAAAGTTACATTTCAGTATGCAAAATTCGCTCAATTGATTGGTGTCACAGAATTTCCAATCCAGAAATCAAAAGTCACCCGTTTGAAATCCCATAAACTGCGTGTAATTTGCAAGGCCGCATGCACATGTAAAAAAAGCTTAACGGAACCGGTATTTAAAACTTGCATGATGTCCTCTTGATTTCTAAATATTTTGGCAATGGAATAGGCCATTGATATGATATATGCTTCACTTTGAATTTCGTATAATGAAATTGCAATAGTATGCTTCCTTTATTCATGAGATGAAGTTCGATTCCCATCATCCACATTATTACAACAGTAATGCAATCGCAAATTTAAATTGTGATAATATGACTCCTTTATTCATGAGATGAAGTTCGATTCCCATCATTCGCATTATTACAACAGTAATGCAATCGCAAATTTACATTGTGATAATATGCCTCCTTTATTCATGAGATGAAGTTCGATTCCCATCATTCGCATTATTACAACAGTAATGCAATCGCAAATTTACATTGTGATAATATGCCTCCTTTATTCATGAGATGAAGTTCGATTCCCATCATTCGCATTATTACAACAGTAATGCAATCGCAAATTTAAATTGTGATAATATGGCTCCTTTATTCATTCGCATTATTACAACAGTAATGCAATCGCAAATTTAAATTGTGATACTATGCCTCATTCATTTATTCATGAGATGAAGCTTGATTCCCAATTGTTTGCCCAGGATGTTGAAAAAACAAAATATCAAATGTGCCCATGTTTGAACAATGCTTCCAGATTATAAGGCTTGGTTGTGCGCAAACGTCCACTCCACATCAACTGCGCAAATTGCTGATAAACTCTCTCAGTTGGATGGTAGGAATCGAAGAACACGTACTCCTTGGGATTAGGGCACAACGAGTACTCTTTCACCCCTCTCATGCCTCCGCAGCTATAGTTCCCCCCGTAGGGACCCGAGCCGCAACACGCCGATTTCCCTTCCTTGAAACCTGGAATTTAATTTCATGAGATTAACGAAAAGATAGGGAAAAGTTTAATTTGTGCAAAAATAATGCAAATGACTGACCATATTTTGATGGGTATTGGATTCTATTAATCCAGGAAGTGTATAAGTCGAAGAGGGAGTACTTGAATCCCTGCAATTGAGACTCTAGCTTGGCGAGAGTTGCGGGAAGAGCTACGTTGTGAAGCTTCGTTAGCTCGATGGCTGGTCTCAAACAAGAACCATTTCCGGTTACCAATCGAACGGCAGGGACGCACCCAACAGGTGGAACTGCCAAAAACCCAAATTTTCTTGCTCCAACTTTATATATACCCTGGGAAAAAAAAATCGAAGATCGATCCATTTGTTACAATCCACTTATAAATATCAATTGCGACAATTGATAAAGATGTGTGATAACGTTTAATTTAATATCAGACTAAAGAAAAAGTCAAATTTATAAGAGGTTCAGAGTAGAACGCGGAAAATACATGGGCAAAAAACAAATAATGAAGTGCAACTGACCTTCAAATACCCATTAACAAAGTACTTATTTATTATAATGAAAATCATCACAGAAAATGAAAACTTTTATTAAGTGTCATGAGTTTGAAAGCGTGTTTGCTTAATATGACTTAAATAATAAGAAAATATTTTGACTACAGAACCAACATGAAAATCGCTTCAATATCTCAAAATATCATATATATATATATTTAAGGAATTATTGGTTAGTATCAAACAAAAAGTCAGGGAGCGAGAGAACTATGAAGAAGGAAATGCGTTGGTCAACAAAATCCTCAAACCGACCCAAAAAAAAACAAAAACAAAATCCTCCCAATAATAGCAACCCTATTGACTTGCTTATATGGATTTAATAATGCTGTACTGTTCCGCAAGTGAAGGGAAATTATGGATATGGCTTACCTCAAGGAAAGTGCTAATGTTGCCAACCACCATCCCCACGTAATGCTCCATGGAAATGGACTGAAACAGAGCTGGCTTGTTGACAACCGGGTACAAGTAATCGTTGGCTCCGATGCTGACCATGTAAACGCCCTCCGAAACCATTCTCTTCGCCTTCTCGTCCCCCAGCTTTTTCCTCAGATCCTTCACCAGTTCCTCGAACTGCTTGAGCTGAGTCCCGAGATCCACCACCTAAAGAAGCAAAACTAAGGAAGATGACCCGGAAGTGGAACATAAAAAAACATCTAAGCAAAGACAAGGAAAGAGACTCGTCATACATATCCTTGGTGAGTTTCGGGTAAAGCGCCAGCTCCACCGGACGCAAAATTCGCCCCTCCCACAAATTCGCCGTTCTTTTGCTGGAGATATGATGGGATCGGTGGTAGCTTCGCATATTCAGCTGAATCGCCCAAAAAGATTTTGAGTGTGCAATCAATCATTTATGGGGAAAAAAAAGGCTAGAGCATGGGAAAGTTATACCAATAAAATCAGCCATAAGACGACCGTTAGTGAATCTGCCAGTAGGATAGCGGAAGAAAGTCTCGCCATAAGGAGGGAAGTTTGCCCTGTAAGACGCAGTAGTGTTTATGTAGTTGTTGGTTCCAGCGTCGTTGAGTGAGTCGCCGAAGATGAACAGAGCGACATCATGTTGTGGTCGATCGATGTCGCAACGAGCCAAGAGGAGAATGCTGGCGAAGACGGAGACAAAAAGGACGTGGAGATCCGGAGCCGACATGGCGAACTTGGGTCGGACGATGCGGCGTCTCTTGGGATTTTGTACCGATGCTTGGGTGACTTAAATAGGTAACTTGGGAAGAGGAAGGCTCCTGATAGCTCTTCCCTCTTCTGGCCAAACATATGACGTCATAAATTGGCAGGGTCAACTTTCTGGGGCTATTTGCTTGCCAAATTTGCCTTCTGACTTTCGCTACACATTAATAGCAGGGAGGCACGTTTGAACTCCTTGTTCCGTACTTCATTATTTTTTTCAATTACAGCACATCTCCGCAGAAGTTTCGGTCGAAGCAACTCATTACCAATTTATAAATTATAATCTTTTCAATTTTTCGAGACCCCATATTACCTGGAGCTCTTCACAGAAATTTCGGAATAATTGTGAGTTCCCTTTTTCCTTGCACAAAAAATCGAGTAATCAACATTTATGCAATTATATATGGCGACTTAAATAAATTAAATTAATTAATCACTATCAGTATGTCGTGTTTAATTTACTAATTAAGGACTTTTTTAATTATTGAGCACGTCAGGGTGCTTTCACTTAACTCCAATTCCACCGCTTCCACGTTTTTGCGCTGGTTGTTCCTTCGTGAAAAAGCGAAGAAGGGGTCTTATTCTCTAAGCACTTGCATTTTTTAATCATCCACATAAAAAATCTTATCCAAGTGAAGTGATAGTAGTATCTAATGACAAAAAAGTGCTCAACAAAAAAGCTAATAATAATTGGTAGGAAAAATACCACAAATAATCCAAAAAAAAACACTCGAAACACCTCAAGCTTTTCTTTTTTCTTTTTGGAGTAGCTAAAACCCCTAAACTTGTATCAATATGATAAACATTTTGTCCACCAAAAAAAATCATAAGTTTTGCCTAACGTGACACCAATAGTCCAAGCTGCTTCTTCTTCTTCTTTCCACATCTTCAAGCTTAGCACAAGTCTAGAGAAATGCATCATTTGTTTATCACAAAAAAATGGTACACACTTTGGTCACTGTGATACCAATAGCCCAAAATGTTTTTTGGGTTACCAAATCCTAAACTTATATTAGTGACAAGAGTTAAAATGTTCCATCACCTATTCCGTCCAAGGGGACTGTTTAATATATAATGCAATGGCTTGCCTAAGCAAAAGTAGGAAAATGGATCTCACTTCAAGCAAATAGCATGGAAATACTTTTGTCACATCAGTATAAGTTTGGAGGTTTTGGTGCTAGAAAATAAAAAATTCGATTATCAATATCATAATGGGCATGATTTAGAGTCTTTTGGTGTCATGGCGACATAATTTATAGTTTTTAGCATTATTAACCCCAAAAAGTATCGTGCGTAATGTCTCACTAATTTCTTCCTATGTAATTCGGTCAAGATTAACTGTGGAAAATTAATAATGAATGGGTGAAGTCTGCCTTAGAAGAAGAAGAATTGAAAATAATCATAGAAAATCAATGCCGTTTGGCATGTGAAAAACGATGAGTGGAGATTTGTTGCTGATTATTGGATACCCGATGGCTATATAGGGAATAATTAGCATCTTAGTAATTAGCTAATATTTATTTCGATATGTCTTCTATTACTTGTCAAGGTTTCATCCTTTTTAAGTTAGCGAGTGTATTGTGATTTTCTAGATATGCTTTTGCATGCTACTTTGTTTTCACAATCACGGTAGTTTGGAATGTTGGTTTCATTTTCTAGATACAAGGGTGATTGCTCGATTTTGCCTATCAAGACATTAGTGTCTTCTAATCAGGAGTTTGAAGCAATGAAAGTTAAAAGGAAAATGACAATAATACGTTTACAGACATTATGAATTTATAAACATTATGAAGAACGAGCAAATAGATGTCCTCATAAATAGTCAATTCATACATAAAATTGATTTGTCATTTTCTTTTCAATATTTCACAACCCCATATTGCCAGGGGGTATTCACAGAATTCTTGAGTAATTGTAAGTTCTCTAGCACAAAGACATCGAGTAATCGAGTTTTATGTAATTAAATACAATGAATGAAATAAATTAATTAATATCATGCTTAATTTACTAGTTAAGGACTTTTTAATTATTGAGCACGATATGACAAAAAAAATAGGGATAAGTGTATTAGAAGTCTAAAAAATTGTCACGAAAATGCAATTGAGTCATAAAACTCTCAAAAAGTGCAATCAAATCCTACAACTTTCAAAAAAAATTATCAAATGAGGGACCTAATTTGATCAATTTGACAACTTTTAAGATTTGATTGCACTTTTTGAAAGTTTTAGGATTCGATTGCACTTTATTAACAAGTTTGAGGATTTAATTGCACTTTTTAAAAGTTTTATGACTAAATTACACCTCGTTGACAAATTTTAGGATTTTCAATACATTCATTCCAAAAAAAAAATATTGAGCACGTGAAAGTGCTTTCACTAAATTCCACCTCCACGTTTTTGCGCTGGGCGTTCCTTCATGAACAAGCCAAAAAGGGGTCTTATTCTCTAGGCACTTGCATTTTTTTAATCATCCACGTTGACAATCTGATCCAAGTGGCAGTAACTGATGACAAAAAAGTGCTCAACATAAAAAAGCTAATCATAAATGGTAGGAATATACCACAAATAACCCTGAATAATGCTTCCAACGGAAAAAAAAAAAAAAAAAAAATCAATGCCCGAAGCACCTCGTATTTTTTTCCTCCCAAACCCCTAAATTTGTATTAGTATGGCACAAATACATTATATCAACCACAAAAAATTTTAAGTTTTGTCCAACGTGACATCAATAGCATAAGCTCTTTTTTTTTCCTTTTCGTGTCTTCGGTACCCAAATCCGCTATTAAATTAGAAAATTAATCTCCTATGTCCAAAAAGAGAGCATGCATGTGTTCCCCGCTTGAAGGAAATATTACAAACAAAGAAATATTTATCATCTTTCTGTGCTCGATATGATCATTGTTTCAACGAAGCTAATGGTTCGAACTCCAATTCTTATAATAAAAGTTGCTCCAAACGACAAGACAAATTGCGTTAGCTGCAAGAGTAGCTCTCTGAACACGGCGATTTGTGCAGAGAATCTTCCTTTCTTTTCAGCTTTCCCTTCCTAATGTCTCGTTAAATTCACCTTCTTTCAGTTTTTTCCTCAAACTCTAGCGTGCAAGGCTGGTGTAAATATAGACCATTGGGCGTGACCAAAGTTACATTTCAGTATGCAAAATTCGCTTAGTTGATTGGTGTTAGAGAATTTCCAATCCAGAAATTAAAAGTCACCCATTTGAAACCCCATAAACTGCGTGTAATTTGCAAGGCCGCATGCACATGTAAAAAAAACTTAACAGAACCGGTATTTAAAACTTGCATGATGTCCTCTTGATTTCTAAATATTTTGGCAATGGAATAGACCATTGATATGATATATGCTTCACTTTGAACCTCGTATAATGAAACTGCAATAATATGCCTCCTTTACTCATGAGATGAAGTTCGATTCCCATCATTCGCATTATTACAATAGTAATGCAATCACATATTTAAACTGTGATAATATGCCTCATTCATCTATTCGTGAGATGAAGCTTGATTCCCACTTGTTTGCCCAGGATGTTGGAAAAACAAAAGATCAAATGTTCCCATGTTTGAACAATGCTCCAAATTATAAGGCTTGGTTGTGCGCAAACGTCCACTCCACATCAACTGCGCAAATTACTGATAAACTCTCTCAGTTGGATGGTAGGAATCGAAGAACACGTACTCCTTGGGATTAGGGCACGACGAGTACTCTTTCACCCCTCTCATGCCTCCGCAGCTATAGTTCCCCCCGTAGGGACCGAGCCGCAACACGCCGATTTCCCTTCCTTGAAACCTGGAATTTAATTTCATGAGATTAACGAAAATTTAGGGAAAAGTTTAATTTGTGCAAAAATAATGCAAATGACTGACCATATTTTGATGGGTATTGGATTCTTTTAATCCAGGAAGTGTATAAGTCGAAGAGGGAGTACTTGAATCCCTGCAATTGAGACTCTAGCTTGGCAAGAGTCGCGGGAAGAGCTATGTTGTGAAGCTTCGTTAGCTCGATGGCTGGTCTCAAACAAGAACCATTTCTGGTTACCAATCGAATGGCCGGGAGGCACCCAACAGGTGGAAATGCCAAAAGCCCAAATTTTCTTGCTCCAACTTTATATATACCCTGGGAAAAAAAAAATCGAAGATCGATCCATTTGTTACAATCCACTTCTAAATATCAATTGCGACAATTGATAAAGATGTGTGATTTTCATTTAATTTAATATCAGACTAAAGAAAAAGTCAAATTTATAAGAGGTTCAGAGTAGAATGCAGAAAATACATGGGCAAAAAACAAATAATGAAGTGCAACTGACCTTTAAATACCCATTAACAAAGTACTTATTTATTATAATGAAAATCATCACAGAAAATGAAAACTTTTATTAAGTGTCATGAGTTTGAAAGCGTGTTTGCTTAATATGACTTAAATAATAAGAAAATATTTTGACTACAGAACCAACATGAAAATCGCTTCAATATCTCAAAAGATCATAGATATATATTTTAATAAGGAATTATTGGTTAGCATCAAACAAAATGTCAGGGAGCGAGAGAACTATAAAGAAGAAAATGCGTTGGTCAACAAAATCCTCAAACCGACCAAAAAAAAAAAAAACAAAATCCTCCCAATAATTGCAACCCTATTGACTTGCTTATATGGATTAGTGCTGTACTGCTCCGCAATTGAAGGGAAATTATGGATATGGCTTACCTCAAGGGAAGTGCTAATGTTGCCAACCACCATCCCCACGTTATCCTCCATGGAAATGGACTGAAACAGAGCTGGCTTGTTGACAACCGGGTACAAGTAATCGTTGGCTCCGATGCTGACCGTGTAAACGCCCTCCGAAACCATTCTCTTCGCCTTCTCGTCCCCCAGCTTTTTCCTCAGATCCTTCACCAGTTTCTCGAACTGCTTGAGCTGAGTCCCGAGATCCACCACCTAAAGAAGCAAAACTAAGGAAGATGACCCGGAAGTGGAACATAAAAAAACATCTAAGCAAAGACAAGAAAAGAGACTCGTAATACATATCCTTGGTGAGTTTCGGGTAAAGCGCCAGCTCCACCGGACGCAAAATTCGTCCCACAAATTCGCCGTTCTTTTGCTGGAGATACGATGGGATCGGTGGTAGCTTCGCATATTCAGCTGAATCGCCCAAAAAGATTTTGAGTGTGCAATCAATCATTTATGGGGAAAAAAAAGGCTAGAGCATGGGAAAGTTATACCAATAAAATCAGCCATAAGACGACCGTTAGTGAATCTGCCAGTGGCATAGTGGAAGAAAGTCTCGCCATAAGGAGGGAAGTTTGCCTTGAAAGACGCAGTAGTGTATATTTTCATTTCAACTATTATGTGATTGTGCACTTTTAATGTTGATTGTGGTTTCTCCTTAGCCTAGTTAGGAATGATATTTTTCTTATTTCTCATCATTAGATTTTTGTTTTTTCTTACAATTTATATAGTGCTTCATCAGTTACCGATTGTTATTTCGATGATTACACACTCGTATGATTGTTTCATATGTTAGTGAATAAGTTTAAAATCAATCTAGACTGCCTGACAAATATCTTTTTAAAATGAACAAAATTAAATATCGAAAGGGTTTAGTTATCAATTAGTATAACTAAGTCCTCAACCCTCGATCTTTGATTGCATAGGAAGTAAGGCATGCTCTCATGCCTTACTTGGTTTCTAGTCGACCTCTACCTTTTTAGTAATACCCCTAAACCTATTTCTTTTCTCCCTCTGGACGGAAAAGGTAGTTCACGACGATGGGAAGGCACCCAAGAGGTGGTGGCATTATTATAAATCCAAATTTTCTTGCTCCAACTTTGTAAATACCTAAGAAAAGAAAAAGAAAATCAGAGATTGATCCATTTGTTACAATTAGATTTGTCAAATAGGTAGGTTAGTTAGTTTTAGGTCAAGTTGAAAATGGACCTACCAAAATTGATATATTTTTATGTAATACAAATCTCATAACCCATACTCGACCCAACCCTAATTGTCAAAACACTTTAAATTTGCCACGCCTCGATCCTCGAACACGTGCCCATCCCTCACCTGGTCGATTAATAGCGACATCCTATGACGCATCGCCGACCCTTTCATTTTAATACACAAGTGGAAGCATATAATAAAATCCCTAGACAATAAAACAATAGGATAGAAAGGTAGGGCCATATTTTTCACAGCTGAAAAACTACAACCACACTTTTATACAATACAAACCACATAGTATATTTTTCAATACTATTCACAGAAGTCTAATCTATCACATTAGTTCACAACACGGGTTTGCAAACAGGATGGGATCTCAGTCCTCATCTGGGTCATACTCAGGATCCTCCTCGAGGTCATCCTCCAGTTCCTCTTCAGGTTCTTCTTCTTCTTCTTCTTCCTCTTCTTCTTCAGGGTCATCCTCGAGCTCCTCCTCATCAAATTCCACCTCGGGTTCCTCGTCTTCTTCCTCCCATGGCTCATCTTGTTAAACGATTTCCCCTTCCTCTTCACTCCAGTTAGCACCCTCGGCTGAGTATACTGGTGACTTAGGATCGAACTCAAGCTTGGGATCCATGGCATCCACTACTGACCCATCCTTAGGGTCTGTCGTCCCCAGCCCAAATGCTGCCTCCAGAATGTACAAAGGCACATCACCTTCCGAGATGGGACATTCTCTTTGTCCATCATGGTAGTGATGATACCATGATCGATACTCGTGGGGTACCAGGTCGATTCTATTCACATCCACCCAGACCTTGGACTCTATCAACACATACTCTAGCCCTTCTGGGTGGTGGTAAATCAGGAAGTGGTATCCTACCTTGGTGATCTCTTCAGGGATACCATAATGCATCAGAGGATGAGGAGGTGGAGGTGCTGCCATCTACGGGCCTGAAATGTTGTCCCACATCGAGGTGAGACTACGTCTCAGCAAGTTCTACTCCCTAAGACCCGATTAGAAAACCAATATGCCATAAGGGCTGCCTATGCACAACACGGGTTAGGAGACTTACCTTGTCCTCAATTCCACGCTGCAAATTAGCACAGTTCGAATAGGCACCCTATCAATCAATTCACCACATCAAATTAAGTCATTAATCAATCGACCTAGTCGATTACATGTTACCACGACCTCCCTCCGGTCGGCATATTTAATACTATCTATAATTTCCTATCAAGTTAGGACCCACTTGCTCTAAGCTGAAGATAGATAGTATAGCTCGCGCTAAGCTGATAAATAGTGTACTGCTCGCAATCTAAGCTGACATATCAGAGCCCTTAAGATGATATAGTACACTAATAATGTTCCATCTAAGCTGATAAAGTATACTGCTCGCAATCTAAGCTGACATATCGCCCGTGGGTTGATATAGTATACTATTAGTGCTTTCCCTAAGTTGATAAGGTATACTGCTCGCAATCTAAGCTGACATATAAGAGCCCTTATGATGATATAATATACCAGTGTACTACTCACAATCTAAGCTAACATATCGCCCATGGGTTGATATAGTACACCACACCCAATCATTCAACTCAATTATTCAATTTTATCATACCCGATAAAATACACATGTATGGGTATACGGTCAGCCTTAGCCAAAATACTATAATTTCTTTTCCACAAATCCCACCATTTTCTGTAGTTCACCAAAATATTTTTGGCATTGTCAACCGACGCCCGATTATTTTTCAATTAATTACAAGAATTAATTAATTTAGGAAATAAATCTTAAAATCGCCAATAAATCAATTCAGCACAATCTAGCACTCAATAAATTAAACAGACTGCACCACAATAATCAGCATAAAATTCCAGTCGTCAGCCATCCCGATCTAATTTCTAGAAATTAATTAATTAATTAATTACGAAAAATATTAAATAAATACAATAAATCCAATTTAGGCCCGTAATGCCTAATTGGAAGCCGAGACGGACCCGGAAAAATTCCGAGACTCATTCAATAATTACCCGAGCCTATCTACTCGCTAATTACACTAACCATTCGCCTAACATGCATAGGTAAATCCCTAATTAAATTATTCTAATCTAATATATCCACATAAATGCACTTAATTAAATCTAATCAACCCCTAAGCATCATTAGTCTACTAAGTAGGGATTAGTGAGTTAAACTCACTTGATTAACAAGCCGAGCGATTCCAAATGTTGGGAACGTCGCAGGGGTCACTTCTCTCCAAAGCGGATCTAGGTTTCGAGACTCGAAACCACCTCAAAACGGGCTCGACACCTTGTTGGAAACCCACTGTTTTCCCCTTCTGATTTGAGCTGCAAACAAGAGAAATGAAGCTGGTTTGGTGTGGGAATGGCAACGGTGGACCGATGGATGGCTTGGCGAGGTAACCAACGGCCGAACGGGGGTCTACGGCGGCCAAATGACCTCCAGCTTGGCTCGACCAGCAACTGAGATGGTAGAACAGGTTGCTAGAAGGAGCAAGGGAGGTGGAGACGCGCGAGCAGCGACGGTCCACAGCGTGCGCGCGGAGAGGGTGAACGACGGAGGCGAGCGGCGATCCGGCGATGGTGGCTTTGTGCGGCATGGACGGCAGCTTCTCATTGGCTGCTAGTGTACGAAAATGAAGGGGATGGAGGGGGAATGGTGGCCGGTTGGCTTGGAGAAGAAGAGAGAGCAAGAGGTGGGCCACCATGGTCATTTTTTTTCCACATTCTTGTCTCCTTGACCCATCCTAGGCCAAGTGTGGTTCCTTGGCCATCCTTAGGCCACCAAGGCCTCCATCTAGAAGCTTATGGTGGTCCAAATGTTGAGGGTGGTGGGGCATACGAATTTCCTAGATTTCTCCTTCAATTGGTCACTTACCAATCCTCAAATCAACTCAATTCGGCCTCAATAAATTCAATTGACCTTCCATCGATCAAATCAATATTTTCCATTCACCCATATATCCATCATGCTTCCCAAATTTGCGATAAAAAATGATCCTCGGCTTTTTCTGAACAAAAACGGTCCTATGCCGACTTTTTCCCAAAAAGTCTCGAGTTTCAGAAAAATCTTCTAAGACTAAGTCGATACTCCTAGAATTTATTGTGACATGACAGAATCCTCAATTTCTGAAATCGGACTCAATTTCACGGTTAATTTCCATTCGGCGCGTTTTTAGTGTGACCTAGGCTACCGAATAGTTTTCAGGAATTTTTAGTGCAAATGACTCATGGTCGATTTTCTTCGAGCCACAATAAACCCACTCAACTCATTGGCGACTCTCGATTGTCGTGAAAATCTCGAGAATTCAAATACAGACACATGATACCAAAACAATAAGAAAATCAGTCTAGTGCCGGTTGATGAGAATTTTCCAATTTAGTGGTGTCACCCACGATTAGCCACACATCTCAGTCTAATCAATCTATCTCTGATTTTTTCAAATCGATTTTATATTGTGCCGTACTGGCTTCTAAAGATGAGCACGGTTGAGAAGCCAATTCCTGGTCGAATTTTCAAGTCTATTTGCCTTAAAATCCTTAATGGCTTCCCCAGATAGTCTAGTTATCTCGAGAGCGATTAGCTCTGAGAACAACCCTATAAGCGTGTCAATGAAATGCTCGATTTATTCAGTAGAAAACAAGACTGAAAATTTGGGATGTCACAAAATCACTTATTTTCTGTGAAATGAATGCATCTATTATAGAGTATTTATTTAAAGGTGTGTGATAACGTTTAATTCATTATCAGACCAAAGAAAATAGTCAAGTTTATAAGAGGCTTGGAGTAGAACGTGGAGAATATATGGGTGAAAAACAAATAATGAATTGCAACCGTCCTTTAAATGCCCATTAACAAAGTACTTATTTATTATAATGAACTCACGACAAAAAATGAAAATTTTATATTACGTGTCTTGAGTGTGAAAACATGTTTGCTTTAATTTGACCCTAATAATAAAAAAATATTTTGACTACACAATCGACATGAAAATATCTCAAAAGATCATAGATGTAGATTTTTATAGGGAATTATTTGTTAGCATATAAACAAAAAAAAAAAGTCAGGGAGTGACAAAACTATAAAGAAGAAAATGCGTTAGTCAACAAAATCCTCCAACCGACCAAAAAAAATAAAAATACAAAATCCTTCCAATAATTGCAATCCTATTGACTTGTTTATATCGATTAAATAGTGCTATATTGCTGCAATTAAAGAAAATTATGGATTTGGCTTTACCTTAAGAACAATGCTAATGTTGCCAACCACCATCCCCACATAATTCTCCATGAAAATGGACTGAAACTATTGGAAATACAATTTGATATCGATTCCTCTTCGTGAATTGATTGATTCAGCTAATCAATAATCGATTCACGAAATCCTTGATTGGCTTGGTAGATAGGAAATACAATCATGTATATTTTTCTTTTACTATTTTACATTTTCTTTCTATTATTGCAAATAGAACTTGTATATGTACATTTGATATACTAAAATACATAAACCACAATTCCTTTAAACTTTTCCTCGATTCTTGTCAAGGTACCAGAGGGGTCCATTCTTGCCTAGCTTCCACAACCCTAGAATTGCCTACATTTTTTCTCTAACTTGTTGTTGCGTCTCCAAACCTGCAAAACAAGCTAGCCATCTATAAGAATTCAATACTTTTTTATAATACCGTGTCAACCAACCAACATCACCAATGGAGGAAACCCATGACTCACCTAAGCAAACCCCAGGTCCAATTCATTTGCATAATTTGGGTCTGGTTGACCCAAATAAGGAAAATAGCTTTACTGCGTCTACACCTGCTCCAGTATAGGTCACTGGCCCAATTCAATGGCCCCAAGTCTAGTACCCAATTCAAGGCCAATAGGCTGGCGAGCCAAGTTACACATGGGCTCAACATGGCCCATCCGAAGAGGAGTATGTTCCAAGTTTTGGAACTTGACTTGATGGATGTGGGCCGATTCCATCTTCACAAGAAAATAATCCGAATGGAGGTGGACCAAGTTGGGTAGGCTCGGGTTAGGGACCCGGATCCATTCCACCAGGTCTAGGGATGAATCCCTATCCGGTTCTCTAACTTGGGTTTCTACCCTATGCTGTCCTAATCGCCAATGGCTGCCTTGAGCCCAACGGCCCACTTTACACGTTACCAGGTGATAGCCCAGAACTCCAACTGATCATCCTACAGCTTGCCAAACTAGATAATTACAACGCTTGGGCTCTGAACTTCTGACAAGCACTTGTAATAAAGGACAAGGACAGCTTCCTTGACGAAGCCGTCCCCTTCCCAGCCAACAAACGGATTTAGTGGCACTGGAGAAGGTGTAACCAGTTGGTTCACACATGGATCAGCAATTGTTTGACACCAGACATCGTGGCCAGTCTACCACCAATTGAGGACGCGAAAACAATCTAGGACAGCATACAAGAGATGTACAAGAGGCTCGACTGAGCAAAACTCTTCGCACTCACTTAAGCCCTCTCAGAATTGAAGCAAGGGAACCTCTTAGTTACCTCTTGCTTCAATCGGCTTTCAACTACGTGGAATGAGCTCAATGCAGTCGAATAAAGGCTTGAGGGGCCTAAAGCGAAGCTTCGGCAATACCATGAAATAAAAAGAAATGGAGAAAATTACTCGTTTTTTGTTGATTTTGAGCAAATCATACTCACCTTTTCGGTCACAGATCTTGACAATGGAACCTATGTTGACTCTCAGCTGGATCTACCAACTAGTTGTCCAAGAGGAAAGCCAACGACTTGTCGCAGCCGAGCAAGGGAGAGCTGGTGAAGGCATTGCTCTTACCGCCTTCCCAATGAGTTCTGGCTCGGCTAAAGTAGCAATTGGCGTCCATGGAGGTCTCGGCTTTGTTAGAGGTCTCGACTTCGTCAGAGTGCGCAAAGAGGCTGTGAGAAAGAATGTTCAAATGGCTACTGCAAGAGGGAACCCTAAAAATCGATCAGATGGCTAGGATCAAAGAAGATCGAATGGTTATTTTTCGCCCATACGTCCAACCGAATTGAACAACCCATAGCAAGCCACAACAACACCAGCTTATAGATCATCCAACGGCCCATAGAATGTCACGTCATCATAGGGAAATAATGGGCAAAATTTTAAAAATAAGGGTGAATATTATGAATATTGCAAACGCCCGCATCATACTATTGGTACATGTTGGAAATTACATGGTAAGCTGGGTGACAGGACAAATTGGAAAAGGACACTTTTGCTTATCAAGTTTTGGCACATAAGACTGTTGGGGCACATGAAACAATTACCCAAGATTAGTACTAGAATATTATGAAGGCCTTGAATCAATTGACAACCAATGACAAAAGTGCAACTTTCTCAGGTACATTTCTTTGCAAGACAAATGTAATATCAGTTGATGCACGGATAATTAATTTAGTTGCTAGTGACCACATCATTTGCAATGAGCAATTATTTTCTTGTATTCAAAAAATTTGGATTCTCTTGTATCTGTATGACTCCTGAATGGAAACGTCACTTACGTCACCAAAATTGATACTATCCAAATCAGTCTGGATATTATCTTTAAAAATGTCTTATATATCTTTGAGTTATGGCAAACTGATGGGCTTGGGTTGCACAAGGGCTGTATTTTTGGACTAGCTTTCGAAAAGATTTTGATTTATTGAATAAAAAAATTCCTTATAATGCCATTGCCAATAATAAAAATCTTATTCATCATCAATGCTTGGGTCACATTGCGTGTTTCCCTTATTCTAGATGTTCAATCTGTCCTTTGGCAAAACAGTTTGGGCTCAATTTCCAATTAGCACATCTCGAGCTACTAGTGCTTTTTCTCTTCTTCATATGGATATCTGAGGTCCCTATCACACCTCACATCATGATGGTTCACGTTTCTTTCTCACTATTGTCAATGATTGTTGACATCTAATTTTCAAATGCGTATAAAAAAATTTAAAAAAATTAATTAATTAATTAGAATTTTAAAAGAACAAAACAAAAAAAAACAAAAAAGAAGGGGGATGCAAGGGGGCCGAGTTGGGCCGAATCTAGCCCTGGTCCCACCCGGCCCTCCTCCTTTCCTCTCTCCCCTCGGCCCGAGCCCAACCAGCTTCTCCTTCCTCCTTCCATCCTCACGTGCAGGGAAAACGAAAGAAGAGAACAACACAGCAGCAGAGATGGACAAAGTACAGAAAACACAAAAAGAGAGCGAAAAACCAGAGAAAAGAGAGAAAAGGAACGAAGGCGGTGGAGGACAACGGCGGCGTTGCCCGACGCCGCCCGAGCCGCTGTCCTCCTCACCACCTCAACCCAACATTGCACGGGCTGCCACCCTCCGACCCCGACGCCGTGCCGAGAAGCCCCAGCCACGAGCTCCATTGTCCCGAGCTCGCCACCTCAACCCTATGCCACTGCAGCCTCTACAACCGCGAGCATCATCGTGCCAACAGCCAAAGCTCCGCCCTCCGACCTTGACATCGTCTGAGCCGTCGCCCTCTAGCTCCGGACGCCATCGCCATTGCTCCCCTCAACCGCGAGCCCATCTCGCCCGTGACCTTTGCCGGACGCCGCGTCGCCGTTCAGCCAGCCACCGTCACACTTCACCTCACTTGCAACCCGCGAGATCCCGGCAAAGCTGCTGCTACCCCTGCTCTGTTCGTGATTTGCTCACCCGACGCCGCTCCTTTGCTTGCGACGACCCGCCACGCTCTGCCTCCGTCCCAACGCGCTGCTTGCTGATCCGAGCCGAGCCGCCGCCCATTCAAGCTGCTGTTGCCATTCTCGTTGCTGCTGCCGTCGTCCGTCGCCCCCTGCTGCCGTTGCCGCCGAGTTGCCGGCGTCTCGAACGTCCTTCTTCGATGCCGCAAAACAGCAGGAGAGAGAAGAGGCGAACCAGGTCTTGGGCGGGTCAGACAAAAGCCCCGTCGGGTAGGGTTTTGAGCAATCCGGGCCAGGCATTTTAGGGCCAAATTTGGGCTATTTTTAGTACGTGGGCTTGTGGGCTTGGGTTGGTTTAGTGTGGGTTTTGTTTTTAAAAAAATTAGACCAAGTTGGGCCTGCACATTAGGCCTAGCTCGGCGAGTTTCCACCCGGCCCTATTCACCGAACTGAGTCGGACCCAACCCGGGGATCCGATCCGGTTCGTTTTAATTATATTATATTATTATAATATTAAAATAATATTTTTTTAAAGTTAAAAAATTCAAAAATTCAAAAAAAAAATTCAAATTTTTTTTAAAATTAAAAAAATGTAGAGTTTGGTTAGGAATTGTCATATCTTGCATTCTTAGTGTAATTAGATCTTTATTTGCTCGTATTTTGATATTATTGTATGTTTAATTTGCATATCTAATTATGTTTAATTGCATGTGTTTAATTTTGCTGCAACTAGGATCTTGGTAGCTATGATTGTTACTTTAATAATTGCGCACCCGTATGATCATCTCACATGTTAGTGGATAGGTATAAAATCAATCCAAACTGCCTAACAAAAATCATTTCTTTTAAAATGAACATGATTAGGTACCGAAAGGGCACAAATTGGTTAATTAGTGTAATCAAGTCCCTGACCCTATATTATTTGGTTGCGTAGGAAGTGAGGTATACTCTCATACCTCACTTGGTTTATAGCCGACCCCAATAGGCTAGTGGCGACTCATTTTTGTGAAATTCTTTAGAATAGCCCAATGTCACGCGGGATATGGGCTTGGGAGAGCCCACACCTGATCATGGGCCTTAGGCCCATCCTTTAGGCAATACCCCTAAACCTACTCCCTCCCCTCGAGGGTAGGTTGCGACAATGATTATACTCGTGCCACTTGGGTTTATCTTATGCAATACAAGAATCAAACTTTTTCAAACTTTCAAGTTTTCTTTCTCTTGTCAAAAATCAATTCGAAAAATCTTTCCAACAAACTTGGACAAATAATGGATTAGAATTCTTTTTTACTATGAGATCTATTAGTGGGCCCAAAAATAAGAAAAAAAGGAGAAGAGTTGAAAAGTCAAAAGAAAAGGGGGATATAGTGGGAGGGGGGAAGGGGCTTCAGTTTTATGTGTGTGTGAGAGAGAGAGACCTTAGGAGAAGTAGAAAGGGGAAAGGAGGAAGAAAAAGAGATTAGAAAAAAGAAAGGAAGGAGGAAGAAGAAAAGGGAAAAATTTTCACGTGCTCGTGATCCAGACACCTCGCCAAGCCACCTCAACTTCATTTTGTAACACTGGTAAGTGATCGAAGACTTTAATTGTCTATTCGAACGAATCGTCGCAATTAGAGTTCGAAATTCAAAATTATTGGAGATTTGTTGGCGAAGTCCGTTTTTGAGTCGTTGAGTTGCACATTTTTTGTAGAAATAATAATTTAGGATGTTATGGAGTTATAGCATTTTACGGATCTTGATGTGAGCTTACTGTTTGCCCGGAATGGAATTTTCAAGTATGGTGCGCGTTCTGGACACGTACCGAATAGTAACTTTAGGCATGAGTTTTAGCCATTTTCAGGAGGTTTTGGGGGGGGGAGAGTTAAGGTTGTTTTAGTGTATTAAGAGAGTTTCTAAAAACTATAAGATGGATTGAAACGGAATTTTGTGGAGGAAGTTATAGCACGACAAAGTTTAATACACAGGCTGCACTTAGCGGACAACAATAGGTTTCCGCTAGAAGCGAGATTTTCCTTGGTGCGTAGGTGTCATTTTATCAATAAATAGGCGTAGTATAGTCGAGCTGTTATTAGAATATCATTTTACTTGGTCTTTTGATTTTTTTTTTCAATTAATTATTAGGAATTCGAGTGCATTGACTCGAGTAAGCACCGTAGTTGGTTTTTAGCTTTTCGTAGGTGAGTGACTATTTCTTCTTTATATTTTAAACTCATGTTTTGAAAAACATTATGGATTACATATGCTATGAGCTAATAAATAGCATTTTTGTTGAATAAAACAAGATCAAGCTTTTACTGCCATTTTGTTATTTGAAAAAGATAATTATCCTCTAACTTCAGTTTGAATGATTGCTTGTAAATGGTTTGTAAAAATCCTTTATGAAATAATCTTGAAACGTTTGTGGTTCTTAAAGGATGGTTTGATATTTATATATCAAATGCCCGAGTTGTGAGATGAATCTCAATTTGATGTTGGATTACTGGATATTTGTGATTGATGGTTGATGCTCAGTGTCTCTGTGAACCCTGAGGAGTATGTGGGTATGCGCATACTAGTCTAGAATATTCTTGTAAGCCGAGCTACCAACTAATAATAGGTGAAAACTCAACTAAAAGAAGAATCTTGGTCGTCTTGTCACAGGCACTACACGTGACTATGGCTAGACATTTGAGCATGATTTGGTCAATGGAGTGGACCATTGATATGTGATTTTAGTTTGATCGATGAAATGGACCATCAACGTATGGTTTGATAGGATTAATCAATAGAATAGACCATTGTCATATGTTTTTACAAAATTGACTAATAAACTGGACCATTGGTGTCTTGGGTATTTGTCTTATGTATATATATATATATATATTGGTGTATGCGTTGTTATTATCTTGAGTATTTGGTTATGGACATATTACGCTAAAGGTTTGTTAAATTCTGGATTTGGCGAAAATGAGTTACGTTTGTATTTTAAATGTGCATAGTGATTTCTTGATCCGCTTAGAAGAAACGTGTTACTTACTGAGCCGTGATAGCTCACTTTTCTCATCTACTTGATTTTCATGTTCTTTAGTGAGTTGTAAGTAGGCGTGAGCGTTTGTTATCGGGGAGGACTTTTTGTGGTAAGGACTTTTTTTGGTATGATTTATATACAGTTGATAAGTTTGTGAGTTAGTTTTTGGGATAAATTCTGTAGAAGTCCTAAAACTTGTCACGAAAATGCAATTGAATCCTAAAACTTGCAAAAAATGCAATTAAGTCCTAAAACTTGTCAAATTGTTTCAATCGAGTCCTAAAGTTAACACCATCAACTTTTTTAACGGAAAATGCTAACGTGACATTTAAAATGAATTTTTATTTTCCATGTGGCTTTTTTAATTTTTTTTATTTAAATTAGATTTAAAAAATAGAAAAGAAAAGTTACAATTTATTTAAAAAACAAAACAGTTCAAAAAAAAAAAAAAAAGGCAGCCGCCGCCCATCGCCGGAGGGGCCGGGTCGCCGGCCCCTCCGGCGATGGGCGGCGGCTGCCTTTTTTATTTTCTTTTTTTTTGAACAATTTTTAAAAATAAATTTTAGCTTTTCTTTTTTAGTTTTTAAATCTAATTTTAAAAAATTGAATAAAAATAATTAAAAAAGCCATGTGGAAAATGAAAATTTATTTAAAATTCCACATCCGCACCTCGTCAGCATTTTATGTTAGTAAGTTTGACAATGTTAATTTTAGGACTCAATTGAAACAATTTGACAAGTTTTATGACTTGTTTGTACTTTTTGCAAGTTTTAGGACTCAATTGCATTTTCGTGACAAGTTTTAGAACTTCTATAGCACTTATCCCTTAGTTTTTTTTTTTTTTTTTTGAGCTATATATATAGGTTTGGTGGCTTATAGAAAACTCTGATATTATAACAAAATGCCCTATGTCGTGTGTGTGTGTGTGTGTGTGTGTGTGTGTGTTGATCTAAAGTTGAATTTTGGTTATGTTAAGGTTGTGTCCTTTGGTGAAAGGATTGCCATGTCCTGCCTCTATTCTTGTGAATCAAGGTGTGACATCTACTGAAAATGCATCTTTCTTATCCTCTCAAGGGATATTGCACGAGAGTTCATGCACTTACCCTCCCTAACAAAATGGGATTGTTGAGTGCAAAACATCAACACCTTTTAGAAGTAGCCTGAGCCCTCAAATACCAAGCCTCAATTCTTGAAAAATTTTGGGGAGATTGTGTAGTTACGGCAACCTATTTGATTAATGGGCGAACTCCTTTTAAGTTACTATATGGAAAACAGCCAGTGATTGATCATCTTAAAAAATTTGGTTGTTTTTGCTATGCAACAATTGTAGGTCCTTCAGATAAGATGGTTCCCTGTGCCATTTGGTGTATTTTTATGGGGTACCCTCCTCTATAGAGAGGTCATCGAGTCATGGAAATCTCTACATGACATTTCTTTGTGAGTAGAGACGTTTTTCATGAAAACGTCTTTCCTTCTCGAGAGTATGCATCTTCATCTTCTTCCTCAGCATCAGAACGTTGTCTTTTTCTATCAAAAGACGATTTATATGAGCAACCTCAATATGTAATTATTGGCCCAAAACAACAAGTTCCAATGTATACATACCAAGCTATTGAATCACCAGGCTCCTCATCTAGGGACGAACCTCCATTAAACTCAATGTTAGCACCTGGGGATGATCGTCCATCTAATTAATCAGCAACTTTTTCATCACAAAGTAGACATGCACCATCTCCTGCAGTTTCCATTAAGACAACAATGGAACAGCCTCGACGTTCTAGTCACCTTACTCGACCACCTACATGGAAAAAGGACTATGTATATCTTACAATGAATACTTCAGGTACACAATATCCTATATCTTCATATGTTTCATTTAGTCGGTTATCACCAGAACATATGTATTGCATCAACCGCATTTCCAAAGAAAAGGAGCCGTCTTCTTATTATGAGGCGGCACGTGACCCACAATGGCAACGTGCTATGGAGGCTGAACTGAAAGTTCTAGATGAAAATCATACATGGGATATTGTCTCATTACCCCCACATCAAAAGCCCATTAGTTGCAAATGGGTTTACAAGATCAAGTTCAAGGCGGATGGTTCCGTTGAAAGGTATAAAGCCTATTTAGTTGCAAAGGGATTCACACAACCAAAAGGCTTTGATTATCGTGAGACTTTTTTTACCATGGCCAAGGAAGTTATTGTCCGCTCATTCTTGTCCATTGAAATTAGCCACTACACTAGAGGGACCTCAATGAAGAAATTATATGGATCTTCCACAATTTACGCACTTTGTAAATCCTTATATGGGCTTAAACAAGCTTCTAGACAATGGTACTTCAAATTCACCACGGTGCTGACCACTACAGGATTCCAGCACTCCAAGCATTATCACACCTTATTCGCAAGGACTAAAGGTGATTCATCAATTTATTTATTAATATATGTTGATGATAATCTGGTCTGCTATTACAAAGTTCAAGAAATATCTACACTCTTCTTTTCACATTAAAGACTTGGGGCACCCCTAAATACTTCTTGGCATTAAAATAGCTCGATCTAACAAAGGGATCTGTCATAGCCAATGTAAATTCATTATGGAGATAATTTTAGAAGCAAGATTGTCAAAATGTAAACCGGCTATTAGACCAATTGATCAAAATGTGAAACTGACGACATGTGAATATGATGAGAGCTCACCTTCACCAATCAAAGATTCATTACTCAAGGACCCATCGAGATATCAGCACCTTGTTGGGAAATTAATCTATCCCACAATGACAATACCTAATATATGTTATGTGGTGCAAATACTCAATCAATTCATGCACAAAACAAAGCAATCTGATATGAATGTGACACTGAAGGTTGTAAAGTATTTGAGAGGATGCTCAAGACTCGGTATTCTTCTGTCTTATGAATGTAGTGATATAGACTATGCTACTTGTCCAATGAAGAAAGGGTTTATTACTAGATAATGTATCAAATTGGGAGAGTCACTTATCTCATGCAAGATAAAGAAATAGTCAACCATATCGCTATCATCAGCCGAATCTGAACATTGGGCCATGGTCAAGACTATTTGTTAAATAGTTTGGACACGAGGACTTCTCTTGAATTTTAGAGTGTAAATTGATGGACCTAGCGACTTGTTCTGTGGCAACATACCACGCTTAAATTTAATGGCAAATCTAGTTTTTATGAGAAGACTAAACATATAGAACTCGATTGTCATTTCACTCGAGACAAAATCCGAGAATGGATCATCACAACAAGAGCAATTGGGACTATGGAGCAATTTGCAGACATATTTACCAAGCCATTGTGTGAAAGATGGCGTACATACTTACTAAGCAAGCTTGGTGCCCTTGATATATACAAATCACCAGCTTGAGGGGGAGTGTTGGAAATATAATTTGATATCGATTCTCGCTCGTGAATTGATTGATTCAGCTAACCAGTAATTGATTCGTGAAATCCTTAATTGGCTCAATAGATAGGAAGTACAATCGTGTGTAATTTTATTTTCCTCTTTTTACATTTTCTTTCTAGTACTACAAATAGAGCTTGTAAATGTACACTTGATATACAAAAATACAGAAACCACAATTCCTCTCATCTTTTCCTTGATTCTTGTCAGAAACAGAGCTAGATTGTTGGCAATGAGGTACAAGTAATCGTTGGCTCCGATGCTGACCATGTAAATGCCTCCGAAACCTTTCTCTTCGCCTTCTTGTCCTCTAGCTTCTTCCTCAGATCCTTCACTAGTTTCTCGAATTGCCTGAGCTAAGTCTTGAGATCCACCACCTAAAGAAGTAAAACTAAGTAAGACGACCCGGAAGTGGAACATAAAAAAACATCAAAGCAAAGATAAGGAAAGAGACTCGACATACATATCCTTGGTGAGTTTCAAGTAAAACGCCGACTTCATTGGACGAAAAATTCGCCCCTCCCACAAATTTGCCGTTCTTCAGCTGGAGATATGGTGGGATTGGGTAGCTTTGCATATTCAGCTGAATCGCCCAAAAAAAATTTGAGTTGCAATCAATCATTTATGGGGAAAGAAAAGGCTAAAGCATGGAGAAGTTATACCAATAAATTCAGCCATAAGACGACTGTTAGTGAATCTGCCAGTGAGATGGTGGAAGAAAGTCTCGCCATACGGAAAGAAGCTTGCCCTAAAAGACGCGATAGTGTTTATTGAAGCAGAAAATCAGAAAAGAAAAATTCAGATTATTTGCAGTGCAAAATTTTCTACAAATCAAATAGAGTATCAACGAATTGATCATTTAAAGATCTTTTGTGATTTGTTTTCCTGGTAGATAAAATTGTTATCTTTTATTTTTATCTTTCACCATAATTATAGGTGGTGATATATATATTGTATAACATATCAATGAAAAGTAACACTTCATTGACTCACTTTCTAAGGCTTTTTATGGTATTAGAGCCACGCAACGGCACACCGATCTTTTCTTGTAATCATGTCGCTTCCTTCTTTAAACATGAGATTTCCATTTCCTTCGAACATCAATGTGGCAAAATTTGTTACATTGAAGCTTAATGAAAACATATTTTTACTTTAGAAGACACAGATACTGTCTCTGATTGAAAGTTGGGAACTACTTGATTTCCTTGCCGGAGAGACCGTTATACCAATGTAGACTCATACATTAGAGAATGGAACTGAAGTCAGTAACCCAAAATACACATCATGGGTGCAGAGTGACCGCCTTATAAAGTCTTGGATCGTCGACACACTCTCGAAAGAGGTTCTCGGACATGCAGTTGGACTGCAAATAGCAACGGAAGTGTGGACAGCTCTCACCGATCATTTCAAGCAAAGCTCGGTGACTCGTGAACTTGACCTCCTTGAACAACTTAAGCACATTTGGAAAGAAAATAAGCCTTTATCTATTTATCTTCGTGACTTTAAATCTATTTGTGATCAATTGCATTCCATGGTAAACCAATGTCAAATGCTAATAAAGTCTTCAGATTACTTGAAGGACTTAATAATGGCTATGAGTCGTTCAAAACAACTATGTTCAAGCCTCCTCTTCTATCTCATGCTGAAGTGGTTGCACAACTTCAAAGCTATGAGTTGCGAAACAAGTGCACTTCAACCATGCTCCCAAATAGTTCAATGGCGACTATCTCACAGCAACACAATGGTGGCTACAAAAACAACCCCAAAGGAAGGGGTAGAGGATCCACATTTAATTCTAAGGTCGTGGGTTTTCTCAAACAAACCAGAATGGTCGGCACTATTCAGGAAACTACTATAACACTCACCAAACCAAAACTGCTGATGCATTGCCAAATTCAAACATAGGAGTGCCATCTTTCATCTATCAGATTTGCAAGAAGAAAGGGGATGATGCATTGAATTGTTGGTATCGTTTTGATAATAGTTATTAGAATGTTAATATACCCCAAGGCCTGGCTGCTCTTCATATCTCAAACTCACAAGATGAAGAATGGCATATTGACACTAGTGCTACTACTCATATGACTAATAATTCAAGTAATCTTGTGAATGTAGTTCCTTACCTTGACCGTGATAATGTGATAATTGGGAATGGTACATCATTGCCGATTACTTATGTTGGGACTGGTCAATTTAGCAACTAAATTGGTCAATTTTCACTTAATAATGTTCTAGTTGTTCCACAAATTAAGAAAAATCTTCTGTCTCTCAATTGATGAGAGATTATCCTTGCTATTTTGAGTTTGATGCATCTGGCTTTTCTATCAAGGACTCCAGGACACTCCGGGTACTGCTGACGGGAAGTAATCATCAAGGATTATTTACCAATAAGGACTTGCATTCCATGGCATTCTTTTCTCAAAGAAACAAGGTTGCAGATGAACTTACGTGGCATCGCCGATTAAGCCATCTTAATAGTCGTGTTTTGCAGCTTTTGCGATCTGATGATTTGATTTTAGTAAATAAATCCACTGGTACTTTATGTACAAGTTGTCAAATTAGTAAAAGTTCAAGATTGCCATTTTCTGTCTAATTGTCAATGTTCCCATCCATTGGAGAAAATACATTGTGATCTTTGGGGACCAAGCTCAATTTCTTCTATGCAAAATTTCGATATTATGTGATATCTATTGATCATTTCTCTCGATATTATTGGTTGTATCCATTGAAGCGAAAGTCATATTTCTATGAGATTTTCCTGGCCTTTCAGAAATTAGTTGAAAATCAACTTGATAGGAAAATTAAAGTTTTTCAATCCGATGGAAGAAGTGAATTCACAAGCAATAATTTTCTCACGCATCTTCGTGAATGCAGCATACAACTACAACTCTCTTATCCAGGTACGCCAGAGCAAAATGGTGTTGCTGAGAGGAAACATCAACATATTGTTGAACTCGGGCTTGCTACACTATTTGAGGCATCTATGCCACTCAACTATTGGGCGGAAGCTTTTACAACAATGAATTATTTAATAAATAGGCTTCCATCAACTACTTTGGGCAACCGAAGTCCATCCTTGGTCTTATTCAAGAAAGATCCTAAGTACTCATTACTTCGAGTGTTTGGCTCTCGTTGTGATCCATATTTACGCAGCTATGCAATGAACAAATTTGACAAGTGCTCTTTGTCGTGCGTATTTTAGGGATACAGTGCAAAGCATAAAGGATATCATTGTCTTCATCAATCTATTAGTCATGTTTGAGCTATTGCAATGGAATTCAACTATATGTCCATCACAAACAAAAGTTTCTAGCCAACCTTGTCCATAAGTTGATCAAAATGTTGGTTCACCAATAGATCTTGATCTATAAGCGAATGTGCACGTCTTTTTGCTGAGATAGAACCAGCTTCAAATGCTTCATCTACTACGCTCTCTAATCATGTGCAACAATCAATAGAGAGTGAATCTTTAGTTCAATCTCCATCTGAAACTTTCACATCCTCAACACATCCCATGGTTACACGTTCAAAGGCCGAGATCTTGAAGCCAAACCCCAAGTATGCCAATATAGTAGTATCATCTATTCCTCCCGAGACAACTCACTGTCCATTCAGCATTAAGACACCTTAGTTGGACAATCGCTATGCTTGAGGAGTTGGATGCTCTTGCAATCAATAAAACATGGGAACTTGTTCTTTGTCAACCCTCGATGAATGTAATTGGATGTAAATTGGTATACAAGAAAAAAGCTACATACAGACGGTTCACTTGACCGATTGAAAGCGACTTGTTGCAAAAGGGTTTCATCAAGAAGAAGGTGTCAACTTCCTAGAAACTTTTAGCCCAGTAGTTAAACAAGCCACAATTCACATTGTACTATCTATTGCTACTGTTCAGAACTAGGAAATTCGCCAATTAGATGTTAAGAATGCCTTCCTACACAGAGATCTAGATGTTCCTATCTATGTGGAACAACCACCATGTTTTCGTGATTCGTCTTATCCTAACCATGTTTGCTTACTCCAATTGGCGCTATATGGTCTCAAACAAGCTCCCAAGGCATGGTTTGACAAGTTCAGCAATTTTCTTTTTGAGTATGGATTCTTTTGCAACACTACTGATCCATCACTATTTGTCGATCATCATCATGGTCATACTATTATTCTATTGCTCTACATGGATGATATAATCCTCACTAGTGATTCTACATAATTGCTTATCCATCTTGTGTAGGCACTTGGTCAAGTGTTTTCCATGAAAGATCTTTGTGCTCTTCATTATTTCTTAGGCATTGAAGTCAATCGCTCCACTAATGAACTCTTTCTCTCCCAACATAAATGTACTTTAGATCTTTTGAGTCACGCATCAATGGTGCAATGTAAGCCAATTTCTACTCCAATAGCTACCAAACAACCACCCCTAAAAAATGGTGGTAAGCCCTATGCTGATCCATCCCATTTTCGAAGCATTGTAGGCGCTCTTCAGTACCTTACCCTTCCTCGTCAAGATCTCTCACTTGCAATCAACATGGTTTGCCAATATATTCATGCCCCAACTGTTGCTCACTATCATATTGTAAAGTGTATTCTGCGATATGTTCGCGGCATTTTATACCTTGGGCTTCGCATTTTGTCTCGTAGTTCTCTCCATTTATTTGGCTTTGTCAATGCAAATTGCACTGGGTGCAAAATCACCTGATGTTCTACTATTGGTTATTGTACTTTTCTTGGATCAAATTGTATTTCATGGTGTGCCAAGAAACAAGATACTGTGGCCTGCTCCACAACTGAAGTCAAATACTAAGCTTTTGCTTCCGAACTCACTAGGATTTCATACATACTACATGACATTGGGATCTACCAACGTCAACCTTTGTTACTTTTCTTGGACGATATTGGCATTGCATCTCACAACCAATCTAGTTTTTCATGTTCAGACAAAGCATATTGAGATTGATTATTATTTTGTTCGGGAAAAGGTTGCTCTTGGTTCTATTGTAACACGCTATGTCACGTCTTCCTCACAAACTACTAATATTTTTACCAAACCATTGACACGAGATATGTTTGTCGGTTTACGAATCAACTCAGTCTCTGGTCCTATCCATTGACCAATTTGAAGGGGAGTATTGAAGTAGAAAATCAAAAGGGAAAAATTCAAATCATGTGCAGTACAAAATCTTTTACAAATCAATATGAAGATAACAAATCAAATAGAGTATCAACAAGTTGATCATTTGGAGATCTTTTGTAATTTGTTTTCCTTGTAGATAAAATTGTTATCTTTTATTTCTATCCTTCACCATAATTATAGGTGGTGATATCTCTATAAATATTATACAACATATGAATGAAAAGTAACGCTTCATTGACTCAATTTTTGAATTTCTTTAGTGTTTATGTAGTTGTTGGTCCCCGCATCGTTGAGCGAATCACTGAAGATGAACAGAGCGACGTCGTGTTGGGGTCGATCGACGTCGCAGTGAACCGAGAGGAGGAGGCTGGCGAAGACGGGAAAGAAAAGGACGTGGATATCCGGAGCCGATATGGGGCGGTGTCTCTTGGGATTTTGGACAGATGCTCGGGTGACTTAAATAAGTAAACTTGGGAAAAGGAAGGCTCGTTATAGCTCTTTCGTCTTCTGGCCAAACATATGACGTCATAAATTGGCAGAGTCAAATTTTTGGGGCCATTTAAAGATGTTTGCTTGCGTAATTTGCATTTTGGCTTTCGCTACGCATTTACAGCAGGTGAGGTACGTTTGAACTACTCTTTGTTCCGTACTTCACCTTTTTCATTTTCGACTTTGCGGTCCAGCGGCAACTTCAGCACGTGTACGCAGAAGTTTCAGTCGAAACAACTCATTATCAATTTGTAAATTATAATACTTTCCCTGCTCACCCACACACTATGCTCGGATCACATTATTGGACCATTGATGGTTTCAATGATCTATTTCTATATCTGCAGACATTAAACTAAGAGCAAGAAGTCTTGACCGTTCGAGATAGTTTCTTTCGATTTGGATCGTTTGGCAACTCGTGTCAGGAATGCATGCTTAATACGGCCAATGATGAACAAAAAAGCAGCCAATGAAACACCGACAAAAAGAATGATGGATACATAAAGTGGTTGCAGATGTAAGCAACTAACTCGAATAGGACTAGAAATCTCGTCATTTTCGGAAGAGCAATGCTAAGCAACCTAAAATTAGTCCACGAGATCGATATCTTAAACTGGTCACACCTTCAATACCCAATAATAGTATGTCTCGATGTCTTAATATGCTTGTCATTTCTCTTATGATATTATCCTTTCTTAAATACTTTGGTAGGCTGTTCGTGAAATTCTAAATGCGATGAAGTGTCGAACAATTAATATAATAATGAGAATGAATATTGTCTCATAAAGATTGATGATTAATAAATCAATTAAATATTAAAAATGGACTAATTCTAAAATTTATCTAGAAGATCAAAATAGACTTGAGAATAAATTAAAATTCACATACATAGAAACAAAATTTTAAAATTAAATGTAGTAAATCAATCAAATAAATATGTTAAAATATCTTATTTCACCATAATTACTAGATATTAATTTTAAATTATTGTGCATACAAGAACGATATCAAATATATGATAGCAAAATTTCCAAATCTATTTACTATAATATCTCTAGATATAGCAAATCAATTCAATTTATCTATCCACCATATCTCTATGTGAATTTTATATATAAAAAATATATATATATATATTAAAATATGTGAATATTTTCGGTTTATAATTAATTTTTTGGACTACCTTGTCACCGAAAGTTACACAAATAACATGGTATATATATATATATCCACATTTAATTCATGGTTATATATTATAAAAGACAATTGCATATTATTACTTCCCAATCTCAAACATACACATCAGATCATTCAAATTGTGGCCAACTACTTAAAAGCATTAAATGCAATAATATATAATTCACACGAATAAAATCCCTTGCAAAACATAAATAACATGAAATTCATATCATCATAGTCATGCTACATCTAGCCCTAACAAAAGAATTTAGGACATGATAGAAGAAGAAAAGAAAATATAAATTAAACCCAACATCTTGAATCAAAAAACAATTTGTCTTCTCTTAACTATCAAAATAAAGAAAAAAAATAAAAAATAAAAACCTAATTGTCTCCTCAAGCTCTCAATGTTTTCCTATTTATTGGATACATTCAAGACTCCTATCCAAAGGCAATTGGTTATTTTTCACATAAAATTAGGGAGTAAATAAGAAAATCTCTAATTAATATCCACCTTCCAACGCTTACTGATAAAATTAGGGATTGAATTATTAAATCCTCGATTGGATATCCATCTTCCAACGTTTTCTTATTTAAATTCCTAGATCACTAAATTCTTCATTTTCCATCTTTCTACCATTCTTTTGCTCATTTTCTCCATATCTCATTATATCGCATAAACAAGGAAAAATTGGCTAAATATAAGGAAATCTAAATATTTTCTCATGGATATTGCATTTTTTGTTGGCTAAAATAGGTAATATAACTCTATTTTTACAGATATTGTAGGCTTAGGCTTGATCCAACATATAGGAATGAATGGATAACCAATGTGACCCATAACTTAATGGGCTGTATAATGTAATCGACTCTCTTCCCTATTCTTTTTCTTATTTGTTCTTTCATATTTGACCTCATCTTAATAAAATGCATTGTGTTGCAGCCCTAAAATCGTAGTTAAAAGCACGGAACCAAAGCGTTAATGAATCTCATTTATTCGAACTTATCCTGAAACATTTAAGTAATTCAAGTTTTGTCAACGTTTCAGCAATACTAGGGCTCATTTGAACATCCTTGTTCTTTAACATAAGTGCAACCATATAGTCAATCCAACATCATCCCCCGTTATTCATAATATAACGTTCAAGTGGGATGTATTCTTTACCTACAATTTCAAGGAACGAAGAAAAAATTCAAGTACCCTCATGCTCCAACAATTCTTTCAGGTTGCGAGGTCTGATTACACTCACACTCCCATTCCACATCAACTGTGCATATTGTCGGTTAGCCCTCTCACTTGAATGGCCAGAATCAAAGAACACGTACTTCTCAGGATGACGGCATAATGAATATTCCTTCACTCCTCTTTGGCCTCCACATGTCGAATTTGCCCTATAAGGACCCGAACCACAACAGGCACTTTTTGCTTCCTTAAAACCTGAATCGATTTCATATATCGAAAATGAGGACTTCTATCCAAGACATGAGCGATGTAAAAGGCACAAAATCCACAACTGGTGTAGAAGTATTGATGCTTAAGATAAGTGCCCACAGCACAAACAACTTACCGTATTTTGATGGGTATTGGATTCTCTCACTCTCTGAAGTGTAGAAGTCGAAGTAGGAGTACTCGAATCCTTGGAGTTGCGTCTCCAGTTTTGCAAGAATTGAAGTAAGAGCAACGTTGTGAAGCTGTGCGATCTTGTTGGCTTCGCCTGAGCAAGAACCATTTCTGGTCAATCGTCTCCCGCTTGGCGCACACCCAAATTGCCCCACTCCAATCATTGCAAATTTTCTTCCTCCTACCTCATATATTCCCTGGAAAAGAATCAGAAAGCCATATTATCCCCCTGAAATGCCATAACAATTACCAGATGTTTAGCAAGTCTAATTATCACGAGGCCAGAACAACAAGGTTCCGTGCAAACACACACTAAATAGTGGTATGTATAGTGGAGTAAACCTTTAAGATTTCTCAGAAAGATGAACTGGTTGAGATACGTTCAGATACCAACTTAACGTCGAATAAAAAGATGCCAATATACTTGCACAATTCTATGCTTGTGCTACACATGGAGCCATATAAGAACAACTAAGCGATATAAGAGATCTTAATTGGATATCAAATCATGGCATATGGAAAAAAGAAGGAGAAAGAATTACATTTAGAATGTACTTAAGGGTCGGCATCTCGTACTCACCTGTCAGCTTGGATTAAGCACTCATGTTTAGCCATGTCAATGCAATATATCTCTATTGAGCATGCTTAAAGATCATGTAATTTGAATTCGTTTCATTATCGAGTTTGTCGATATAAATTGGGCTTATTTACATAGAGCTATAGAATCGTGTCCATCTGTGCCAGAGATTGCAAGAAACACAAGGTGTATAAAAACTCATCTTTAAGTGAAACTAGAAAGTACTTTGTCGAGAGCGGGTGGATAATGGAATTCTTGTTGCTTCTAACCTTGAGCACAGAGGTGATGTTCCCAATCACCATCCCCACGTAATCTTCCATGGAAATGAACTGAAACAGAGCAGGATTAAGTAGAGGCTTTGTGTAATCATTGGTTCCGATGCTAATTAAGTAAACACCCTCCTTAATTATCCTCTTCGTCTTCTCGCTCCCCATCTCTTTCCTCAGCTTCTTCTCTAGTTGTTCAAGCTGCTTCAGCTGTGTCTTCAAATCCACCACCTGATAAATTGAAAACATGAGCTCGCTCATTGCCGAGGTTTCTTGCAGACTCAAAAAGTGTAAAAATTTATGTTAAATAAAGCTTTGAGCCAAAAGACATATAAATAAAGAACGTACAAATCCTTCATAAGTGTCGACCAAAGCACCAGCTCCAGCGGACGCAAAATTCGCCCCTCCCATGAATTCATCATCTTTCATTTGGAGATATGGTGGAATCAGCGGTAGATTTGCATATTCAGCTGCATAACCAAAGAAAAACAAAAACAGAATAGAACAACAAACATATTAGCTGTAATATGAGGAAATAAATAGAACTTGTGCCCAAGTTGCCTGGCAAAGAAGTTACCAATAAAATCGACGATAAGACGACCATCGGAGAATCTGCCAGTGGGATAGCGGAAGAACGTCTCCCCATAAGGAGGAAAATTTGCTCTGAAGCCTGCAGTGGTGTTTATGTAGTTGTTGGTCCCTGCGTCATTAATGGAGTCGCCAAAGATGAAGAGAGCAACATCTTTCCGAGACTGATTGTCGCAGCAAGTTGAGACAAAGAGGCTTGCGAGAACAGTGAAGAGAATGATGTGGAGAGTCGGATTCGACATGATGACCTGTGTTGGATGATGTTCGTCCTCTTTAGGTGGCTACATATACAACCAAGGATATCAAAAACGGAACCAAAAACCGAACCGAACCGAACCGAAAGTTTGATTTTTTTCAATTTGGTTCTCATTAAAAACTGAAACTTTTTTAACCGATTCGGTTTTTATCGGTTCAGTTAATTGAACCTAACAGATAATGTCCAAAATTTGTTGCTTTTTTATTTTTTTTATTTTTTTTTTCCTTTTCCTTCTTTTTCTTTTTCTTTTTTTTTTCTTTTTTTCTTCTTCTTCTTGTCGCTGGCAACAATGGCGACCGGTGACCAGCCTATGATGAGGCTCCAGCTTGCCTCTGGCCGGTCACCGGCCGCCGATATGGTTGGCGACTGACCAATGAACAAGAAGAAGAAGAAAAAGAAAGAAAAGAAATAAAAATAACTTAAAAATCGATTTTTTAAAAAATAAAAAATTTATTGAAAGGGATGCATGGAGGAAACAAATAAAACAAAACCAAAAGTAAAAACCGAAAAGCTGAACCGAACTGAACTAGGAATTTGATTCGGTTCGTTACGGTTTGGATCGGATTTCGATTCGGTTCAATAAACTTCTTTATCGGTTCAATTCAGTTCGATTTTCCAAAAAAATCAAACCGAACCGAATCACTTACCCCCCTAGTATATAGGAAAATATGGTGATAAAAGTATTTGCTATGAAGTCTTCTGTCCGTGCATTGAACAGGACTTACGAACTTGGGAGATACATTGGATAAACGTGGGAGGTACGTCTGGACAAGTCGAAGGACGGCAATGTGTTTTGACTTTTATTCCCACGTTGGCCGACTTGCACAAGAAGGCTTTTCGTCGAGGAGACAAGTCTCTAACCAATTTAGGATGCGTTTGGTTCAACATCTTCTCTTGAAAAAAATTTGAAGCGTTTGGCAATCATTCTCAAAGGCTGCGTTTGGCAATCATGATAAAATTCGGGATAAGATATAATTATTATATCCTATGTTTAATGCTTGCTCAAGATAGAATGAAGTCGGATATAAGAGGGATATAGGCCAGATAAAATTATCCTATGGAGGAGATGGGATAAAGGTAGATAGAATTTCTAATGTTTATAATAGGAAAGTTATTTTTCTTGAATAATAAACTTATTAAATTAACAAAATTGAAGTTATATTTCAATATAAATAATATTTCAATTCTAATCTAAGAAATAAAAAATTATTTTTTTTAATTTAATCTTATATTAATTTATATATTCAACTTTAGTTCTATCTTATAATACACATTCAATCTATAAATTATGTGCTTATATTTATTATATATTTTAGGTATTATATTATTTACTATTTGATAAAATTTTATTAAAGAACGATGGAAGGGGAAAAAGGAAATAATAAAGAAAATAATTTTAAAATAGAGGAAAAATAAAATAAAAAGCAAATAAAAATAAATTAGATAATAGTGTCACGAGAGATTTTGATCATCTCAGTTCATGAATTTTAGGTTCATTTACAATGATATGTCATTTATATTAAAAAAATTTACATTATATGATATGAATATATCCGACTTTAATACTACGATTCATCAAACAGTAAATAAGATATAGGAAAATCCCAAAATTTCATATCATATCCTATCCAGTTCTATCCCGATTAAAAATCCGGACGACCAAACATAGCCAAAAGGTTTTGGGGTGAAAGTTATCATTGGGAATATTGAAAGCTTAAGGCAAGTGGGAACTTACTTTGGGTTTTTAGCATTTCATATGGCGGTGATGTTCATGATTTACCTCAAACTAACATTAAACACAGACCTTTTTCTTTTGGACACACTACCGCACTCGCCTTATCTACTTCAATGAGTGTGATTTTGTTTGATTTGTCGATCCAACACTTATAAGGCCCATGTTTTGTTGGATCACTTGCATCTTTTCTTCTAATTTTGAGAAAGCCACCCAACCTTTTCTTCTAATTCATTTGGACACCTTTTCACGAAGCCTATTCATTTGACGAATCTCGAGCTTTGCTAGAGCTAGATTTGGCTTCTACAATGAATGAGTGACAATCAAAGTATCGGGAGAGCCAATATGAAAAATGAGCACTATGACTTGACTACAAACATCATGCCAAGGGGTAGAATAGTTATTGAGTTTGAGATCATGGATGAAACTTGACCCAATTGGAGGATGTAAATCGCATCATTATACATGAACAATTTCAAAAGTGTTGCATTTGCTAAGGCTCTATTTGTTTCGTGAAAAATTTAATTTTTTTAGAAATTATTTTGTAGGAAGTTATTTTACAAGAAAATGATAATATTTTATGATATTTGGCTTAAACCTGAAAATAAACTGAAAAATATTCTATCATTTGGTATGGAAAATCTGATTTGATTTTTTTTTAAATAAACACATACTATTTAGATGCTAGTAACTCGTGTATGGGCAATCAGGGACCCGGGGAAATTGAGTACAAGCATTAGAAGGATCTCAACCCAAGTGCCAGGATCAAGGCACGAGTGCTAGAATCTTGGGCTCAACCTTGATAAACCTAAACGTGTCCACTAAGGCCCTAAACCCGGCCTTGGTGGACTTGAGCATTACCCTTTGCAAACTTGGTTGTGGCCTTTGTGGATTCGAGCCTAGGTTTTGGGAATTTGAGCTCAAGTACCGAGATCCCACTCTCGATCTTGGTGGACCTAGGCTCAAGTGAGGGCATCAAGCATGAGGACTGAGGCTTCAAGCCCGACTTTAATGGACTTGAGCATTGGCATCAAGGACCGGGGCTTAGCCAGCGAGGTTTCAAGCTCAACCTTGATGGACTCGGATGCAGGTGTTGGGGATCTAAGCATGGGCATTAGGGTCTTAGGCCCAGCCTCGATGGACCAAGCCTATGCGTCGGAGACTTGGTCTTGGACACCTGAGATTCGGGAACTAGCGTTGGGATTTTTGTGCCCAAGTGTCAGGTTTCAAATCCAAACATCGATATCTAGTTATATTTTTAGAAATTGACAATCAATTTTCTAAATTTTTTTTACTCGGTCAAATTTTTAAATTTAAATATAGATTTTTCGTTGAATAGAAAAAATGTGTTGTTCAATCATTTTTCTTAGTGAATTAAATGTCAGAAAATGAGGAAATGTAAAAACAATCCTAAAAAAAATTTGAGTTGGTCCAAGTTTTTGATGGATTCCATTAGGAGACAAAATCCCAACACGCTTTCCTATTGGGTTCTCTTAAGCCCATATCTCATACAACATCAAGTGTTCAAAATTTTAATCAATTAAGCTTATGCAAATTTTGACTAAGGAGTCACCACTAACTTTTTCAATTGGCTAGAAATCAAGTAAGATACAAGAGGATATCTTACTATTTACTCGGTGACTTAATTACGTTAATCCTAAGACTAACGCCCTTTCGGTACCTATTAATTGTGTGCTAACTAACGTCATGGCAGCCTATCCAAAAGAGATCTAAGGTTCGTCCTATCCATTTTGGAGTGGGATAGTAATATTCGAAGTATTGAAATGTGCAATCAATTATAATCACAAAAAATAAAAATAAAAAAAATACAAGCATCCTAATATTATCCCTAAAAAGAAAAGACAATCCAAAAAAAAAAATCCTATTCTAAAGCTCTAAAAGCTTGTCCAATATTAGGTTTTAATTTCTAAGGGTTTCTAATTTTTTTGTGATTTTTTTTTAAAGAATTTTCTGAATTTTTAATGATTTGTCTCATTTTTTTTTTTTTGTTATTTTCTGGATTTTCTGATTTTTAATGATTTTCTGAATTTTCTAAAAAAAATTAATGATTTTCCGAATTTTCTAAATTTTTATGAATTTTCTGATTTTTCAAATGTTTTAATGTTTTCCCGAATTTTTTTTTTTTGAATTTTTTTAATTTATCATTATATTGGGGGGAACAGGTCCGGACCTTTTGCTTGATCTGGCCATTGACCTGACCCAAACCCGGATCCGACCCAGATAAAAAGAAGAAGATATTTTTCAATTTTTTTAGTTTTTAAATGATTTTTCTATTTTTCTTTACTTTCTCTTTTATCTTTTTCTCTATTTTGTCCTTTTTCCCCTGCACCTTCTCTTCCCAGAATCACCTTCAACCTCTGGCTCCCCCTCCAACAGGGCCGAACTCCTGCTACTCGTCTCTGCCGTCGAGAAACACTCGACAGCACCGCCATCTGGTCGCCGGTCACCGCCCTACATCATCGCCGGCCAACACCACCGACCGGTCGTTCCCACCCACTGGTGCCTACCTTTTCAGATTTGCTGTTCCGGCGACCACCGAACATTAAAATGAACATCACCCGGAACTCAAACTTCTAATATTAACAAAGTCAGCAAACAAACCAGCACAAGAACGTTAAGACAGAGAGAAAAGCTGACTCGAGTAGCCTTGAACCATGGACAGAGGCTCGCCAGCGAGGGAAAGTAACTCCAGCGGGGCATTCCGGCGTGGGAAATCTGTACGCGACCGACTCGAGAAAGATTTTTCCACCAGATCACACAAAAACAAGGAAAACACGAATGATCAAACAAGATTCAACAGATATGAACGTAGATACTAATCGATTTCAAGCTCCAACATCCAGAAAGAATTTCGGTCTTCTTTTGGGCATTTGAGCAAACCGGTGGTATGCAGCATCGAAAGCCAGCTTCCAATCCGATTTCGCCGTGATTGTCGGTATGACAGAGAAATGATGTACATACATCTAAGTCAATTTACTCAGCAGCATCCTATTTTATCCCAGTTTTGTTGTGTTTTCGTCACTCAAACTTCCTGGCCCATTCTCGGCTTTTTTCATTTAAAAAAGAAAAAGACAAAACAGCTCGTACACAGAATACGCCTCAGGGAGAGAGTGTTCACACACCTGGTTCGTTTGGTGAAATGGACTTGCTGAAATCGGCAGCGATGGGGTGCGAAAAACTCTACGGGAGATCACCGGGCTTTTCCCCTCCTAACGGGTGCTCTGGACGAACTTGCTCCAGTCGGACCAGCTTCAGCTGCCCCCTTGAAAATTGAAGCTCTCTGCAATTTCTCACGCTTGAGCCATTGAACTTTACTCTCCTCCTTACCCAAAAAATACAAAAGAAAAGAAAACCAGAAAACCCTTTCCTCCAGGGAGCAAAAAAGAAAAATGGTCAATCCCCCTCTCGACCCACGCGCTCTCTCACGCCCCTGCAATGTGACTTCAATAATCTAACACCGATATCAATACACGACGTGACATGATACCATAGAATAATAGGTCATTTTTCAAAAAAAAAAAAATCGACATATTAAAACATATCATATATCAAATTAATATTTTTATATTTATCATATAGCTTGGAATGAATTTACACTAACAATATTAATAAATCCATACTCATGTTTGGAGACATGTTTCTGACTTTAATAAAAATAGATACTAAAGTCAACTTATTTATAAAAAAAAAAAAAAATCTATGATTTTCTACGGTGATAAGAATTTATCATTATTCAACACTTAATACTTTTATTTTCTAAAATTACTTTTTAGCTCTACTCATTTATTTCATCATATGGTTTCTTCCCCCGCATCACCTGGACTTCCTTTCTTGAAATCACCCTCCACTCTCCCCTTCCTCCTAAAAAAGAAAAGAAAAAAGAAAAAATCCCGCCAAGTTGGACCGACATCCCCATTTTCAATTCTTTTTTCCTTGTTATTCTTCCTAAGACTAAAACAGGAACCTTGAAAATTCAAACGTTAGGTCCCTAGCCGCCTCCTCATCCCCATTTTTATTTTTATTTTTCTGCTCTTCCTCCTAAAACTAAAAAGAAACCTTGAAAACCCAAACCCTAGGTTCCTAGTTACCGCTGGCATCCCCATTTTTTATTTTATTTTTCCACTCTTCTTCTTAAAACTAAAAGAGGAACTTGGAAACCCAAATCCTAATTTATTATCCTAATTTATTAGCCGCCTCCCCCTCCTCCTCCTTGCACAACATCCCCATTTTTTTTTTCTACTCTTCTTCCTAAAACTAAAAGAGCAATCTTCAAAACCCAAAAAGCCTTAGCCACCTCCTCGTCCTTCTGACACGATCTTCTTCCTCTCGATCTCTACTCTCTCTCGGTTGCCTCATCACAGTTGCTAGCCACCCACCTCGAGCCTTCCCTCCTTCGTAGTCATAGTCTCACCTCAGTCCCTCCATCGCGGCATTGCAGTTGTGATCCTCTCGATCGCCTTCTTCAACAATTCTCTCTCCCTTCGCACTTGCAATCCCGCCCTAGAAATGCATCATGCCTCTTGCAATTCCGGACATGCATGTCGAAGCATGTTAGCAAGAGTTAACTACGTGTCAAATTATCCGACACTTATTGACCACATGTCGAAGTATGGCTCACACAACTCAAAAGCTCCTAAAGATTGTCCGTGCTTCATAGGGTTTCAGCCCCTTCTGTGATATGGTGTTTTTATAAATACGCCCGAATGGCATTGATGGCGTTCATAGGGTTGAAGGGCAAGTTCCACATCTCCTGCTCCCGCTCTTTTTATGCCTCACGCACTCGTCGCTCGCTCCTCTCCCCCTCTCCTCACGCGACAGCACGTCATCCCCAGGAAGATTCCTTTTTGCTCGTGTCACCGTGGTGACGGAACGCTCGCGGAGGGGGCTTTCCCGTTTATGCATGCGAGCGTGTGTGAGGGTGTGTAAAGAGGGGAAAGAAGTGATGGGGCGGGCTTCTCTTTTAGGCTCTGGTAGGCCGAAGAAAAGAAGGAAAAATGGGCCGAAGAAAAGAAAGGAAAATGGAAGTTGGGTCGAAGGGTGAGCCGAAAATAACCAAGTGAGCTAGACAAGCCGGCCCACTCGATTTCCCCCTTTTATTTTTGTTTTTTATTTCATTTTTGTTTGGTCTACTTTATTCAATTTTTTTTTCAAATTTTTGGCTTCTTATCTTTTATTATTTTGCAAAATAAATGAATATTTAGAAAAGTCGACAAAAATTCGGGTGTCAGTAATTAGCAAAGCCACATGCACATGTGAAAAACCTTAAAAGAACCGGTATTTAAAACTTGTATGATGTTCTATGGGCTTTTTAAATATTCGGTAATGAAATAGACCATTAATATGATATATGGTTTGATTTGAATCTCGTTTAATCAAACTACAATAATATGCCTCATTTATTCATGAGATGAAGTTTGATTCCCGTTGTTTGCCCTAGACTTTGAAAAAACAAAACATCAAATGTCCCCATGTTTGAACAATGCTTCCAAATTATAAGGTTAGGTCGTGTGCCAACTTCCATTCCATATCAATTGCGCAAATTGCTGATAAGCCCTCTCGCTCAGATGGTAGGAATCGAAGAACACATACTCCTCCGGATTAGGGCTCAACGAGTACTCTCTCACCCCACTCATGCCTCTGCAGCTATAGTTTCCCTCGTACAGACCCGAGCTGCAACACGCCGATTTTCCATTCTTTTAGTCAAGGAAGTGTACAAATCGAAGACGGAGTACTTGAATCCTTGCAATTGAGACTCTAGCTTGGCGAGAGTCGCAGGAAAGAGCCACGCTATGAAGCTTTGTTAGCTCGGTAGCTGATCTCAAACAAGAACCATTTTCCGTGACCGGTCAAACGGTCGGGAGGCACCCAAGAGGTGGCATTGTAACAAACCCAAATTTTCTTGCTCCAATTTTATATATGCCCTGGAAAAAAAAAATCAAAGATTTGTTACTATCCATTTACAAAAATCAATTGCGACAATTGATAATGGTGTGTGATAGCATTTAATTTATTATCAAATGAAAGAAAGTCAAATTTATAATAGGCTCGGAGTAGAATGTGGTGAATACATGAGCAAAAAACAAATAATAAATTGCAAGTGTCCTTACTTATTCATTATAACAGAACTCATCAAAAAAAAATAAAAATTATATATTATGTGTCTTGAGTGTGAAAGTTAGATCACTTAATTTGACTCTAATAATAAAAAAATATTTTGACTTCACAAACAACATGAAAATATCTTCAATATCTTGGGAGATAATAGATATAGATTTTCATAAGGAATTATTGATCTGTATCAAACAAAAAGTCAGGTGGCGACTAAACTATAAAGAATAAAATGCGTTGGTCAACAAAATCCTCCCAATAATTGCAACCCGGTTGACTTGTTTATGAGGATTAAACAGTGCTGTACTGCTCCGGAATTGGAAAGAAATTATGGACATGGGTTTACCTCAAGCACTGCACAGTGCTAATGTTGCCAACCACCATCTCCACGTAATCCTCCATGGAAATGGACTGAAACGAAGCTGGATTGTTGAGAACCGGGTTCAAGTAATCGTTGCCTCCGTTGCTGACCATGTAAACGCCCTTTGAAACCATTCTCTTCGCCTTCTCGTCCCCTAGCTTCTTCCTCAAATCCTTCACCAGTTTCTCGAACTACTTCTGCTGAGTGCTAAGGTCTATGAGATTTTGTGGGACCACTGTCAACTGTTCTAAAAGCTTAAGCCGTTAGATGAAAGCGTGATTTATTATTTAAATATTAACACTCTCCCTCACGCTTAGTAGATCCCTCACACTTAGTCTGGTCTTTTACCTAGTACTAAGCGTGGAAATTTAATTGGGGAGGCAAATAGGGGCCTGAAAGATTTGAACTCATGACCTCTTAACTCTGATGTGGAACCACTACCAACTGTTCTAAAAGCTAAGATGTGGTTTATTATTTAAATATTCTAACACTCCCCCTCACATTTAATCTGGTCTTTTGCCTAGTACTAAGCGTGGAAATTTAATTGGGGAGACAAATAGAGGCATGGAAAATTCGAACTCAGGACCTCTTAGCTCTGATACCATATGAGTTTTTATGGGACCACTACCAACTACCAACTATTCTAAAAGCTTAAGCTGTTAAATGAAAATGAAGATGTAGTTTATTATTTAAATATTATAACACTACTCATCACGCTTAGTCTGGTCTTTTGCCTAGTACTAAGCATGAAAATTTAATTGGGAGGCAAATAGGGGCTTGGAAGATTCGAACTCAGGATCTCTTAGCTCTGATACCATGTAAGTTTTTATGGGACCACTACCAACTGTTCTAAAAGCTTAAGCTGTTAAATGAAAGTATGTCTTATTATTTAAATATTCTAACAAGGTCCACCACCTAATGAAGGAAAACTAAGGAAGACAAACTGGAAGCGGAACATCAAAAAACATCTAAGCAAAGACAAGGAAAGACACTCGACATACAGATCCTTGGTAAGTATCGGATATAATGCCTGCTCCGCCAGACGCGAAATTTGCCCCTTCCACAGCTGTCGTTCTTCAGCTGGAGATATGGTGGGATCAGTGGTAGCTTCGCATATTCAGCTGAATCGCCCGAAAAGAATCTGAGTGTGCAATCAATCATTTATGGGGTGTGGAAAGGCCAGAGCATGGAGAAGTTATACCAATGAAATCAGCTATAAAACAACCGTCAGTGAAGCTGCCAGTGGGATAGTGGAAGACAATCTCGCCATATGGAGGGAAGTTTGCCCTGAAAGACACGGTGTTTATGTAGTTGTTGATCCCTGCGTTGTTGAGCGAGTCGCCAAAGATGAACAGGGCGACGTCGCAGCGAGCCGAGAGGAGGAGGCTGGCGAAGACGAAGACGGCGAAGAAGAGGATGTGGAGATCCGGAGCCGACATGGCGATCTTGGGTGGGACGATGCGGCGTCTCTTGGGATTTTGTACCGATGCTCGGGTTACTTAAATAAGTAGGTTGGGGGAAGAGGAAGGCTCGTGATAGCCCTTTCCTCTTTTGGCTAAACACATGACGTCATAAATTGGCAGAGTAAACTTTTTGGGGCGTTGAAACATATTTGCTTGCGTAATTTGCATTCTGATTTTCGCTATGTATTTATTTTCCATCTTGCGGTCATAAGAGGAGGCTGCTGAGATACGTTTGAACAACTCCTGGTTCCATACTTCACCTTTTTAATTTTCTATTTTGCGGTCCACCCGCGATTTCAGCACGTCTTCATAGAAGTTTCAGTCGAAACAGCTCATTACCAATTTATAATCCCTTCTCTTGCTTATCCAGACTTGATGCTTGGATCACATTATGGGACCATTGATGGTTTCAATCTCGATATGCTTGTTATTTCTCTTATGATGTTATCCTTTCTAAAATACTTTGGTGGCCAAGGCTCTGTCCAACATATAGGAATGAATGGATAACCAATGTGACCCATTACTTAATGGGCTGTGTAATGTAATCGACTCTCTTCCCTCTTCTTTTTCTTACTTTCAGTTCTTTCGCATTTGACCCCATACAAAAAAACATTAACTGTGGGATAATAAAATCGTAGGCAAAAGCGCAAAACTAAAGCGATAATAAATCTTTTTTATTCAAACTTATTCCGAAACATTTTAAAAAATCAAGTTTGTCGACATTTGAGCAATGCTAGGGGCTCATTTGAACATCCTCGTTCTTTAACAGAAGTGCAATCATACAATCAATCCAACATCATCCCCGTTATTCATAATATGACGTTCAAGTGGGATGTGATTATTTACCTACGATTCCAAGGGGAAAAAATGATTCAAGCACCCTCATGCTTGAACAATGCTTTCAAGTTGCGAGGTCTGATTATACTCAAACTCCCATTCCACATCAATTGCGCAAATTGCCTATTAGCCCTCTCACTTGCATGGTCAGAGTCAAAGAACACGTAGTTCTCAGGATGATGGCATAATGAAAATTCCTTCTCTCCTCTTTGGCCTCCACAGCTTGAATTTGCCCTGTAAGGACCCGAACCACAACACGCAGTTTCCCCTTCCTTAAAACCTGAATTGATTTCACATTTCGAAAATAAGGACTTCTATTCGGTACACGAGCGATGTAAAAGGCATAAAATCCACAACCGGTATAGAAGTGATGATGCTTAAGCTAAGTGCCCGCAGCATAAGTAACTTACCATATTTTGATGGGTATTGGATTCTCTCACTGCCTGAAGTGTAGTAGTCGAAGTAGGAGTACTCGAATCCTTGGAGTTGCGCCTCCAGTTTTGCGAGAATTGAAGTAAGAGCAACGTTGTGAAGCTGTGCGAGCTTGTTAACTTCGCCTGAGCAAGAACCATTTCCGGCTGGTCTCATGATTGGCACACACCCAAGTTGCCCAATTCCAATCATTGCAAATTTTCTTCCTCCTACTTCATATATTCCCTGAGAAGAAAAATGAGAAATCGATATCATCCCCTTGAAATGCCGTGACAATTACCAGATGTTGCCTTGCAAGCACACACTATATAGTGTATGTATATAGCGGAGTGAACCTTTAAGGTCGCTCGGGAAAATAAACCGGTCAAGATACACTCGGAACCAACTTATAATTGAATAAAAAGACACTGAAATACTTGCACAATTCCATGCTTGTGCTACAAATGGAGCCACATAAAGAGCAGCTGACTAAGTGATATAGTAGATCTTAATTGGATATCAAATCATGGCTTATGGAAAAGAGAAGGAGAAAGAATTACATTTAGAATGTACTCAATTGTCAGTTCGGATTAAGCACTCATGTTTAGTCATGTCAATGCAATTGGGCATGCTTAAAGATCATGTAATAGAATTTGTTTCGAGTTTGTCGATAGAAGTTGGCTTCTGTACATGGAGCTATCCAATCGAGTCCATTTGTGCCAGAAATTACAAGAAATCACGTGGTCCATAAAAATCTACCTTTAAGTGAAACTGGAAAGTACTCTCTCAAGAGCGGTGGATTATGGAATTCTTGTTAGTTTCGTACCTTAAGCACGGTGGTGATGTTTCCAATCACCATCCCCACGTAATCTTCCAATGGAAATGGACTGAAACAGAGCAGGATTAAAGAAGAAAGGCATGGCGTAATCACCGCTTCCAATGCTAATTAAGTAAACACCCTCCTTAATTATTTTCTTGGCCCTCTCACTGCCCATCTCCTTCTCCAGCTTCTTCTCTAGTTGTTCGAGCTGCTTCAGCTGCATCTTCAAATCCACCACCTGATAAATTAAAAACACGAACTTGTTAATTCCCATATTTCTTGGAGTTGGAAATTTTCATGTTAAATAAAACTTCGAGCCAAAAGACATAAATAAATAACATACAAATCCTTCATAAGTGTCGACCAAAGCACCAGCACCGGCGGATGCGAAGTTCGCCCCTCCCATGAATTCATCATCTTTCATTTGGAGATATGGTGGAATCAGCGGCAGATTTGCATATTCAGCTGCATAACCAAAGAAAAACAAAAACAAGATAGAACAACAAACATATTAAGCAGTAATTTATGAGGAAATAAATAGAATTTGCGTACAAGTTACCCGGCGAAAAAGGAGTTACCAATAAAATCGACAATGAGACGACCGTCGGAGAATCTGCCAGTGGGATAGCGGAAGAACGTCTCGCCGTAAGGAGGAAAATTTGCTCTGAAATCGGCAGTGGTGTTTATGTAGTTGTTGGTCCCCACGTCGTTAACGGAGTCGCCGAAGATGAACAACGCAACATCTTTTCGAGACTGATCGACGCCACGAGTTGAGATGGAGAGGCTTGCGAGAACAATGAAGAGAATGATGTGGAGAGTCGGAGTCGACATGATGATCTGTGTTGGGTGATGTTAGTCCTCTTTTAGGTGGCTACATATATAGGAAAATACGGTGATGAAAGTAGCGGTTCCAAAGTCTCCTGTCCGTGCATTGAACAGGACTTACGAACTTGGCAGATACATTGGATAAACGTGGGAGATCCGTCTGGACAAGTGGGAGTCCGACGATGGGTTTTTACTTTTATTCCCACGTTGGCCGACTAGCTCGATACTTACACGCAAAAATTCTATTCGTCTGGGAGACAAGTCTAACAAATTTATAGTCGTTTTCCAGTACTCATCCAGAAGCCCACTTTGACAAATCATAGGCTTAGATGATTCGAAACGTGTCCTTCATGTGAGCACACCATTGGTTAACTCAATGTGGAGGCATCCATCATTAGTTTAAGGTCTCAGGGGAATCATTCGCTAGCACGACAGCCTCTATATAGACGACGGCGTCCTGGGAATGTAAGACCAATGAGCACCCTCCTCTAGTTCTAGTACTGCTGAAGGCAAACCCGAATCGGTACCGTCCCAAGCGCCGCATAGTGTGCTTCTGATCACGGCTAATGCGAAGCATAACGGGTTACAATACTTCATTTTATTAGAGGTTGCGTGAGGTTTGTTCAATCAATTGAATAGCTCATACATCAGAAACATGGGATGAAAACTTATCTGACACCCATCGCAATGATAATAAGAAAACAATCGAGCAGAGACCTTGTTTTTTTATTTTTTTCTCTCTAATTTCTAAGTACAGAAAGAAGTATGGTCTTCGGATCTTTCGTGATTAAACGGACCAGTGGGAAGAAAAGATGGGCTCGTCGCTTTCTATGGTCCGTGGCCGGGCTATACGATGTGTTGTTCTGTGGAATTTGGCAAGTCCAATAACTGCACCACATGCTAACGACAGTCTTGACCAAGTATGCATATAGGTCTATCGCAATCTGTCAAGGATCATCAGTTCCCCAGCGCTCTTGGCATGCATAAACGTCTAAATTCCTAATGATTCGGCATTTTGAATTCATGTTAGCTCGTTACATCATGTCTATAGTTTGAACTCGTCGAATATCATTTTCTAAGTGCCGAGGTGGATCTAGGCTTCAACCATCTCGCCAGATGAACAGGGTGATCAAGCCCGTACAGAATTTCATGGGCTGCATAATGAAATCGATTAGCGTTACAATACCCCATGATCCTTGATCTTTTTTTAGAAATGTTCATCGCTCTGAGATAAGATTATTGACATTTCATTTTAAATTATCCCTATGTTTTGTCGCCACAAAATGAAACTAAAGGCATAGAATCAAATGATGTGCCTTTATTTCCCCAAGGGTCCAAGAAAATGTTCAAGTTTGCTCAAGTTTGAACTACTCTTCTGCATTACAAGGGCCGGCGATGCGTAAACTTCCATTCCACATTAGAAATGGGCAAACTATTGATAGGCCTTTTCAATCGAATGATTGTCAAAAAAAAAAAAAAAATTGGGAAAACAACACAACGTACATTCTTTCACTACTCTCTTGCCTTCGCAACTCGGACTCGCGCTATATGGACCCGAATCACAACGTGGCATTTTCACCTCGTTTAAGTTGGAAATTAATTCTAGAACAAAAAATGTTCACATGGTTCATTGTCTATATAAGATGTAGGCAAAATTAAGGTTTAAAAGACTTGTATTACCAACAATATTTCGATGGGTTTCGGATTCTATCCGGGCCGAAGTGTAGAAGTCAAAGTAGGAGTACTTGAATCCTCGTAGCTGAGTCACTTGCTTTGTAAGAATTGAAACGAGAGCTATGTTGCGAAGCTTTGCAAGCTCGTCAGCAATATGCTTGTTTGATTCTGCCAATGATGATAAAAACAGCCAACGAAGCAACGACAAAAGAGAAAGATCGATAGTACTGGATGACACACTTGAGGTGCTAATTTGAAGGGGGCCGAGAACCCTGCGAGTCGACAAGATGGATATATCGAGTGGGTCACGCATTCAATACCCAATAACAATACGTCCCATCTATTAATATATTAATAACATTTGTACCCGTAGCCTCAGTCCGTTGCGGAGGAATGGGTGGATTATAAATCTGGCTCATAATTTAATAGGCTGCATGATGAAATTAACTCTCTTGCCTCTTCTTTTTATGAGTTTTCATTTTTTTCTCGATTTGCGTTACTTGATGATTAACCTCATCTCAATAACACTCACTGAGTTGTGGGCCATTGAAATGTAGTTTTTTTTTTTATCGGTCCATTGAAATGTAGTTAGAAGCATAGAACAAAGCAATAATCAATCGTATCATTCCAGCTTTTCCCAGAACTTCAAGTAATTCAAGTTTCTCCACCTGAACAGTGCTTGAGATGATTTAAACATCCTCGTTCTTTAACAGAAGTGCAAACATACATCATTCCAAAACTATGCCCCGTCATTCATAATATGACGGTTGAGCTAGTTGTGGTTATTCACTTACGATTTTGAGAAAAAGAAATATTTAAACATGCTCGTATTTGAACAATGCTTCTAGGTTGCGAGGTCTGATTACACTCAAACTCCCATTCCACATCAACTGAGCAGATTGCTTGTTTGCCCTTTCACTTGGATGGTAGGTATCAAAGAAGACGAATTTCTCAGGATGACGGCATAATGAATATTCCTTCACTCCTCTCTTGCCTCCACACGTCGGACTTGCCCTATAAGGACCTGAACCGCAGCACGCATTTTCTGCTTCCTTAAAACCTAGACCGATTTTGCGCATCGAAAAAAAGGACTTCTATTCAGTACATGAGCAGACATAAAAATAAAAAGTACAAATCCACGAGTGGTATAGAAGGACCGATGCTTAAACTAAAGCAAAATTAGGTGGCACCAGAGCATGAATAACTTACCGTACTGTGATGGGTATCGGATTCTCTCACTGCCTGAAGTGTAGTAGTCGAAGTAGGAGTACTCGAATCCGTGTAGTCGAGTCTCCAGTTTTGCGAGAATTGAAGTAAGAGCAGTGTTGTGAAGCTTGGCGAGCTTGTTGGCTGCACCCGAGCAAGAACCATTTCTGGTTAATGGTCTCATACCTGGCACACACCCAAGTGGCCCTATTCCCATCATTGCAAATTTCCTCCCTCCTACTTTGTACATTCCCTGAAAAAAAAAATTATGAATTTATTCAGTTTTCATCCGCTTTGAAAGATCATGACAGTCAACAAAGAATGATTATAAATAGACATAAAGTTTGGTCAGTACCTTGAGCACGGTGGTGATGTTTCCAATCACCATCCCCACGTAATCTTCCATGGAAATGGACTGAAACAGGGCAGGATTAGAGACGAGAGGCATCAAGTAATCGTTGCTTCCGATGCTGATCAAGTAAACGCCCTCCTTAAGTATCCTGTTCGCCTGGTCTTTCCCCTCCTTCTTCCTCAGCTTCTTCTTTAGTTGTTTAAGCTGCTTCAGCTGCATCTTGAAATCCACCACCTGATAAATTAAAAGCACGAACTTATTCATTTCCCATGTTTCTTGCTGTCTCGTAAAGTGGACATATCCGTGTTAGATAAGCTTCGAGCCAAAAAGAAGAGGGAAAAAGAACATACAAATCCTTTGTGAGTGTCGACCAGGGCACCTGCTCCACCAGACGCGAAATTTGTCCCTGCCTTGAATTCACCATCTTTCATTTGGAGATACGGTGGAATCAGCGGCAGCTTTGCAAATTCAGCTGCATAACAAAAGACAAAGAAAAACAAAATAGAACAATAAATTATTCAAGCACTAACTTTTAAGGATAAATATAATTTGCACACGAGTTACCCAAAAAAAAAGGAAGAAGAAGAAGTTACCGATAAAATCAGCAATAAGACGACCATCAGAGAATCTGCCAGTGGGGTTGTGGAAGTACGTCTCGCCATAAGGAGGAAAGTTTGCTCTAAAGTCTGCAGTGGTGTTTATGTAGTTGTTGGTCCCAGCGTCGTTAATGGAGTCGCCGAAGATGAACAGAGCAACCTCTTCCCGAGATTGATCGGCGCAGGCAGTTGAGACGAGGAGGCTTGCGAGACTAGCGAAGAGAATGATGTGGAGAGTCGGAATCGACATGATGACCTGTGTTGGATAATGTTCAATCTCTTTAGGTTTCGTCTATATATATATATATACACACAATATAATGAAAAATATGGTGATTGAAGTATTTTTTACGAAGTCTTCCTTCCGCGATTGACCGGCAGCTTTACGAACTTGACAGAAACGTTGGACGAACGCGGGAGAAACGCCCGAACGAGTCGTCGTCTGACACTGTTTTTCGACTTTTTCGCCACTTCGGTCGACGGGTTCAACACTTGCAGTGCAAGAAGGCTTTCGTCAAGGAGACTAACTTTCTAACCCAATTACAATCGCTTTTAGTTCTTGTCCAGAGGCCCACTTTTATAATTCATATGCTTATATGATTTCAAAGACTATGGCCAAAATAATTACGAGGCAGCCTCACCCGGGCTTTCGCTCTAATCACGGCTCACTCGCACCCTGACATTATAATAAGTATCTTGTTGGTCTATAGTCGCGCGAGACTTACCCACTAGCTTAACAGGCTATATCTAGATGATGCAGGTTCTAAGTATTCAAAACCAATAAGTGCCTCAGCTCTGGCTTCAATATCACTCAAAGCAGTCCCCTCTTGAACCCCTCTCGTGCATGATACAGCACAATTTTGATCAAGAATAATCTGTGCCTCTAACGGGTTTAGACGCTTCGTGCTAGTTGGAGGTTGCGAGAAAGTTGCTCACCAATGCAATACAGTCGCTGGTTGGTACGTTCACAATGTGAGATCAAAGACACATCCAGCGCTCAGCGCTATCATAATCTTCATAATATCTTTGATCATGGTCAAAATGACAGCATTTTTTAAATATGCACTCGTTTTTGTATGCAGAGCTGTCCATAATAAGAAAAATTAAGCTGAGAGACCTTTTCTCTTTTTAATCGTCTTAGCACACGAAGAAAGTAATGTCTTGGGATCTTTCACGATCAAACAGAACAGTGGAGAAAAGAAGTGTTATTTCATGGCAATCTGGCTAGTCTAATTAATGCAACTGTCGACCCCCAAGTACCTCTATTTCCTCAAGGTACCAACAGAAAGTTCAGGTTTGATCACACTTTGAACATCGCTTCTATATGGGAAGATTCAGTGATGCTTGAACTTCCATTCCACGTTAATTGGACAAATTGTTAATTGACCCTTTTTATCGGATGATTATTGAAGAATAAGAATTTTTCATGATGACAGCACAACGAATGTTCTTTCACTCCTCTCTTGCCTCCGCAACTCACGTTTGAGAAAATATTAGGTACTCCTCTCTTGCCTCCGCAACTCACGTTTGAGAAAATATTAGGTACGTGATGTTTGGTGGTCTTGGGCCTTTCTCACCTCAAAAATTAGCTCAAAATGTGAGGTATACCCACACACTTATCAATCAACCATCAACCCCTTCCACGACCGATATGGGATAACCTGAACAATCTCTCTCTCGCACATCGGGTTTGGATCAAACCCGCAACAACTCATAACTTTCTCGTATAACGGTTGGGTCAAGACTTGTTGGCAACATGAGCTCTAATACCACTATAGGGTGGTCTTAAGCCTCTCTCTCATCTCAAAATCTAGCTCAAGATGTAAGGCTTTCCCTCACACTTATAAACTGACCACCAGCCCCTTCCACAACTGATATGAGACAACCTTAACAATCTCACCCTCACACATCGGGCCTGATTGGAGGCTCGACAATTTATAATTCTCCCATGTGACTTTTTTAGGTCTAAACTTATTGACAACCTAGGTTCTTATACTAGTATTGAGTGGTTCCGGGCCTTCTCACCCCCAAAAGGTAGCTCAAATGGTAAGGTTTTCGGTTATAAAACTAACCACCATCCCCTTCCACAATCAATATGAGACAATCTCAACAATCTCCCTCACACATGGAGCCTGGGTCGAAGGCGCAACAATCCATAACTCTCCCGTATGACTATTGGATCCAGACTTATTGGCAACACGGCTCTAATACTAGTGTTTGGAGGTCTAAGGCCTCTTTCACCCCAAAAGTTAGCTTAAATAATGAGACATTCCCTCATCCTTATAAACCAACAACCAGCTCTTATATAACCGATGTAAGACAATCTCAACAATCTCTCTATTATACATTGGGCTTGGGTTGGAGCCACAACTATCCGTAACTCTCCGGTATAAATCTAAGTTCTAATACTGGTGTTGGGTGTTCTTAAATCTCTCTCACCCCAAAAACTAACTCAAGAGACAAGGCTTTCCATCACACTAATAGATCGACCACCAGCCCCAAACAACCTCAACAATCTCATCTGTACACATTAGGCCTGGGTTGAAGCTGCAACAATTTGTAACTCTCCCGTGTGACTTTTTAAATCCAGACTTGTTGGCAACTGGTATCATTGGGTAGTCTTGGACCTTCTCACCTCAAAAACTAGCACAAAGGGTGAGGCTCTCCGTCACACTTATAAATTGACCACAAACCCCTTCAACAACTAATATGGAATAACCTCAACAATATTCCCCTCACACATCGGGCCTAGATTGGAGGCATAACAACTCATAACTCTCCCATGTGACTATTGAGTCCAAACTTGTTGGCAACTGAGCTTTGATACTAGTGTTGGATGGTCTTGGGTCTCTCTCATCCTAAAAGTTAGCTCAAATATTCACATTTATAAACCAACTACCAGCCCATTCCACAACCAATGTGGGACAATCTCAACAATCTTCCCCTCACACATTAGGCCTAAGTCAAAGTCGCAACAACCTGTAACTCTCCTATGTGACCGTTGAGTCTAGACTTATTGGCAATTTGGGCTCTGATACCAATGTTGGATGGTCTTGGGCCTCTGTTACTAGGGGTGAGTAGTTCCGGGTTCCAATTCGATTCCGTCTGGAACCTGGAACCTACCCTCGAGTACAGGTTTCTTATTTTTTGGAACTTGGAACCTACCCGTCAGAACCAAGAACTTGGAACCTACCCTGTCACAAGTTGTCACGAGTTCCAAAGTCGACTCCAGGTACCAACAGGTTCTTTTTTCTTTTCTTTTTTCATTTTCAGATTTGAACTATACAACAAAAATAGAATATAATCATAAATTTCAAAACAAAGAGAATATTTTGACTAATTTCTACACACCAGCCAATCAAGATCAGTAAAGTTGCAAAATCTTTAACATTGTCCATTAACCTAGAGGATGATGTTGACATCAACCCAAACAAATTCTACAATATGTGTATCTAGATGACATTGTCCACATACAAAAAAGGGTATAGTAGAATGAAAATGCAAATCCAAGCATTTTACAGAGTAACAGCTAGCACTAGCAGCAAATTGGTCATGACCCATCAAAAAAATAAATTGCCCATAAAAGAATGGTCTTGAAATCTCTACTACTGCTAACATTAAAATCACATGGCAAACATTTAGGAAGAGAATATGAAAACTATATGGTACCTTATTTTTCCTTCGTTCCTGTGGAAAAAGAAACACAAAAATGGAGGGCAGCGCAGGCGAGGCTGGTGTGGCGAGACGATGAGACGCTCGGGCATAAGGGGCGTCGGGTCGTCGAGCTGAGGTGCTAGTGTGGCAACTGTTAGGACTAGAATTAGCACCTAGAGGGGGGTGAATAGGTGTTTAAAGCAATTTTAACAATTTAATCCGAATGGGAGATTAATAAATTAAAACCAACAATTGCAGCAAATGAAAGCAGTTAATGATAAAAGGATTAGGGATAGAGAATCAAGACTCCAGATTTATAGTGGTTCGGCTTAGACCAAGCCTACGTCCACTCTCCCGCACGGATAGCCCTTCTGGCTGGATTTCACTAAGAATCAATAAGAGTGATTATAGTCTCACGCTCTTGAGTCCACAGTGTAGAAAACTCTACTACACTTCCTCAAGGTCTCACTACAATATGATCTCTCTTTTGATTACATATATCGCTTAAAGAATGATATCGCAAAATAGAAAAAGGAGATTCAGACTTTGGAATTCTTCTATCCGCACCCTTCAACAACTAGAGCATCTCTCTTATATACTTCTTCATGCCTTCCATACCGTTGGCACCTTCCAAAGAAGTTCTTCCAATCAACTCGTTGGACAGAATCAATTAGAGAGATCTCGAGCTCTTTAAGGTAAGTGTTGGTAGCCCATCAATCCTACTCGCCCATACAATCAGGATCTCAGTTTCCATAAGTAGATCCTTCCTAAAATAAGTTGTGAAATCTTTAGAGAATCTATACATATTCAAATACAAAAGTTAGATCTTCTAGTGCTGAATCCAGTAGAAGGATATTCTCTAGCCGTTAGAATAAAGATCATATAAGATCAGAATAATCGTTGGTCTGGAAACTGTCCATGAGAGTAGACTTTGAAATATGAGTCTTGAGTCTTGCTAGCTTCAGACTTTAATCTTCAGACTTTGTCAATAGAGTCTATAAGTCTTCAAACTAGACTGATGAAAATGTTTTGTCAACTTCAAAATACTTTAAGAGAATTTATCCAACAATCTCCCCATTTTTTATGGTGACAAAACTTTTCTGCAGATTTGAATATTATTGCCCTGCAATACAACTTTTAAGCAAGCATTGATATCTCATAAAGATTAGAATAAAAATAGTAGAAGTTATCCTGTACACAGATATATCATGTACACAGACTTACCCTGTACACAGATCTGCATTCACCGAAACCTCATTAGTCATGAACAGACAGTACTATCTTTATCTAATTTAAAAGCTTAAAGTAATGCAATAATGAGCACACATTCAAAAACTGGACACAATTAAAAAACTCAAGATAAAGTCAGAATAACAACTAAAAAATGTTTAAAACTTGAAGAAAATATTTGGTTTGAGGAATGAGTCTAAAGTTGAAATGCTTGAAAATCTGCAAAGTCTTCTCCCCCTTTTTGCAGCATAAAAAAAAAAAATCAAGGAGCACGAGGAATGCGAACAAGTTGAAAGTCCTCCATAGACTTGACAGTGCCCTTTGCAGTATCCTGAATCTGACGCTGAACATCTTTAAGCTGATCATGCAGAGTGATGAACATTGCATGATTTTCATTCTGCAAGGTCTGAAATTCATAGCCCATGGCATAAATTTGGCCTTTGAGTTCCAAAATGATTTCAAGCAGCCTTCGAAAATCTCCAGAATTGTCAGTCTGAGTGCTTGTTTCAGCTCGGTCTAATGGTGGAGTCAAGCCAGTATGAATGTCAGCAGGAATTTCAGTATATGGAGATGATGCCTCTCCTTCAGGAAACTGTGCAGCATGAACATCTTCAGCATCACGAGGTGATCTACTAACACCTGTTTGTATATCTTCTTCTCCAAAAGTCAGTAGAAGAGGGGTATGTTCTCTGTTTGTATCTCCCCTTGTTTCCATGTCTTCTGTAGGAGAAAAGAACTCTTCGTTCTGAGGAGTTTCCTCAGTGACAGGCTGTTGTAGATCCTCTTTCTCTGTTGGAGAAACTGTGTTTGCTGGTTCCTCCGCTTGTTCTGCTTTTTCTTCTTCCTCTCTTTCTTCCTCTTTCTTCCTTTCTTTCTCTTCCTCTTCTTCTCTTCCTTTCTCTTCCTCTTTCTCTTCTTCTTTCTCTTCCTCTTTCTCTTTCTCTTTCTCTGTTTCTGCAAATTGTTGTTCTGGAACAGCTGGAGTAGATGCAGAAAATTGAGAAACAAGAGCAGAGATGGGTAGAGCATCCTCATCATCTTCATCTTCCAAGATGATTGCCCTTCTCTTCTTGGTAGAACTAACCACTGGTTCTTTCCCTTTTCTTTTGGCCGCTGATGAGTCTGGTCTGAACTTGATAGGAGTCTTCTCCTTGAACTTCTCTAACTTCTTGCTGAGTTCTTTCAGTCTCATTTTGGTAATCATCCTCAGCCCGATGACCATTTTATCAATGGTCTTCACAGAGAGCATGTGAGGAGGCTGAATGTTCAAATGTCTAAAAATACGAGTGATAAGAGCAGCATAAGGAAGTTTTCCTTTGTCCTTTGCCATGCATCTGTACATGTGAAATATGATGGTGTGCGGCAAAGAGAAGTTAAGACCAGTCTTGATTGCAAACATCAACTTAGCCTCTGAGATGGATACATCTGTCTTGGATGTTGATTTGGGTCTCAGACAGTTGATCATAATCTTGTGAAGCAAAGTATTTGTTGCATTCATCCTTGAGTAGGAGAGACAACCTTCAGCAATTCTGTCTTTTGCGAGTTCAAGAGTAGCATGGCTTACAGACACACTAATTTATTGAAAAGCCCCTCTTTCCACACCAAGTATATCTGCCAGAATGTCCTTATCAACAACATACTATTTATCCCTTATGCTGAAAGAAAAGCTGTTTGCATCAATAAAACTGAGATTGGAGTAGAAGTACTCTGTTAATTCGGAATGTGCCATATCACAGTCAGTACAGAACTGATAAAGTTGAAGTTTTTCAAACTTCTCTCTCAGATTTATGCTCAATAAGTCCAGAAAATCGAAATCCACAGTCCGTGGGTTCATCACCCCACGCTTCAGCAACTTTTCATACTTCTTCCTATGTCCGTCTGAGCGGAACAGTTCATCATTCTTTCCTCGAAGGTTTGCAGCCACACCCATCCATGGTTTAAAGTGTATGAACATCTTTTCATCATCATCATTTCCCTCTGACTGATTCATACTACCAAACCTAGGGTCACTGAGAAAGTTTGCAAATGCTTTTGCAGCAGTTCCTTCAGGAACAATTTCTGACCTTTCCATGACGGTGAGAAAATGAGTCTCATTTCTGTAACCCTTCTCTTTCAGAAATTCATCAATGAAGGTCATTGCAGAACCTCCTTCCTTTAATATAGAGTAAAGCCTATAAACAAAGGCAGGCTTAAGAGTTCTTACTGGTTCAATATCTTCAAAAACTGTTTATGCATCTTGAGGGCGATGTTCTTGAGGTCTAGTTGGGGAAGACCGCAGTTGAGAACGTTGAGGAGTTTGCTCAGAAGGAAAGTCGCTTTCTTCGGTCAGATCGAAGTGCGTAGGCCCCTCACTAGATCCTTGTGGTCCCCTGTTTGCTATTCTGGATGACTTCCTTTGATACGACATTGTTGCTTTCTTTGGAGAAGCTTTCTCAACTTGTGTCGCAAGAAAGTTAAAAACTTTGAGACGAAGAAGTTTTGGAGAGAAAAATACAGAGCTGTGAAAAGCTTTTTGTTCTAGGGTTTCTGGGTAAAGTGAAAACGAAGAAGAAGTGTATAAAAGATAACAGATACGGGGGGAATCCAATCGTCGCAAATTTTGGAAATCTTTAAGAATTTCCTTTTGAAAAAATAACTGCCTTAATAAATCGATAACCACCCCTTTTAAAGTGTAACTGCCTTAATAAGCTCAATTAGAGATAAACAGACAGTCTTACCTTATCGATATGACAGTTTAAATAAATAACTTACAGTCGTGTCGATTCGTATTCTCAGTCTTCAATCTTTGAGTCTGATGCTCTGTCAGATTTTAGTTTCTGAGTCTGAGCTTCAACATTCTTCAAGAGATAATATATTGAGTCTTAAGCGAATAGACTCAAACAAGCTTTTTTCAAGTGGCTTTGTGAAGATGTCTGCCAGTTGATTCTTTGAGTCTATGAACTGAATCATGACCTCTTTGTTCTGAACATGATCTCTTATAAAGTGATGTCGAATCTCAATATGTTTTGCCCTTGAATGTAGGATAGGATTCTTTGTAAGATTGATTGCGCTGGTGTTGTCACATCTTATTTCTGTGCAAGAGTCTTCAATGCCAAAGTCTTGCAGTTGTTGTTTTATCCACAGTATTTGAGAACAGCAACTTCCAAGGGCTACGTATTCTGCTTCAGCCGTTGAAAGAGCCACAGTACTTTGTTTCCTTGAAAACCAAGACAGGTACCTGAAGTGCTTTTTCTTTCAACTCTACAACCTGTAAGATCTGCGTCTGAATAGCCAAGAAGTGTAAAGTCTCCTTCTTTGGGATACCATAGACCGATCTTAGCAGTAGTAGCAACATATTTAATAATACGTTTAACAGCACTTAGATAAGATTCTCTAGGATCAGATTGAAACCTAGCGCAAATGCAAACATTAAATAATATGTCAGGTCTGAATGCAGTAAGATAAAGAAGTGAACCAATGATACCCCTGTATAACTTTTGGTCGATTTTCTTCCCTGCTTCATTTTTATCTATCTTCAAGGAACTTGACATTGGTATGTCAGTCTTTTTGCAATTTTCCAGACCGAACTTTTTAACAAGTTCTTTTGCATATTTCTCTTGATGAATGAATATTCCCTCCTTTAGTTGTTTAACTTGTAGACCAAGGAAAAAGGATAGTTCACCCATCATGCTCATCTCGAATTCATCCTGCATAGACTTAGAAAATTTCTTGCACAAAGTCTCATTAGATGATCCGAATATGATGTCATCAACATAAATCTGAACAAGTAGAAAACTTTTACCTTCCTTTTTAATAAACAAAGTAGTGTCTACCTTTCCTTTAGAAAAGCCATTATGAATCAAGAAATTACTTAGCCTTTCATACCAAGCTCGAGGAGCTTGTTTCAATCCATATAAAGCTTTCTTCAGTCTGAACACTGAGTCTGGTTTCTTTGAGTCTTCGAATCCAGGAGGTTGTTCCACGTAGACTTCTTCTTGAATAAATCCATTCAGGAATGCGCTTTTGACATCCATTTGAAACAACCTGAAATTTTTATAGCAAGCAAAAGCAAGTAGTAATCTGATTGCCTCTAACCTTGCTACTGGAGCGTAAGTCTCATCATAGTCTATCCCTTCCTCTTGAGTGTATCCTTTAGCCACGAGTCTTGCTTTGTTTCTTGTTACTTTGCCTTTTTCGTCAACTTTGTTCCTGAAAACCCATTTAGCTTCAATAATTGATTTACCTTTTGGCTTGGGAGTTAATTCCCATACGTCATTAATACTGAATTGTCTAAGCTCTTCTTGCATTGCTTCAATCCAGCTTTCATCAGCTAAAGCTTCTTCAATATTTTTGGGTTCTATTTCAGAAATAAGAGCAACAGCACTAGACTCTTCTCGCTTTTTGGATCTTGTTCGAATTTCCTCATTAATGTTCCCAATAATGAGTTCTTCAGGATGACTAGACTTGTGCTTCCAGTTACTGGTCAGTCTGATAGATTGTTGATCTTCTTCTTGAGTAGATTCTTCATCAGTAGCTTGTTGTACTAATTCCGAATTAGTAACTGCTTCAGTGGAGTTAGATCTAGCAGTGTCTGGAGCGTATTCTGAATCTTCAGTCTGAATTTGCTGAACTTGTGGAGAGTCTATTTACCCAGTACGCATGGTGTACATAGATCAGACTTTGAGTAATTTAGAATAGGCAACCCTCGAACAAGTTTCTTGGTAGAGATCTTGTTGATTTGCTTCATATTGGTATGGCCTAGCTTTCTGTGCCATTGATTTGCTTCATCTTGTACTGATATTAAACACTGTGATCTTTCTTGATTCACATCCAAAAGGTAGATATTTCCATGTCTTCGTCCAGTAAAAGATTGAGTAAAGTCTTTACTGATTCCAGAGCACGTTTCTTCCTGGAAGTTGATCTTGAAACCAGTATCGCACAACTGACTTATGCTAAGCAAGTTGTAATTTAATCCTTCAACTAAGGAAACATTATTGATTGACAAACTTCCAATCTTTACTGTTCCTCGACCAGTAATTCTTCCTTTGTTGTTACCACCAAAGGAAACTTTTCCTCCGTCTATCTGGACAAGTTTTATGAAGCAGCTTGAGTCTCCTGTCATGTGTCTTGAGCAGCCACTATCAAGATACCATTTAATCTTCTTTTTGATAGTAACCTGCAATTAACACGAATTCAAGCTCTTTTTGGTACCCATACCATCTTGGGTCCAAAAGTGTTAGAACAATAGACAGTCTTAGCCCAGCTCTTTTTGACAGGTCTCCAAACCAAATGACATTCTTTTTCAAAATGTTCTAAGCTTTTACACTTGGAACATCTCAACGCATTTCTGCCAACAGGTTTTACAAAAACTTTCTGGAAATGATTTTTATAAGCAGTTCTAGCTGGTCTCTGTTTAATTCTTTCTTTAACCTTCGGAAAATCAATTAGTGGAATAGTTTCAGAAGTCATACCAAGACCTAATTTATCAAAGTATGGTCTTTGTATTGAAAGAATCTTATCCAACTTTTCAGAACCATTTGAAAATCTTTTTGATATATTAGTGATATCATTTTTCAAAAGATTATTTTCATTTGAAATAATGTCTGAGTTTTCTTTCACAGCAACAAAATCTTCTTCCAGCTTTTCAAACTTTTCTTTCAAAAGTTTATCCTATTGTTTCAATGTAGAATTTTCCCTTTTTAATTCGGAGATCCTCTTAAGAGAGGTTTTCAGGCTAAGACAAAGTTCATCAATATATTTAGAAACTTTAACATGAATTTTCAGGTTACCAACCTCGAGTTCGCTGTCTGAGTCTATGTCTGAATCAAGGTCTGAGTCTGAGTCTGATTTTGCCATCAAACAGATATTAGCATAATCATCGTCACTTTCTTCACATTCAGTATCACTCCAAGTCTCTGCTTTGAGTGCCTTCCTGTTTTTCTCAGTCTTTCCTTTTCTCTTCTTTAACAGAGGACAGTTGGGTCTGATGTGTCCCTTTTTCTTGCATTCAAAGCAAGTCACTTCTTTGTTAGAATCATCTTCCTCTGTTGACCTGTTTTGAAACCTTTGAGAATTTTGTTTCTTCCAATTGAATTTCCTTCCTTTTCTGTTCAACTTTCTGAATCTCTTTATCATGAGTGCCAATTCTTCATCATCTAGATCTTCTTCAGAGTCTGTAACATCAAAATAGTCATTAGACTTTAAGGCAATAGATTTCTTACCTTTTGATTCTTCCTCTTCGTTGGTCTGTTCCACTTCATAGGATTGAAGAGTCCCAACTAGTTTGTCTACAGAGAGTGGAGCAATCCTCTGTGTCTCTCTTATTGAGGTTTTTATGTAATTCCAGTCTTTTGAGAGTCCTCGAAGGAGTTTGTTGACCTTCATATGTCCTGAGATTGGATATCCCTGATATTCAAGACCATTCACAATTTCAGTAAAGCGACTAAACATGTCAGTTATTGATTCTCCTGATCTCATTTTGAAGACTTCATATTGTCCCAAAAGAATGTTGATCCTCGTTTCTTTCATACGATCAGTTCCTTCATAGGTAATGTGAAGCCTATCCCAGACTTCTTTTGCTGTATCACAAGAAGATATTATGTTATACTCAGTAGGGGATAAAGCACAATATAAAGAGTAAATAGCTTTGGCGTCAAGAGTCTGTCTCTTGGTGATTTCTTCTTGAGTCAGAAGAGTAGGAACAGCAGTTTCTTTTCCTCTCTCTGATTCTGATGCAGCAGCAGGAATGATTCCCTTATCAACCACTTCCCATTCCAAAGGATCTTTTGATCTTAGGAATGCCTTCATCTTATTTTTCCATATGCTGTAGTCTTTTCCATCAAAGTATGGAGGTTTGGTATTGCTTTGACCTTCAACCAACCATGTAGGCAACATACTAGCCATAGATCTTTTACTTAGAAGTAAAGACACTTCTTATAAGCAAGTACACGAGCTCTGATACCAATTGTTAGGACTAGAATTAGCACCTAGAGGGGGGTGAATAAGTGTTTAAAGCAATTTTAACAATTTAATCCGAATGGGAGATTAATAAATTAAAACCAACAATTGCAGCAAATGAAAGCAGTTAATGATAAAAGGATTAGGGATAGAGAATCAAGACTCCAGATTTATAGTGGTTCGGCTTAGACCAAGCCTACGTCCACTCTCCCGCACGGACAGCCCTTCTGGCTGGATTTCACTAAGAATCAATAAGAGTGATTACAGTCTCACGCTCTTGAGTCCACAGTGTAGAAAACTCTACTACACTTCCTCAAGGTCTCACTACAATATGATCTCTCTTTTGATTACATATATCGCTTAAAGAATGATATCGCAAAATAGAAAAAGGAGATTCAGATTTTGGAATTCTTCTATCCGCACCCTTCAACAACTAGAGCATCTCTCTTATATACTTCTTCATGCCTTCCATACCGTTGGCACCTTCCAAAGAAGTTCTTCCAATCAACCCGTTGGACAAAATCAATTAGAGAGATCTCGAGCTCTTTAAGGTAAGTGTTGGTAGCCCATCAATCCTGCTCGCCCATACAATCAGGATCTCGGTTTCCATAAGTAGATCCTTCCTAAAATAAGTTGCGAAATCTTTAGAGAATCTATACATATTCGAATACGAAAGTTAGATCTTCTAGTGTTGAATCCAGTAGAAGGATATTCTCTAGCCGTTAGAATAAATATCATATAAGATCAGAATAATCGTTGGTCTGGAAACTGTCCATGAGAGTAGACTTTGAAATATGAGTCTTGAGTCTTGCTAGCTTCAGACTTTAATCTTCAGACTTTGTCAATAGAGTCTGTAAGTCTTCAGACTAGACTGATGAAAATGTTTTGTCAACTTCAAAATACTTTAAGAGAATTTATCCAACAGCAACGACCCGACGTCTGGCATGCAGAGGTGCTGCAACAGGGGAGCCGGCGACAGAGGCGAGCTGCTGTGGCATCGAGCAGAGAGCAGGTTGCTGGTGGAGCGGCGTCGGCAGGGCTACGCGGAGACGAGGCGAAACTTCATACGGAGAGCAGCGCAGGCGAGGGCTGCTGGGCGTCGAAGAAGCGCGATGGCTCAACGATCGATTCTAGCGTTGCGGAAGAGTGCTTGTGCAAAGGTCCGACAGAGGGAAGCAACAGACCAGCAATGGTGGTGGCCGACAGCTAAGCTGCCCGCGGTGAAGCTTGGCACGAAGCCGCAGCGCGGTGCTCGTGGACGAGCGCGACGCCATGCAGCGGCCGATGTAGCGAAGCCCTCAAGCAGTTGCGGGGCGAAGCGCGACAAAGATGAACAGTCTCTCTGCTTCTCTGCTTCTTTGCTTTTCTACTTTTTCCTTTTTTTTCCCTCTACTCTCACATCACTTTCTCTCCTATAGCTGTCTTCTTTTGCTGACCTCCCATTTTCTCAAAAACTTTTCCTTCCTTTTCTTTTATTGTTTTTCCTCAGCAGGTTTTCTTCCTTTTTTGTGTTTCTCAAGAACTTTTCCTTCCATAACGGTTCAGTTCCAATTCCAATTCCTAGAAAAAAGGAACCGAGAACCAAAACCGGTTCCTTTAGAACCAAGAACCGAACCGGACCCTCCGGTGCGGCTCTCCGATTCTTGGTTCTATCCGGGAACTGCGCTCACCCCTATCTGTTACCCCCAAAACTTAGCTAAAAAGATGAGACTTTTTCTCACACTTATAAACCGACCACCAACTATTTCCATAATCGATATAGAATAACCTTAACACCTAAATGATAGATACGTTGGATTTGCACAAATCCACTCAATGGTTGATACTTGTTATCCACAAGCCCACATAGCAGAAATTTTCAGAGTTTCTATCTCCTCTATCTCCTCTCTCTCTCTCTCTCTCTCTCTCTCTCTCTCTCTCTCTTCCCCATCGTAGAGACTGAAGAAGAATGTCCAACGCCGATCATGATTCTACCCCCTCTCTTGATCTCTTCCACAACACCCTCAATGATTGATTCCAAGTCTCGTCAAGCTCCTAGGAAGTTAGTGGATCGTCCGATCGAGAGTCTCAGAAGCTTCACTTCCTCGATTCCGAATTTTGAAGCCTCCGAAGACACCCGTTCTCACGGCAACGACAAACGTCTTCGCTTACGAGTTCAGGCCACTATGGCCACAAGCTTGAAGCTCAAGTGGCCATCACCATGTGTCACACTCCCGCCCCACCTCTGTACGAGAGCATGATCCAACGGGTCAAAATCGACGTCCCAGGCATGTCGATCATCCCAAAAATATTTTATCTTTGATTAAGCACATGCAAAACTATTCTAGACAAGATGCTGAGATTAGAAGCATGTGTACAATATCTAAGATATGCCTGTGTTTACACTCTGCTCGACCATGTTGTTAGGAAGTTCTTGGACAAGAACGATGAATAGTAGTACCGTTCTGAGAAAGAATTTTAAGGAACTCTCTGTCCTTATATTCCATGGCATTATTAGTACGAAAAACCTTGATATCTCGAGAAAATTGCGTTTTGATCATGGCAACAAAATTACCATAGATATGGGTAAGTCCAAATCGATATTTCATGAGATAAAGCCATGTATCATGTGAATAATCATCAACAAAAACCACAAAATAACGAAAACCTCCCATAGTGGGAGTAGGAGATGGTCCCCAAATATCCGAATGAATTAGATCAAAGGAAACATAAGAGATAGATTCACTAATATTGAACGGTAAAGCATGATGTTTTCCTAATTTACAAGGTAGACAATCAAAGGTTTTATTGTCAACAGAACCTAGATGACCACTTGAAAGCAAAGGAATTAATCGAGAAAAAGAAAGATGACCTAAACGAGAATGCCAAGTTTCAGATGAAACTGTAACAGCACAACCAGTGAAGGAGTTGGGAAGTTTTAAGGAAACAAGCTCAAACAACCGTCCCACTTTACGGCATTTCCCAATTGTATGTCACGTCCATGGATCTAGCACATGACAACCATTCGAAGAGAAATGAATGTCAAAACCAAGCTCACATAGCTTACCCACAAATATCAAGTTTAAAGAAAGTTTGGGAACCATAAATGTATTGGGTAAGGACAAGGTTGACATTGAAACATTCTTTATATGACTAACTACCATCTGAGAGTTATCAGCTATGTGAATAATAGGTGCTTGTGAAGTGTATGATTTTGACTTAAATAAATTGGAATGAGAATTCATGTGATTACAACACACGGAATCAAAGAACCATGAATCAGGAGTACCTGAAGTAACTGACAGAGTAGAAGGGCTAGAAGTACCAGTTTCTCGAAGAATGGAACGAACTGTGGACTGAAAATCATCTAAAGATAGCACGACAAAAGAACTGTTAGAGGAATCCTCTAAGGCAGAAGCAGCAGTGGATGGGCGGCATGTAGGCGAACCTCTAAAAAGGGATCGATTGTTTGTTCGTGTAGGTTGCTTAGATTGTAATTGATAACAATTTGATACACAATGACCAAGTCGGTGACAGTGCGTACAATAAGGTTTACGCCATGAGGATGAGCTAGAAGTGACAAGCACTGCATCTGTAGGAGTGGAAACCAGTGGAGTAGCACATTGTGCCTTTAAAGTCGCAAGGCGAGTTTCCTCAATTAATAGTTCCGAAACAACTACCTCAATATGAGGTAAAGGATTCCAATGCAAAAGTGAGGCTCGCATAGGTTCATACTCATCATTGAGAGCCATCAAAAATTGCATAATCCGCATACAATCACAATATTCAGCAAAATTACGAGCATCAGCAATCGAATCCCTTGTTGGTTTAGATAAAGCGAGCTAGTCCCATATAGCATGCATTGAAGAAAGAAAGTCATTAATAGACTAACTTGTCTCCTGACACATGTGATGTAAGTTCCCTAACAATTGATATTGATGAGCAATGTCTGATGTGGAAAAACGACTAGCAAGAAGATCCCAAGCTTCCCTTGCTGTATTTAGACAACTGAACTGAAGTTTGATAGATGGAATCAAAGTGTTTCGAAACCACGTGAGTATCTGGTGATTCTTGCTCTCCCACTCCTCTAATCGTTCAACAAATGTATCATCATCCTCTTCAAGAACCTGACTAGGCTCGCGAAGACTTCCAGTGACATAACACCAGAGCTTACATCACCTTAGAAAACTAGACATTTCTTGAGTCCATAAAATATAATTTGATCCATTTAGGATGGTCTGAATGGGTATTGAGACTTCTAACTTATCCATGATAGGCAATTTACTAGTAAATTCAACAGATTCTTTAATGAATTTGAGAAAAATTGATACTTGTAGAGCTTATATGAAGAAAATAAGGCTGAAAATAGATTGAGGACGTCAAAATAGCTCAAGAACCAGTCTGGAAATGCCAAGAACCGGTCGGAATCGAGTTGAACCGATTGGAAAATCAAGCAAACCGACCAGAAACTAGACAAACTGGTCGGAATTTTGCCAAACCGATCGGAAAACACCGAGAACCAGTCTAAATTAAGCTAAATGGGTTGGAAAACCCCGCGAAGCAATCTGAATTGAGCCGAACCGATCAAGTCAACGTCGGTCAACGACAATCAACAGCTATTGGTGACGAAGAATGACATGGCGCTAACGTCACTACTTGAGCACGGAGCACATGCGAGAACACGGAGCACATGCGAGGATGACATCAGCGCTGACGTCACTGCTACACACACAGATCATGTGCAAAGCTATGGCGTGTGGATCTCACGCGCAAAGGGTTTGGCCAGCGCGTGAAAGCACATGGCTGACTTTCTGACGATGGTCTTTGCTGTAGTGTGTGGATCTCACGCACATAGGGTTTGGGCAGCGTGTGAGGGCACATGGCTGACTTTTCGACGACAGTCATTGCTATTCTGGACTCACCAAAGAATGTAGAACCTGTCTATGGTGGTTTTTAGTTGGAAATTCTAAGGATTGTCTTTGAAGGTTCCACCTACAGTTGACGGCGTCGGTGGTCCCATAGCGCGGTGAAGCGTGGTGGCGCGTGCGACTTCTCTCCGTGGCAAATGACAAATTTTCAAGGTGCTGCAACAATGGTGACCACTTCCTCAAACAAAACCTCGCTCTAATATCATTATAGAATAAAGTGGAAGAATGAATTTTTATATATTTCAATGTGTGTAATACTGATAATACAAGAGCCTATTTATAAACTATTCTAGACAACCATCTAAAATAATAAAATATTACAATATCAAAATGAAATCAATTATAATCAAGGCAGATAAATATCTCTAACATAACAAGCAACGGTCAATCTCATTTTTTCAGACTTTTCCCGAAACTTTCAAGACATTTAAGGTACTGCATGGTAAAATTTTTGTTTCTCAATTTCTCTGTTCCCCGGAACAGAGAAATTGGAGAAACCCGTTTGATAACGCAAACTGATTTCTCTATTTTTGAAACTGATTTATGTTTCAGAAATTGTTTTGGAGGAGAAATGAGAAGCTAAAAATTTTAGCTTCTCTATTTCTGAAGTAGAAATAGAAATTATTTCTCCACTTCTTCCTTCCAGACATCGACTCCTCACTATCGTGCTTTCCCATTCCTTCTCCTCACCACAACACAAAAAACCCTAGCGACTCTGAATCCGCTCATCTCGTCGTCGCCGCTCATCTCGACCGACCAATTTGCTCCGGTCATCCCGTCGGACCCGCCTCGTCCGTTCGTGTCCCCAGTCGCGCTCCAGTCGCCATCGCCCAGTAGCCGTCATCGTCGCCCAACTCCAGTAGCGTCGTCATCGCCCCATCTCCAGTCGCCATCGTCCAGCTCCTCTACAGTCGCCGTCGCCGTCGCCCAGCTCCTCTCCAGTCGCCGTCGCCCAGCTCCTCTTTAGTCGCCCTCGCCGTCACCCAGCGAGGTTCGTTCTAGGTCCTCGCTTTCACACTTACACCACGCTCTTCTTCTTTTATAGCATTTGATTTAGATACTGGGCAAAATCGCATTCGTTGTTGCTTCTCAATTTAGAATCTTGATTCTATTTCTCCTCCCTAGTTCTGTGCGAAGACAAAAGTCATTTCCAAGAAGCGGAGGTTGTTTTGGATTCATTTTGGATCTTGCTCTGTTTTGATCTGCTCCAGTGGGATTATGTATGTCGGACAAAGTTGCTCCTTTTTTTTTTTATCTGTTTTAGTTTTTTGTTGCTCCGTGTTCATTGATTTCTTCCTATTTTTACGCTCTATTCGGGAATATTCCTCTATAGATGTGTTCCTGCTTTCTTTAAGGTTTGGCTGTATAGGCTGCGAATATTCTGGAATTGAGATGGTGTGGATGTAGGACCATCTCTTGTTTTTTTCTGTTTGTGTCTGTGGATCTCTTCTATGCCGTCTTGGTGATAGTTGAGTTATGGCATTTTCTCCGTGGTTATAGTTTTGGGTTTTAGCTATCTGAGCGGGCTGAAATTTAAGCGATTTGGTGTTTTTGCTTATCTCCGATGAAGCCACAAAGAGTTTTACGGAATCCTTTCTGTCCCCAAGACAAAACGTTCATTTCTTAGTCAATTTACGGTATGCTACGAAGGCAGGTTGATGTACTGCACTAAATAAATTGATGAATAAGTTCTGTTGGTTTTGCGGACATTACTTATATGGGTTTTACTTGTGCATATACTTATGTGGGAGGTAGTTTGTTGGGCATGCTTTTACATTTGTGACAACTGAGCGATGAGAATCCACAGGTTGAGATCATCGTTTCAATGTGTATTTCTAAGAGATGCGCTTTCCTTTTGTTTGCTTTCAGAACTGATGTTTGGTATCTTGTTGGTTAGGACGCTTCTTCACTGAATCTTGGTCTTGATTTCGTCTCTGACATATATTAATCAAAGGAATCTTATTTGAAAGAGATAAGAGCCATATAATTGGGGGAGAACATGACAGCTAGTGCAGCTCCTAAAGTTCGGCTTGTTAGGACTAATGACATGACACCTAGGATGAAGGTATAGGCCGAAATTTAATCAATGACGCAGACATGAGAAATATAACTAAAAAAATACACCATGCAAGGATGTAAGGATAATTGGAAGATGGTAAATTTTTTTGATTTGTGCAAGGGCTTTTCCAGTAGAGGATTGGTGGTATTTATAGTAATTGTGTCATAATTGTTCTTGAAGTTACTCGTCGCCATTCACCTAACTGGAACAAGAATGATTTAGCTTGATCTTTCATAAAAAAAACTGACTAGAAAATGTTATGAAATAGATAGGTGAAAGCTACAGTTTGGTGTCTTGGAACAAAAGACTCCGACAGCAATAAAATTGATTTTTGAACTCCTGGATCAACATGAATTGATAAAGATTTATGCCATTTTCTTCTTTCTTCCAAAACTTTGCCAAGATCAATCTACGACAGCAATGCAACAAGATTAGAAATCACATGGCAATGATCTTTCACCTATGACCCATCAAGAAAATCGGCCATGAGAAATGTCGGGTGTTACATAAAGTCATTGAGATTTCTTTCGCTGACTGTGCTTGCTGGCTTTGGAAGGAATTGAGAGATTTCTCATTGAAATGTTGCTGGCTCCTAGTCGGTTCTCACTATTGTATCATAAATTTCACCATTTAGCTTCTAATAATCTTATGTAACTGTTTTTCTTGTTATTTGTTATTCTTTAACTTCTAATTTCAGCTTATCCTTCATGATGTGCTTGTTAATCACAAGCTTTTGTTTTTGAATTGGTGCATCATCTGATATATTTCATTGAATAATGATTCAGTTAAGGTTAAATGGCACCCCACAAAGAAGCATTTATAGCAAAGTGGACTGAGCCTTTGACCAATGTGCTTATAAGTTTGTTGGTGGAAGAGGTGAAAAAGGGAAATCGCCCCTCCTGTACCTACAACAAAGTAGGGTGGAATAACATACATGTCGAGTTCAATAAACAAACAGAACTCCACTATAATGTAATTCAATTGAAAAATAGGGTGAACAAACTAAAGAAGCAATATAGTAGTTTTAAGAAGCTTCTTTCACAATCTGGATTTGGATGGGATAATGTCAACAAAACAGTTACTGTGGAGGATTCAAGTGTATGGGATTCTCATATCAAGGTATCACTTTACTTGATTCATTTTTTCTTATTGTGGGTATAAGTTTCAATTATATTGTTCATGTATGTCATTTCTATGAAATTTGCAGGGTAATATTGAATGGGCTAAATTCAAGAATGATGGGTTTCCTCAGTATCCAGACCTCTGTATTGTGTTTGGTGATACATATGCTACTGGGCAGCATGCTGCAGGAAATGCAGAAGAAAATGCAGAAGAGTATGTGGTGTCGGATGGAAAAGACAATGTTGTTAATGGCGACAATGGTGGTGGTGCTACAATAGGTGATGCGGAGGAATTTAATGAAAACTATGTTGATACGGGAGTCCTTCCATCTGACGCGACTCCCACCCCAGTTCGTGAGAAACACAAGTTGGATAGGACTCCAAATTCCAAGAGGAGAAGAAAGAGTAACAGCCATGATCTTGGTGTCACCATGAAAGCCATTCAAGAAATGATCAAATCAAGGACCGCCCAATCAACAAGTGGCTCCATAACCTCAGAGGCCCCATCTTCTGTAGCCCCACCTCCTGTAGACCCCTACTTCACAGCAATTGTGGTCGCCGTTCTAAATGGCATGCCTGAGTTGGAGCAAGATCTTTATAATAAGGCTGTGAACCAGGCATGCCTTAATGCCAATTGGAGAGAGGCTTTCATGATTGCTCTACCTGAAAGGAGACGTGGACTTATTGAGTCTCTTTGAGTAGTTATTAAGAAACATGCTATAGATTTCTATTTTGCTTAATTTCATTTCATGACTTATTTATTTGAGACTTTGTTTGTTTATGTTTTTATGTTGCAATTATGATGACATTATTGCTATTGTGGATTACTATTGGAGTCCTTATCTAATGGGTTTATATTCTTATTTTGTGTGATGATATAGGTAATATGGATGAAGGTGAAAGTAGAATGTCTAATGATCAAGTAGCATCAATTGAATCAATTGGACAGGATTTTGATGATTATGATATTGATATACTGATAGCATGGTTAGCCACTGTTGCAGTGGATATGTCCATGCACATGAGAGAACCTATTAGGGACAGCTCATTATCAGGACCGCAATGGATAAGGGAGGTTCTTCATGGGCATTCCGATAGAATATATGAAGCTTTTAGAATGGAGAGACATGTCTTTCTCAATCTTTGTGATCTAATGAAGGAAAAAGGTTGGTTGGAAGATAGCCGATATATTGGGATAGATGAACAAATCGGGATTTTCTTATCTATGATTTGTCACAATAACTCAAATAGAGATCTATGTGAGAGATTCCAATGATCGGGACAAACTATAAGCAAATACTTCACTAAAGTATTGCAAGCAGTTCTCAAATTGGCAAAAGAGGTTATCATACCACCATCCTTTGATGTTGTACCACAAGAGATTCTTATGAATCCTAACCATAAACGTTATTTCAAGGTAATTCTCAAATATTTATTTACATTATCAATTTTATTTTGTTGATAATCTTGTATAATATTAGTTTTTGATAAAATGACAGGATTGTATAGGCACCATTGATGGCACCCATATTCATGCTTTTGTACCTGTGGCGAAGCAAATCCCATTTAGAGGTAGGAAATGCATCACCACTCAGAATGTGTTGTGCGTTTGTTCATTTGATATGAAATTTACTTTTGTATATGCTGGTTGGGAAGGCTTTGCCAACGATTGTCGAGTGCTTGCAGCAGCACTCGAGACTCCTCGCTTGGAATTTCCTTTGCCGCCACCAGGTATTTGCTTGTCCTTTAAGGAATAATTTTCTTTATGATCATATTTATAATTACAAATTATGACCAATGTATGAATACATTGTTGTAGGCAAATACTATGTCGTGGATTCTGGTTATGCAGCAATTCCTGGATTTTTAACTCATTTTAAACGTGAACGGTATCATTTAAATGATTATAGGGGTGCAACGAGACGGCCAACAACTGCAAGAGAATTGTTCAACTGTAGGCATTCTTCTCTAAGGAATGTCATTGAAAGATCATTTGGGGCATTGAAGAATCGCTTTTGCATTTTGAGGCACATGCCCCCATTTGCAATTCGAAAGCAAACACATGTTGTAATTGCATGTTGTGCCATCCATAATTACATTCGTGATCAAGACAAGATGGATAGGAACTTTTCCCTATATGGAGATCCGCAATACTTGTCTGAACCTACGCAAGATGAGCTTACAAACGATACATTGACCGGGGAGGGAAACCAAATGAACACGCTTAAGAAATCCATTGCCAACAAAATGGCAAGGGATAATAATATGCCGGAAATTCCATGAAATTGTATCTTCAGCTTTTGTAATGTATTAGTATTATTTCGACTATTATTTTGTATTTGAGGATTTTTTATGTTGTTGTTTAATCAATTTTTATTTTTAGCACAACTTCCATTTTATTAATTTTGAATCTCTCGCAAATTGCGCCTTCCTCCATATCAACTAGTACCTACCATAAAATCACTTCGTTCGCCAATTGGCCTGATGTTGTGGTTGAAGATTTCATTCTATGGTTTTGTGTATATTAATGGGTCATCTGTGACCTTTTGAACACCCAATCCTCCTGTAACTCACACATAGGAAAGTAACTGAAGATCACACATGTATGTCCTCCTGAAGTGGTCTCAAAAGAATGCAAAAGTGTAGTGACTTGAACTCGAATCTTGAATGAGGAGAATAAATACATTCACTAATTGCATATTAGCATTTGAAAATACCAAATCTTTTTTAGTTTGCATATTAGCATTTTTTATACTAATCACTAGCTTTTATTTACATAAATTGCTAATGTTTTGAAGTTCCTAACTACTCTATCGAATTACCAATATAAATTAAAGTGATTTACCAACTTTTATCAAATTAAATTACCATCACAAGCACCAAGAAGAGTGAGGTAAAAGGATGGGGACAACATGATTCATAGAAATAGAAATTTTTTTTCTGTTATCAAACGGATTTCTATTTCAGAAATAGAAATTTTGAGTCGTTATCAAACAGGTTTCTTTACTCAGAAACTTGGCTGGGGAATAGAAATTGAGAAATTGATTTCTGGCCAGAAATCAATTTCTGTTTCAGAAATTTTGTCATGCGCTACCTAAGTTTGCCGACAATCAAATAATTCTAGGGCTCATTGGCACCTTATTCTTTAAAAGAAGTACAACCATACATCAATCCAACATCATGCCTCGTCATTGATGATATAATGTTCGGGTGGTATGTATTTACTTACTCAAGATTTGGGGAAAAAAATTCAAGCGCCCTCATGTTTGAACAATGCTTTTTAGGTTGTGAGGTCTGATTGCACCAAGACTCCCATTCCGCATTAACTGCGCAAATTGCCGGTTTGCCCTCTCGTTTGGATGGCAGGCATCAAAGAACACGTACTTCTCCGGATGGTGGCATAATGAAAATTTGTTCATTCCTCTCTTCCCTCCACAGGTCAAATTTGCCCTATAATGACCCGAACCACAACACGTGGTCTCCGCTTCCTTAAAACCTAAATCAATTTCACAAATTACAAATAAGGACTTCTATTTAGTGCACAAGCGATATAAAAGAAGTGCAAAAGCCCACAGGTGGTGTAGGAGCAATGATGCTTAAACTCAAGCAAAATTAAAGTGCAAAGAGCATAAACGACTCACCATAGTTTGATGGGTATTGGATTCTCTCACGGGCTGAAGTATACAAATCGAAGGAGTACTCGAATCCTTGAAGTTGAGTCCCCCCAGCTTAGTGAGAACTGAAGTCAGAGCAATGCTGTGAAGCTTTGCGAGCTTGCTGGCTTCACTTAAGCAAGATCCATCTGGGGTCAGTGGTCTCATGCCTGGCACACAGCCAATTGGCCCTACTCCAATCATTGCGAATTTTCTTCCTCCTACTTTGTGTATTCCCTGGAAAGAAAAACCAGAAAGCCATATCACCCCCTCGGAATGCCACGGCAATTGACAGATGTTTTGCAAGTCTAATTTTGGTAAGGCCAAAACAACAAAGTTCCCTTGCAAACACATACTATCTAGTGCGTATGTAGACCTTTATGATCGCTTAGAGATGGACTAATCGTGATCCACTCAGATGCCACCTGACTATTAGATAAAAAGGCACCAAAAGCATGATTCTACACCTGTGCGACGCGCATTGCTATATAACATATAATTAGCTGAGTGATCCTACAAATTTTTATTGAATATCAAATCACGGGCTAGAGATTTAAACGACTATTTAAAAATTATCACCATCTCTAAGAGCAATATCTTTAAGGGTCGGCATCTCCTGTTCATATGTCAATTTGGATTATATACTCGTGTTTCATTGCGTCATGGCAACATGTCTCTACTAAACATGTTAAAATATTTTGTATTTCAAACTCGAGCCTTTTTCAAATTTGCCAATTTACATCAGATTTGATATATAAATCTGTCGAATTTGTCGCTTTGTGCCCAGAAATTGCAAAGAAATCACAAGGTCCATAAGATCTTTTTTTAAGTGAGACCAGAAAAGACTTTTCGGAGACCGGGTAAATATTGGAATTCTCGTCGGCTTCGTATCTTGAGCACAGTGGTGATGTTTCCAATCACCATCCCCACAACATAGCTGGTTAATAGAGGAGGGGCATGAAGTAATCAATAATCATTGCTTCTGATGTTGATCAAGTAAACGCCCTCCTTAATTATCCCTTCGCCTTCTCGCTCCCATCTCCTTCCTCAGCTTCTTCTCTAGCTGCTCACGCTGCTTCAGCTGCGTCTGCAAAGCCACCACCTGTGATATGTCGACAACAACAAACTCATTCCTTTCCTAGCTTTCTTGCAGGCTCAAGAGGTGGAAATATTCATGTCGAATAAAGCTTCGAGCCAAAAAAAAAAAAATAGATAGATAAATAACAAAGCATACAGATCCTTTATAAGTGTCGACCAAAGCACCAGCTCCACCGGATGCGAAATTCGCCCCTCCCATGAATTTGCCGTCTTTTATTCGGAGATATGGTGGCATAAGCGGCAGCTTTGCGTATTCAGCTGCATGACCAAAGAAAAAGAAAACAAAGTAGAACAGTAAATGAATTGAGCAGTAACTGAGTCACCCGAAAAACTAATAAGAAAAAACAAGTTACCGATGAAATAGACGATCAAACGACGGTCCGAGATTTTGCCGGTGGGATGGTGGAAAAACGTCTCGCCATAAGGGGGAAAACTCACTCTATAATCCGTGGTGGTGTTTAGATAGGTGTCGGTCCCTGCGTCATTGAGGGAGTCGCCGAGGATGAGCAGAGCGACGCCTTGCCGAGATTGATCGCCGCAGTGAGTGGAGACGAAGAGGCTGGCGAGAACGGTGAAGAGAACGATGTGGAGAGCCAGAGTCGACATGATGACTACGCCCCTGTGCTGGATGATGTTCGTCCTCTGAAGCGTGGTGATCGCAGTATTTGCCACGAAGGCTTCTCTTCATGCATGTACCAGCACTTGTGGAAGTCGTAATTGGCAGCGCCTGCTTGAAAATAGGAGATACCATGGCCGTAGGTTCGTGTCTTAAGATGCAAGAGGTGATTCGCATAAATCGTAAGCCTCGGTTGCGTCTTTGAAAACAACCGGTTACGTAGTGAATCTCAATACGTCAGTACTCGTACATGTTTTCTCATGCAGAAGTACCATTGATTTTCTCTTACGGGGAATCCGCCTGAAAAAGTCGAAGTCCAACACGGTGCTTTTACCTTTCTCATTCCACTTTTGGCTAGCGAGTTCGACACTTGAACGCACGAGGCTTTCGTCGAGGAGACAGCGCTCTTAACCAATTTGTAACCGCTTTTACTACTTAAGACAGAAGCCCGCTTCACTAAATCATGTGCTTATACGACTCAAAACGGATTATTCTAGCACAATCTCGGGGTAGCGTTACCCAGACCTTAATCGCATTACTAACATCATGAAATGTGTTGTGTCTATTTAAGGTTGCACGAGACTTATCTACCAGCATAACAGATATTGCAGGCAAACGATAAGCACCCTTACTCTGGCTCTGATGCCACTAATGACGGCCCTACTCGGACCCATCTGCGGCGCTTTTTTATTACAACTAATTGGCGTCAAACTAATCTAAAACGCCTTGTGCGAGTCAGAGGTTGTGTAGCAATTATTCATCGATGAGACGGCTCGTGCACCCGCGACGTGGAATCCAAAGAAATTTCTAACGGCCAACACCATCATAATCGACATAATATGTTGTATCATTCATGGTCAAAACGAGTGCATTGTCCAAACGCGTACCCAATTTTTGTATGGAGCGACATCCGTAACAAGAAAGGGGGGTCTTTGGATCTTTTGATGATGAACGGACCGGTGGGGAAGTCCCCGGCCGGCCCATACCATGTGTTGTTTTGTGGCAATCCGGCAGGTCCAATGACTGCACCACATGCCGACAACATTCTTACCCAATTATGCAAAAAGGTCTCTCGCAGTCTATCAAGGATCATCCATACCCCAGCTCTTGGCATAATCTTAGATGAACATCTAAACTCTTAACGATTCACCATTTTTGTTGAGTCACGGTAGCTCGTTACCCCACGTCTATAGTCTAGTCTGGTCAAATGCCATTTTCTAAGCGCCAAGGCGGGCTTGGGCCCGGGCTCTGTCCATCTTGACAACGAACAACTGATCAAGCTCGCACAGAATTTAATGGGCTGTGTAATGAAATCCATCGACATTGCAGTACCCTTCCATCTTTGGTCTTTTGTCTTAACCATCAAATACAATGAGACAGATTATTGATATTTCACTTTAAACCTCCCGGGAAACGTGATACCTATGTCTTGTCGCCCCAAATGGAACTTAAAACATAGAATCGAGTGATAAATCGGTCCAATTGGTTCAACTATCAGCTTAAGTACCTTTATTGCCTCAATGGTCCAAGAAAAGGTTCAAGTTCGCCCCAGTTTGAAGAACTCTTCCATATTATATGGCTCGGTCACGCTTGAACTCCCGTTCCACATCAATCGGGCAAACTGTCGATTTGCCCTCTCGGTCAGATGGTTATCAAAGAAAAGGAATTTCTCAGGACGGCGGCACAACAAATATTCTTTCACTTCTCTCTTGCCCTCCGCAACTTGGGTTCGCCCTATATGGACCCAAACCGCAGCATGCCATTTTCGCCTCGTTGAAGCCTAAAATCAATTTCAGAGAGAAAAGATTCCATCGACCTTTCATTGTCCATAGAAAGATGTAAGCCTTACCGACCATATTTCGATGGGTTTCGGATTCTGTCCCGGGCTGAAGTGTAGAAGTCGAAGTAGGAGCACTTGAATCCTTGTAGCTAAGCCTCTAGCTTCTTGAGAACTGATATGAGAGCTCCATTGTGGAGCTTTGCAAGCTCGTTGGCAATCCTCAAGCACGAACCATTCCCGGTTGTTTTTCTCATGGATGGCAGACATCCAATATTTCTTATCCCAATCATTCCAAATTTCCTCCCTTCAACTTTATAGATTCCCAAGACAAAAGAAGAATTCAGATACTACTCATAGGCCATCACCCTCAACAACGTTGTGACCATCAATTAAGGTTAATTAAGCCCAAATTAGAGGGAAGAATTACACATGCTGAAGCCGGACACGGTGATGATGTTTCCGATCACTGTCCCTACGTATTCTTTTATCGAAGAGGACTGAAAAAGGGTGGAATTGCGATAAATCGGCATCAAATAATCGTTGTTTCCGACGCTAATCAAATAAACAGCCCCCGAAATTACTCTCTTGCCTCCTCATTCCCCCAATCTCTTGCTTAGCTTCTTCTCTAGCTTCTCGAACTGCTTTAGTTGCATCATGAAACTTACCACCTAAAGAAAAGATTTACATTAAATAAGGACTTGTGTCAGTAATTAGAAAAGAGATGAACCAATTACATACAAATCCTTCGTAAGTGTCGATCAAAGAACCAGCTCCAGCAGACGCGAAATTCGCCCCTCCCATGAATTCATCATCTTTCATTTGGAGATATGGCAGGATCAGCAGCAGCTTTGCATACTCAGCTGCATCATGGAAATGGGTAAAGAAAACCGTTCTTGAAACCGAATGAAAACGAACACTTCGAACACAAGTTAAAAGAAAAAGTTAACCGATAAAATCAGCGATAAGACGGCCGTCGGAGAATCTGTCGGACTCTATAGGGAAAGGAGTTGGCTCTGAAGCTGGCAGTGGTGTTGATGTGGTTGTTGGTTCCTGGCATTCCTGCATCATTGATGGAGTCCCCGAAGAAGAACCGAGCGACATTTCTTGGTGGTGGATTGCCGCAGCGAATCGAGATGAAAAGGCTTGCGAGCATGGGCGAGAAAATTGCTTTGAGAATTGGAGTCTAACATGATGATCTTGGTCGGACAGTGTTTCCAAGTTTCCTTTGTTTTAAGATTTATGTGTCTCCCTTTCATGTGGAATTCTGGCGATCGTAACCTAATTTTCCCAGTCTTTTTCTATGCATTGACCAAGAAAAATGTTGAATGTTCTTGTCTGAAACTTTTGTTCTTGCACGAAACTCTGGCATCTTTCTACCGAGTTGAACAAGTTGCTTGGAATCGCCTCCAAGCAAGTTCCAGGAAATTTGTTCTTTTTTGACTGTAGGGAGACCGATGTTGGCTATCCACAATTAAGCACAAAAAGAGGGAAAAGTTCATGGAACTTCACTTAATTTTAAGTTTAGACAAACAAGTTTTGAGTTAATGCAGTTCTATGGTATTGCCTTGATTTTGCTTCACCAAACTTCCTTTAGCGATATGGAGTCACTACAAAACTTGCGGCAAGCCCCCTGAATTTGTGCAACATCCACTATATCGCAATGGTTAATTTCGAAGGGGACTCATATAATCTTATAATTATGTTGGGCAGAGCACATGTCAACACCAGCCATTGGCTCATGACACACAAACATTGGGTATAGGGATGAGAAGGATGGACCAACCAAATCGGGAATTATCAAGACCGAACCAAACTGGCCGATTTGGTCAGTTTCAAGGGAGAACCGAACCAAACCGAACATACATACATACATACATACATACATACATACATATATATATATATATATATATATATTAATTTCTTCAAAAAATTAAGTAAAGTGAAACCCTAAGTGAACTTCAATTCTCCTCCCCCTAAACTTTCCAAAAGTTACAATGTCTTCAGTAGTAAGACGAACAAATTTTGCTTGTCCACTTGAACAATTGCTACAAGACTACAAAACTTTCAAATTGATTTGAAAGAGAGAACAACCACATTCCTAGCCACCGTAAGCAAGAAGAAACTTGAAGTGACCATAAATTGCAACAGCTATGGTGAGTCATGTACAATACGTAACTGGTTATATTGGATCGGACCGGATCTAAAAGCGGTCATTCCTAATTGATTACATCGAAATTGACATCAAAATCGATATATTAACAATATGGCAGACTTAGGTGAACATTAACACAAATAAAACATCTTAATACCCAATAAAAGTCAAAGTTGGTTAATCTATTAATTGTATAAATTAATCTTAACAAATATAATTACCTCCGCTCTTGCCTGGACCTCAGTCGATGGATCTAATGGACCCTGATCCATGGATCTAATGCAATCGCAATCGCTAATCATCCATACCCGCAGATGAAATCTACCACCCTTTCTTATTTTTGGTCAGAAAATGTACTACCTAATCGACGGTTGGGAAGGTCTCAGATTCACAGGATTTGCCCATCACTACCAGCCCGGCCCCTGCCAGCGCGAGCTTTAAGGCTGCTTACCGCATCAATCAATATTCACAAGCCGCTTCAACTGCGTTGCCCAGCGCCCACGTCCTAATTCTTCATGAGAAAGATCCTCCTCTTTTCCTCTGCCTCTTAAAGATTAGGTCCAGGACAGCAGCAGAAGGGTTCACGTTCCAACGCAAATTTCGCCTCAAGACAAAAGAAACGTCCCCACCCGACTCCCCACCACCCCCATTCACCAATCTCACCTACCATTCAGTGATCTGTCAATGACTCGAGCTCTCATCACACCGCTAGTGCCCATCACCATCACGTGGCATTGTCGACGCCAGGAGAAGCCTCCTTTTTCAACGATTCCAAAAGACTCAGGCCACCCCACTTGATAATAATGAAAGTTCGTGAAAGTTCCTCTTTTCTCTTTCTCTCCCTTCCCATGACTACCTATAAAGGAGTTGGTGTAGCAACTTCAATTTTAATCCAAAGAAAAAGATCATATACTTAGCAAAAACATCCTTATAAGCCAGGCGAAAGTTCAATATTTGATATTTTCAACTCTATTAAGAGAGAACTTCTTTTCTTGGCAGAGAAAGAACCAGAAGCCAAGCTCCCATACCTTGCAGAAGCCGAAAAGTATCAGGGAGAGATATGAGAGGAAATTTACCCAAGAGAAGGACCCGAGAAGTGTTCAACCCAAAATGACCAAAGGGTAACCGACTCACTCGACACGGATACATCAGGCATTCGATCTGAATTCAAGTCACAGTGTTGGAGACTCCCAACTAGTTATATCAATGAAGACCATGCAAAATGATATGAGAGAGTGAGAGAGAGGCATTGAGCCCGTGATCTTTCTTTTTGCCGAACTCTCCACCGTCGATGAACTGAACTGAAGATCTATAGCACTGCCTAAGTATTTAGGTAGCATGCATACAAGAGAAAAAATCCAATCCAATCGACTGCCACAAAATTTATCACAGGCCCTGGCAATTATTCAGAGAAGCACTGGCCAACAGAACAAGCTATTGCTGTCATCAGAGTTTCAGCATTTATCACATAATCATCAAATTACAGACATAAGTTCAAAATTCCAATAAGAAGGTCTGGACATTAAAACTTAACCTAGTCAGCAGCATACTCCAATATACCACATATCTGCCCGGGAAACCACACTTCATCCGAGGCTTAACATGTTCAAACGTTCGGTACTCCACCACCACAGTAGACAAATCACTCCTGAAAGCATTGCAGCATATTAGGAAGCAATCTCTCTTTCTCATTGACTAGGGACTTTTTAACATCGGAAAACAACTCAATATAATAAGACAGGCAGACAGTCTGAGGACTCACTAACATGTAGCCTTATTTACATAAAAAAACCAGCCAACGGTAACTCTTTTAGAAGACTCCCCCCATCATGGGAGCGAGGTCATCAAAGGTCCAGAGGTCCACTGCATTTCCACCATCCTGAGTTGCCTCTCCACCAAGTAAGGCTTCCACTGACGGATCCCAGCTACCATCCACAAATGGCATCTGGAAGAACTTCATATCGGACTCAAAAGCAGACAGCTCCTCAGAGAATGTCTTTGCAGCAGTGTTTTCTTCCTCGGACATGTCATCAGAAGCAGACCTGATTTTCTTCCTTGGGTTAGCATCCTCAAACTGAGATTCATCAACTTCCAGGGTAGCTGAAAGTACAGATGAGACATCTGGAGTTTTTGGGCCATTTTCACCCCAACCAAAGTCAGAACACTCAAATGAGTTGCTTCCCTGGTCTGAATTAAAGTACAAGGGGGCATTGTCAGCAGGGGAAAGAGATTTCATTCCAGAAACCCCTTGGGCATTCAAAGCATCCATGTAAAACTGGTTCGTAGGTGGTTTTTCTTCAACGAAACCCATGGAACTGTAAATGTCATCATCAGAGCTGTTTGAATAATTGAAATTTCGATTCAGATTAGGCTGCACGTTGTTTGTTGTTGTCTTGGGAAGTTTCTGAACATTTGACTTCACAGAGCGTTTTGATGATGCACTGGAAGAATCATCAGGGAAGTTCACTTTAGCTTTCTTGCCCCGAATTCTCCGAGCCTCAGCATCATAAGCTCTGGCAGCTTCTTCTGCTGTGTTAAACGTCCCAAGCCAAACTCGGACCCCTTTCCTTGGGTCACGGATCTCAGCAGCCCATTTTCCCCATGGACGCTGCCTGATTCCCCTATATTGGTTCTTCCTCTTTCTCTTGGCGGATTTCTCAGCTTGCCCATTATTCTCCACAGATTTGGTGGTTGAAGAGCCTTCAGAATCAGAAGAAATAAACATCACACACAATGATAACTATAAGTCACTGAAATAACACACCGTCTAATAGACCTACAGCAAACTGACGTGAAGATTGAGGTATAAATAGCCCTCCGTTCAGCATTATCCAAATCCATTTAAATGCAATTGATGATAAGCCTCTCAGATTAGAACATCAACACCATTCAAGTCACAATAAAGCAAGATAACAACACGCACACGCCAGATTTCTCAAAACAAAAGAAACCTATATAGCAGCAAATTCTAGCACATAGACATTCTGGTGAACTACAAATCAGATCAACATAGTATTACGAATCATCAACCAAAGAACAATATCATTTTCTCATATTACCCGTGAGTAAGTCAAAAGAGTCAAATCATTAGTTGTATCCTTTACAGAATAATATTTCAACTGAAGGTCTTAAGAGATCAAGAGTATTATTTGCAGTCTACAATAGATAGTTATGTCTTTCGGTCAATTATAGTAGTGAAATTTCCCACGAAGTACACGAATGGAACCCAAGTTCAGGCCTGATGAGAGTTCATGAAGCCAAAAGCAATTAATTACACGAGTTAAGACTGACAGAGTTGCAGGTCTAATGACTCTGAATTTATACAGCAGACTACAAACTCATATATCTGCTAACAGGCTAATTCACCAAGGAAAGCTCCTCTAGTTGAGATACTCCATACCAAACATCTGCAGTTTATTCGCTCTACACCTCGCTACATATCCTAGTAACCATTTTACCTACGACCAAAACTTAAAACGTCCCATTTATTTAGCGAAATCAAACCCGATATAATTGAACAAAAGCCAAAAGCGAGCCATATTCCTCACGATAAAAAAAGGGCTTTGATCTATCCAACGTGCTAATTACAAGTGAGATGGCAGGGGAGGATGATTTCCTGAAGCTAACAACGAATTTGCATGTGTCATCTCTGACCAGAAGCTGACCCATAAGATACAGGGAAAAATGAGAGTTCTTCACAGAAGATTTAAAACTACCGAAACAGATATGTTCCTCCGTGATGGTAGGACTAAGATTAAAAAGGGGAAGCCTAAATACCGACGAAATTTCTTCTAAGAACAAGCAAATCGACAAATCTAAATATGGGGTATCAGTAAATGAGTAAACAATCACCGAGGACGACCTACAATTACCAAGCCAAGATCCCTGAAATTTTCATACTCCTAATATGCTTAAAATCGCAGAAGACGCATACGCTTTGAGCAAAAGAGAACCCAAAAACAGAAAATCGCGGCGCAAGGCGCTCGAACAAAAGGATACGAACCCATACAACAGCAGACGATCATCGGATACGAACGCTCATTTCTAGAACGCTCAACGAGATCAAGCCCCACTGAACAAATCGAACTAGAACCCTAAAACCCCATTTCCAAATCCCTAACGAGCAAAACGAAGCCACCGCTCACCATTAAAAAAAGAAAGACCACCACAATCGACGCAAACGGAAGAGCACTTTCAAAAAACGAAAAGATCCCAGAGCCACAAGGAGGCCGTCGGCCCGAGTGCGTTACCCTTGGAGTACCGAGGCTCGGCGGCGGAGAAAGCGAAGGGCTTGACGTCGACCTCGACCTCGTCGTCGAACTCGTCCTCGACGTCGGACTCGTCCTTGAAGCCCTGGAAGTCGGCCTCGAAATCATCGTCCACGACGTCGACGACCTCGGACCTGGCCTGCCGCCTCGACTGCTTGCCGGACGATCTCTTCAGATCGGGCCACAGGAAGTCCGAGGTCAATCGGCGGGCCCTCTGGTTGGGTATGAAGTCGGAGATGATGGCGCCTCCACACATTGCTGGAGCCGGAACGGGGAACCGCCGGACGACGGCAGATCAGGAAGGAACTGGGGAAGGGAGCCGGCGACGATCGGAGCTGCTTCGCTTCGGGATCGGACGGTGGGGGTCGGTCGATCGATTTCGCAGGAGAGAGAGAGAGAGAGAGAGACTTGCAGAGAAAATGGAGACTATTATTTTGTGTTTCCTCTTCCTTGAGGGCTTTTTATTTCGACGGATTTTCTTTTTTAAGGTTTGGTGGGAATCGTGTATTTTAAGTGCGAGTGCCGCAACTGGGGCGCGGGGCGGGTTTACTGATTTGCCCTCGGGCGACGCGGGTAATTACTGCGCGTTCCGTGTAAGTACTCGTTTGCCCTTCCTCGGGCGGCGAATTTACGCGCGCGGTCATTGTGTGATAATAATGTACGGAATCGAAAGTAAATTGTGGGAGGGCTTCGGTTTTCTACTCTTATAACGCTGTCGGTAAAAATTAAGGTTATTATCGCGAAAAGTCATGATTTAATATACTTATGAAGAATTTATTTTAAATTAATTTTTTTATCACTAAAAATTCCAAATCACTATATTTATGACAAATTTAGCATTTATTAATTTTCGTTAAATTGAATTAATATCACAAAAAATCGCAAATCGATACATATTTGATAAACAGAGAATAAAATTCCAAACGGGACACTCCCCAATTGCTTACATTTCATTTAACTCAAGAGTTTGACGATAAAATTTGATGGAAATTAGTTGCAAGTTAATTTATTATGAGTGTAATAATTTTGGATGTTTTGTGATACTTACCTTTTTTTATCCATATCTGCGAGGGAGAGATTAATTCCGGTCAGGTAATTTTCCGCACGTGACTGACTGGTCGACCTTCGTGAACAGTAGACATGTGGGTAGGTCTTCACCTTTACCGAATCTAAGAGAATCTACATCACCCGATTTGACCAAGCCAATTGTACGGACCAAAATCGCCTAACTTTTCTTGAATTTTCGGTCAGAGCGCCCCCCAGGGACTAATTTCTTACCTTCCACCTCGCGTCTCCAAGTTAGTAAAAGTCCCAATCGTAGTTTCCCAACCACACACCTCCACGGCTAAATTCAACGGGCATTACCAAAATGAAATGGCTTTCTTGAAAGTCGTAACGTGCCCCTTCGATATTTCTACCGTTCCCTTGTTACTAGTATTAACAACTCATAGGTTCAAGAGAAAATAAGGCGAAGATTCAAAGAAGCTTCCTATTACTCGAGGTTTGTAGCCAGAAATCATGCGCTTGCCCCCAAAAAAAAAAAATAGTTCCTTATTTTTATATACGATTAAAGTAATATTCAATTTCTCTACAACATATCAACAAACGAAAAAGGGACCTATAATTGGAGAGGTGTCAATTTGCGAGGGCGTGATTTATCATCAATAATCATTCAAGGCTGCATAATTTGACGGAACAAGAGGCACCCATCAACTCAAGTATCGACGTATTAAAAAAAGCGCTAATCATGCCTTACTCTCTACATCCCGATTAGACTAACATAATCACGTGAACAGTTCATCCATATAAAACGTCATCATCTCCATGGAAAACAGTATTCCATCATACCTCATGAATTCCAATCCATCACGCAAAACCAAGCAACAGAAAAAAGCTATATATATAAGTATATCAAGGCATTTGCTTTACGATAAACCGCAAGCAATGCAAAAAAAAAAACGCGAGGGAGAGAGGACACGAGAAGATTGTGGCGACAACTACCGAGCGCCACCGGTGCATGCGCGCTTGAGTGAAAGAAAGTTCCCCTACTTTCATGCTCTTCGCATCGGTACTGAAGTCCTATCGAACACCAAAAACTCTCCGAGTTTGCCACCAAAACCTTCCAAACCCAAAAGTAAAAAAGTAAAGAATAAAAAAAAAAAAAGGGTGGTTAGTTCGGAAGGCACCAACCCGCACGTGTCAGCAAATCATCAAAATCACGACCGCCCCCGCAAGCCGCCAAAACAGACCAGCGACCGAGGTCGGTGAACGAGGCCGGTTAACCCCCGGTGGCAGAACCGTAATACCCACCAGCCCAGGAGGTCAACTGAGGGAGTCAAACGTTTCTTCACCCAACTTCCGTTTTTTTCTTCTTTCTTTTTTTTCATTTCTTTTTCATTTTTTCCGTTTCTTTCGCCCTTTAATTTGGGGTGCATGCACCGGGATTCAGCCAGAGGGACACGACAAAAGAAGACCCTCGAAAAGATGGCGCGGTAAGAGAGAGAGAAGTAGAGAGACAAGGTGGTGGGGGAAGGGACTGGGGGTGGGCCCCGCGGTTAGGGGGAACGCGACAAAAGACGACACGTGAATGATAATTGGGTTGGAGCGAGCTGGTCCGAGGCCCGATGGCTCGGGTTGATGATTTGATTCGACACGCTTTTTTATCTTCCTCTCCCCGCCCCCCGTCTCCTCTTGACGTGCACTCCTTCATCTTCTCGTCTCTTCTTCTCCATGCTTTTTCCCCCTTTTTTCCCTTTTAAATTACCCTAAAAATTCATTGATTTTTGGGGGGGCAAGTCGGCTCATGAGGCGACTTTTGGGAGGGGCCGCGCATGGCTCCGATCGAATTGGGCAAAGGGGGGAGGGGACGTGACGATGCCGCTGCTTTTGTGCGATCCCGGGACGTCGAAATCAGAGCTTGGGTTTCGATATTTTTAGAGCAGAGAGGTGGACGCCGTCCTAAAAAGTCATAATCATGTACTCGAGCATTCTAGATGGGAGCCTCCAAACTAAATATTGCCGTCACGTTATAAGATACTTATTGTGAGCTGATTTCCGTTCCAGTGACAATCTCCACCCATTTAATGCGCTATTCAATTCTCTCTCGTCCTTAAGTTTGCATCTTTTGTGAGCTAATTTCCGTTCCAATGACAATCTCCACCTATTTGGTGTTCTATTCAATTCTCTCTCACCCTTAGATTTACATCTTTTCAGATCCCATATTTATTATAAATTTCTACGATATGTCTTCAGCCAAAGTCCGCCCTACTCATGAATAAGAGCATTATATATTTAAATATTAAACCACATATTGATCTAATGGTTAAAATTTTTAAAACACTTAACAATAATCCGATAAAATCTCACATGCTTGTTAGATATTGTAAACATGGCCATTAATAATTAGAAAAAAGCCACAAAAAACTCTAAATTATGTCTACTGTGACACATTTACTTCAGATTTTTTAATGACACTAAAACTTCAAATTTGTACCCATGTGATGCATTTACTCTAACCTTTTTTTAACACAAAAAACTTAATTTTAGAGTTATTTGTAAGTTTGAGATAAATGTATTACGTGAATATAAATTTGAGATTTTTTGTTACCAAAAAAATTGAGGTAAATGTGTCGCAATGAATATAGTTTCAGATTTTTGTGGCATTTTCTTGGCTTTTTTCCCAAATTAATATTGTTAAATATATATATTTTGCCTCTCAGATCCTACAAAAAGAAGAAAAAGAAGAAGAAGAAGAAGAAAGAATATAGTCACACAACAACTAGATGGGTCGAGGAGGAAAGAAAATCTTCATACTTATCCTTTACGGAAGTATCAAATGCTTAAACTAATTCAACTTGTTCGACTTGAGAGATGATGCCTTTGCCTTTGTTTTTTTCTTTTTTTCAATAGGTTTTAGATGCCCACTTTTCCCGCACTTCATCTCTATCTTCATCTCGCCCCCGGACATACCTAGTACCTACCCTCATTAATTTATACCCAAGTTGTATTAGAACAACTCCTCGATACATTGCAAATTGATGATCGATTCATGTACCAGAGTTACTTAGGCGTTTATTTTTATCAAACGTCTATAGCGAGATTCCATGGGTTATATGATTTCGACGTCGTTTTGGCTATATCAAAGTACCGATGCGATTCAATTCAAGAGAAGCCTATACTCCAATCATGTAGAAAAAAAAATCCAATATGCATTTTGCTTCGCGGGATATAAACGATTTGAAAAGCATTCTTATGAAAACAGTTGCTTGTATTGTCGACAAAAAAGTACGAACAAAACATATTTTCATCGTCCATGAGCATAATAAAAATATTTTTTATTGACTAATTATCTCTAACGATTATTTAGAAAAATTCTTTTAAAATTATTCATTTTTTGACGAAACAAACAAAGCCTTTTTATATTTTCCTATTTCTAGTTGTAATAGTCGAAAATAGGGATACATGTATTGAAGTCCTAAAACTTATTACGAGAGTGCAATGAAGTTCTAAAACTATTAAAAAGTTCAGTTAAATTCAAAACTTGTCAAAATATAATTGAGTGCTAAAACTTTCACAAAATGTAATTAAATTTTAAAACTTGTCGACTTAGTCAAATTAAATACTTCAATTAATAGCACTATTTTAAAACTCAATCGAATTTTTGCGACAACTTTTAAGGCATAATTATACTTTCGTGATAAGTTTTAATCATTATCGGAGAGTATATCCATTGAGTGTCAGAGAAGCCAAAAGGATGGAGCTTGCAAAGTAAATTTGCCTCTTTGTTAAAGACAGAAGAAGATTACCACCAACTTGTTTAAAACCTTAATTAAATAAAACTGACTTGTCGGAACGATCGATGCCTTCGCTCTTTCGCTTATCTTTCAAGGGGCGTTTAAGACCAGCAAAGGTTCCATTTGGTGCAGCTAATTTCTCCAAGTGCCGCTAGAGAATAATTGCACGATCGTCAAAAGAATCCTAAACTAGTTTTAAAAAAAAAGAAATTAAAAAATCATCAACTGAACGGCAGTAGTGGCTACTAGCTGGTGATTCTACACGCATCTACAAGGTGCTCGTGGGAGCAGACGCGATGTCCGAGGTATCGAACGTGTCTGATTTCTAATGCCTATCCCCTTTACTGATCGAGTGATCATGACCTTGTCGGTCGACATCGATCCCTTGTTGTTATCGCTTAATGATGTTATTATATTTATATGTAAAGTTACTGATGCTGATAATTACATCTGCCCTCGAGGTCTTGCGTGAAATTATTTAACGACAAGATCTGTGATTTCATTCGCCTCCCACTCAGCCTAGTGATCGACAAGAGTTGCCGACCCTTGGCTATGATCGACGAGAGTTGGCCAAGCCTCCTCCTGGTGAGGGTCGTCGTTAAAAAAAGAAAAAGAAAAAACATATATATAATTATAAAACATTATAAAAAATTTGTCAACATTAACGTTGGAGAGCTATTTTATGTGGAACTATTGGAACTCAGATGAGAGATTTTTGATTAAAATTCATTGGATGGATACAATTAATGAAACGTAAAAGGATTTATGACTTAATTAATAAAATTGAAAAGTTTGACAAATATATAATAAGCTTGTGAAATTTTGGACAACTGGCCTTGAGGCGATGCTTTCTATGCTCGAGAGATATTTTTATTAGCAGTTCATGCAATATATATATCCCAAGGGCTGTCCCTATCCCTTATTCAGCTCTGGGTTTTTATTTATTTATTTGTTACTTGGTTGTCTATCTATTTTTGCCATGTCATCCTTGATGATTATCAATAGCTGAAAGAGAAGGGCATATGGGATTCCCAAAGTTAACAATTGATTGATGAATATCCACTAGTTCCTTCTTATATTATTTTTCATTGATTTTATGATATCTGCATTATCCTCTAGCTCCATGGCCTCTCGCATGATGGGGGAGGGCAACGCACTTTTGGTATCAACTTGAGGATTATTTTAAGGGAATGGAGAAAATTCATTTTTCTTCTCTTCATTATCATGGTTGGGAAGTTGATCGATCTGACGTCAAATTATATGACATGTGTTGAAAATAATTCGCAACTCTAAAAGAGATAATATTTCCCAAAAGAAATAGAAAAAATAACTGATATTTTTAGAAGGGTTTTGATTGATTGAGACTTAATTTGGATGTAGCTCATTTTGTCGCATTTATCAATCTCTCCACTTAGAATAATTTTAAGTGCCGCGCTTATCATTCTGCAGACGAAGGATGAGAGATTCATCGAATTTGAAAATTGGAATAAGCGTAGTGCTCATCATCTTTTTTTTTTTCTTTTTTGATGGGAAGATGATCAATTAGACATCAAATTATATCACATGCATTGAAAATAATTCGCGATTTAAAAAGGAGATAATATTTTAGAAAATAAATGGAATAACTTGGTATATTAATTTTGAAGGGTTCTGATTGATTGAGGGCTAAATTTGGGTGCGGCTAATTTCGTCGCATTTATTGTATTTCCACTTAAAATAATGTTAAGCGCCGTGCTCGTCATTTTGTGGACGGAGGACGAGAGATTCATCGAATTAGAAAATTGGAATATCGAATATTACTATTATTATTTTATATAATAAAAAAAGTCGGGAAGGGAGGTTGACCTCGGGCCCTACACGCTATCGTACTGAAATCTGTAGACTAGCGGGGGCAATTGGGTCGCGAGTCGCGACTGAGCCCGCCTTGTCGGGTGCGTTGCTTCTGTTGACCAATTGTTATCCGTTTGACCAATCCGACGGCGGCGGTGGTTCGTGATCCGACCATGAGGTGTGCAGCACGATATTCAAAAGAGCAAAAAGAAAAGTTTAAAAAAAAAGAACAAGGTTACCTCATAAAATAAAAATTCGAAGGAAAACAAAAAGATTAAAGGATTTAAAAGTTATTGTGAACTCAGAAACCGAATGATGATTAGCATTTGATTTGCATAATGTTTTTCATTTTTATTGTTTCAGATCACTACCGCCAATTTTATTTTTGTTTGATTTCGTTTGCATTGCAAGCATGCACTTGAATTTTTTTGTGAAGATTTTATAATTCATACTGCCAAACTGAATCCACACTCGATAATCGTCATACATCTTTATCTCGTATAGGCCCCATTTTATTAACAATTTGTTATCCATAAATTGTCATTTTCCTTTGTCTTTTGTTGGGCTATAAGTAGTAAATTGTAAGATCTGATGTTCAATTTTACCACATGCAGATATTGAAGGGAGAAAGTACTAAAAGAATCATAAACGTATTATCAACTTAGTCTTAAAATTGTAATTTGATTGATTTAGTCATAATTGCAATTATGTCAATTGAGTCCATCTGGTAAATATTGATAAAAAATTACTAATGTAAACACCAACCATCTGATGTGACATGACCGATGTTCATATGAAAAAATTTTACAATTAAAAAATAATTTTGTATCATTATGTTTCTTTTTTTTTTTCCCCCTTTAAATTTGGCATGGCCCATGCCGAATCTAGACAAGGGCCTTCATGGCCTCACTCTTGACTAGTGAGGCTACAATGGCCTTAAGCGAGGCCTAACTGTTGGAGAGGCAACCATCACCAACCAAAATGAAAGGAAAAAATATATTATATTTTTTAAATTCTACAAATTATTCATGTCGGCGTCGGTTGTATTACATAAGACGATCGATGTCCACGTCAGTGATTTTCGAGAAAAATAGCTAGATGAATTGAATTGGTACAAATGCAAAGGTTTGTGATTAAATTGATATAATTAAAATGTTTAAAATTGAATTGACATTAATACAATAAGTTTATGACTTTTGTTTTTTACTTACCCCAATAGTAATGCAAACAAAAACGACTCAAATGCCATAAAAGAACTAAATTCCTCATTTAACTTTTATCTTGAACTATGCGAAGAGGAACAAATATAAGTCAAATCGATGTTTTGCCACGTTTTTTTTTTTGGACGGTGTTTTGGTACTTCGAAGTCTTGAAATGGTGGGAACTGAAAAACGTATGCAGTATGCACATAAAGAAAGGCGTGCACATAATTTAATACCATGAAATTTAAATTCAAGCATCTGCAAGGAACAAATATTAAATTAATTTTGTCACGTGCAACTATACACCGGCCTGATCGGTAAAACGTTTGCAACTCGACATTTCACATTGCGAAAGGGTATCATATAAAGTTCTATCACTTGCAAATTTTTTAGTTATCGAGACGTGATTGGTCGTCCAATAACTTTTATATGATGCCACTTGACCCCAAATGGTCATATCTTATATGATATAGAAGCCATGTAAAAGCCATGTAACCTTTGTTTTTCCTTCTCTACAAGTTGTTTCCTATTATTATTGACTTTAGCTAGTGAGTTCTTACAATATTCAGAGCCTACTTGTTTAAGAATAAGCGAAAGCAAAAACCAACTTTTTTCCTTTCGGACAATTCAGAATAACCTCAAACAATAATAATTAAAAAATACATATGTGAATATGAAACAACACCCAAATGTTGTGAAAGTTTCACATATTTCACATTTAAAAATAATCAAAGAATGTGGGTCGCCATATTTAAATCAAACAAAAAGTAAAATCATCTATTCTCCGAAAGGGACCGAAGTGATTTATGTATAAAAAAAGAAGAGTTATTCGTTTTTTTCTTTTGTTACACTTTTCATGGAGGTGGAGAATAATAAAAAAAACTCTGTTTATTTTGTGGAAACTGAATGATCTGGATCTTTTTTTTTAAATTATCGCTTGAAATAAATAACTAACGAAAATGTTACATTATCGATAATTATTATTAAGAAAATACTTTTTAAATTATTTACTTTTTGCGAAACCAACTCACCTTAATAATTAATGAAGTCGGTAGCACGGCGAAGACAGTAGGGATGGAGAATGTCGACATCGTACCGCGTCGGGGCGGGGCCGAAGCTTAGGGCGACCGTCAATTATATACGGAAAGCAGATGGGGCCAAAGGCGTCGCCTAAAGAGAAGATCCCACTTGCATGTGCAAAAGCCATGGTGGAGGGGTCGCTTTCTCTGCCAGCAATCGATCGGATGACGCTCCGCCTCGACGCGAACGGTGGCGATCGACCACGGCATGGGCTTTCGCCTACGGACCGGTCTAGGATCGAGGAACCGTCCGGCATGACCGCCATCTCCGAACAGAAAATGGCCCGTGTCCCCTGTCCTGATCTTGCCGATCTGGGAGATTCTTTTTTGGTACCGAGATTTTTTCAAGTTCTCGTCCCGCGCCACGCCATGGCGTGACCTCAAACTGGCAAAAAGCATGGCATGTATCGCACCACGTCGAGTTGTTGGAAGGACGATTGAATATCGGGTGCACCTAAGATTTGTGTCGGGCGGCTGACCGACCGAACCCTTGGCCCTCGTGACGGCAAATCCTTCGGGACACCTGATTACTGACGCCCAATTTTATTTTCTTTCAGTTTCTTGCATGAAGTGGAGAATAAGCTGTCGAAGAAGGAGTTGATTGGTTAAACAAAAATAAAATCCTAAAATTGTCGAGAGAGAATGCCTTTTTTTCCTCAATCTCACCATGAACGAATTACATTCTTTCCAATCCTCTATAATGTGGATGTGCTGTAAATCCGGCATTGATAATTTCGATAGATACAAATTGATCGTCAAAAGAGACAAATCGCTTTTCTTGACACACAACTGAAGCCATCTTACTTTAGAAAGCAGTTCCTTAAGGTCGCCGCTCGCATTAAGTCACAAATCCAAGAAAGACGGCTCTGCAAAATTTTTTATATCAGTGCACCTAAAATTCTTGTTTTCTGATTTTCTCTATTATATATTTATTTATTGCTGGTTTTCTGATTCTTTTCCCGCAATATCGAGACCACCTAGCCGGCAGCTTAATTCGTGTTACGGTAGATCAATTCCACGATATGAACAATGAACATGGCTTGCCAACCTGCATTGCCACTCTAATTATTTCGAAGACACGTGGCTAATTTTCTAGATGCCGTATCATACCCGCTGCATTGCCACACCGACAATTCATTGCTAAATTGGTGGGGTTCAGTTAGGAACGCATCGATTGCAAAAAGAAATGAAACTTTAGTGCATTGAGGGATCGAAGTGAAAGTTCAACGACTCGTCTATAAAATTCCATGGACAATTAAGGGCGTCATTAAAGATTGCTAGACTTTGTTAACCCATTTAGAGATGGCGAAAATTGTCCATTGCCTATGAGAGGTCAATCGAGCTGTTGATTGGGTTATTAAAGCCCATTGAAAACAAGACTTTTTTCATCCATTGATTGTATCTACCTCTCAACCTCTTTGGAATTTTTTATATTAAAAAACTCAATTATCCAACTCTAGTATTTTTATTTTATTTTATGTATGAATGAAAGTGGCTTTTCGTGGAAACCCACATTTGAAAAATATTTTTTTGTTGAAGAGCTGAAAAATAGGCATCTATCAGAGTAGCCGCTTAGATCTACGAAATCGATTCCAAAGAGAGATTGACGTAGCATTCCAAATTTCCGTGAAACATGCGACAAAACCTCGTTACGAATACGGACATCCTAATTTCTAGATATTGACCGGAATTCATGCCTTTTACTGACCTTCATGTTTTGCTCGTGTGGTACGGACACTGACACGGTTGCTCTCAAATTCACATGCAGATCTCAAAGCCAAAGGATCCTGTCGGGGTCCCCGACATGGTTTTCTCTCGAAATCGAGCCCTACGAGTCCATCCAGAATCGAGGGAGAACCCGAAAGCATCTAATCACTTTCGAATTATCCGAGACGAGGCCCATGTCCAGTAATATCGGGCCGGGCCCTGGACAATATCCAAAAGGTCAGCCTCAAGCCTACGGATGCCTTTAAAACCAAACGCTTTATTTGATTTGTTACGTTGCTTTATAAACCGATTTAGCGCATTCGTATAAGTGTATCTAACATTACTCCCGACCGTATCCGTCCCGCCCTGCCCCGCCTCGAAAGGACGGATTTAGATGATCACCGGAGGAAAGAAGAAAAAGCAGTCGAAGGGATTGAGTTCGGATACCGGCGAGGGAAAAGAAAAGGAAAACGATACATCCGACATTAAAAAAATACCCTTTCGCATACTCGGAAGTAGAGGCGAAAATTAAGGTCATTAGTCGGATAGAAGAAAGTGTTTCTGTTTGCTAATACAACAGATGTGCTCCACATTTGGATGATCTAGAGGGATTTAAAATGTACGTGAAATCAACCTTGTTAATCATCGTAATCCCTTCCCTTCCGTTCGAATACGAACATGTCTTTAGAGTCCTTTTCTCATCTCTCACGGTCCCTTGTACCAAAGAAAGCGTAATTGAAATATAATGTGAGAATTTATTGTTCTTGAAATATTTAGGAATGTAAGTTAAAAAAAAAATTATGAAAAGTCACTAAAAACCCTAAACTATGTGCACCGTGACATATTTATGATAAACTTTTTTTTTGTCATAACCAAAGTTGTACATTTGTGATGAATTTACCTTTCGTTAAAATTCTGTTAATGAGAACCATTAAAAATCTCTCGACATTATCGTCAGAAAACAAACAATGTTAACATAACATTCACGTGATTCAAGTGAAATAAAAACAATATTGTTTTGATTAGAAAATTATTTAACGAAACCTTAATAGATGATAAATATGTCCCATAAGTACAAGTTTAAGATTTTTTAATGGAGGATAAATGTGTCATGATAAGTATAATTTGGAGTTTTTATGGCTTTATTCTTTCAAAAAAAAAAGAAAAAAAAATAAGATGAAGCTAAGAACCACAAAATCGTGATTGGGCCAAAGTTGCCGCAAAAGCAACCTCCACATCAGTACCTGTTCTTTTCAGAGCTTGTGTAGGTTGGCTTCTTCCGTCATAACGGAGGATTGGCTTTTCCTGTCAAAAACATCAATGATGGCTTTTCTCATGTAATTGCATGGCCTTGTCTTGAAGCTTGGCAAAGATGTAGCCCACAGATGACTATGACACGAGCTCACGAGCGGGGTCACCTCAAGACAATAGAAGTTAAATCGCAATTATCTTGATTTAGAACTATTACTATTTCCGTAATAAATACGATCAAACGAGATATCGCTCGTCTTGACGCTTAATTTTTAATTTTTGATGTATGCTATTATAGCTACGTATCTTTTATGATAGATCTATCGATTTTATTAAAAAAATGTGGCGTGTAACGATTTGCACTATATTTATTTACAAAATACCATAACTGATATAAAGATGAAACAGATTCGATCTAATTATTATTAAGTTGGTTTGCTGTAAAGAGAAGGATCGAAATGAAGGAAGGTAAAGTTGAAGAATCAAATCGTGCATTGGCCAGACCCAAATCGTAATTTGAATTCTATATTATAGTAACTATTATTAATAATATTATTTTCAAAAGACAACAGAAAAGCCTCAGTCGATCCCCACATAAAGGTGTTTCTATTTTTATTTCCCCTCAAATTACCTTGTCCATCGGTCCCCACATGGTTCTTTGTCCGCTATGGACCGTCTCTTTCACGAAGTAGATCGTTCCCAAATCTTGAATTTCTTACATTTCAAAATGCATGGCCACGAAAGCTTACATCCCAACGCAATCTAGGCAAATCCTCATCCCTCCAAAACAAAAGCTTGGACGAGTCAAAATCCATCGCATTACAACTTAGCAAAAAGAGAACAGACAAAAGACAAAAAACAGGACGTCTTTCCATCATCCCATGGCCTCTTCGACCTTTCCCAAACACAGCATTTCTGCAGACATTCTTGGTTCTTGATCTTACAACAGATATACACCACCCGCTCCCACCTGCTTTCTAAGCCAGAAAGCTCAACCTGCCGTTGCTTCTCGTACATTCATAGAGATTAAAGGAAGAGAAGAGAAGAGAAGAGAAGAGAAGAGAAGAGAGGAGAGAGTATAATGCTAGAGCAAAAAGAAGGGGAAGTCAAATTACAGGAGAGAGACAACCTACGACTTCAAAATCCCCCCCAAAATATAGCAAACTAGAGAGGCTGCTGCAATGTCACCACCAAGGGGCTGGTGACCGTGTGCTTCCCGTCCGACCATATCACTGAGCCGCTCCTCAAGCTCGACCCTCCCGGCGAGAGCTTTTCCGCCCTCACCTCAACCCTCACGAGGAAGTTCAGCTTCTGGCCGATCCTCCTGAACGCGAGCTTCTCCGGCCGCACCGTGACCGAAACTCCCCTGGGGGGCCTCACGCTGACCCGGTACACCGAGTCGGGGTCCCCGACGTTCGTGACCGCGCGGATGAAGTGGGTCGACATCTTGGGCTTCCCGTACTGCTGGAAGGTCACCGACAAGGACGGGTAGTTCAGGTTCCCAGAGTGGCCGGCCCTTTTGGCTCCGCTGCAATCAGCTTTCTTCCTAGTGACGACTTGGATGTTGGCGGTCGTGTAGTTGGAGTTGCACAGGAAGTCGACGTAGTCGTACGGGGTCAGGTCGTATATCAACCCGGGGTCCATGGCCTTCTGGGGATGGACGTGACCGGCCCCGTAGTCCATGACCGTCGAAGTGTTCCCTGAAGACTCGTCCAGCATAGTCTCTCCCCGGTTGTCCACGGTATAAGCAGTCGTCATCAGCGCAGATCTTATTGCTGCAGGACTCCATTCCGGGTGAGCAGCCTTCAACAGCGCGGCTAGGCCCGAAACATGAGGGCAAGCCATCGAGGTACCCGACAGTATGTTGAATTCCGTCTTGCGCTTATCCGAGGCTACACCAGAAGGCCCTACGTTATCGGGCCAAGCGGCGAGAATGTTCAATCCAGGAGCGATCACATCCGGCTTCAGGATCTCCGGTGACTCCGGGTTGGGACCCCGAGCAGAGAAAGAAGCCACAACGGGCGCGGGCCGGACTCTCAGCCGAGTCCCCTTGAAGATCACCGTGGCTGTGGGGGGTGACTTCGACTTGGACGCGACCTCGATGTACTTCCTGATCTCATCACCGCTCGCAGCACCGACAGCCGTTGCGGGCAGCACGTGACAATCGGCCACCAATCCTTCGCCATCGAAGACCCCATTCGCCAAGATCATTCCGACCCCGCCTGCTTTCTTCACAACCTCGCCTTTGGCAGGCCTCGGATTGATCCCCCTGTCACACAACACGATCTTGTCTTTCACAAGACTCGGATCCAAGGACCCCTCCATGCACAGAGATGCGGAGTACCCATCTCCGCCCTCAGTCCCGGCATAAATCAACGGATACATCCGACCCGGCGTCAATCCCGGCCCGCCGTAGAGACTCATACCGGGGATCATCTTACCATTCCCCAATTTCACATCCGCAGGGAAATCCCTATCGATGGTGCCGGCGCCGACCGTGGTGACCCACGGCGCGACATTCGTGACGGTCAGGCCCCCGGGGCCGCCGTTCCCCGCGGAGGCCGACACGAAGACCCCTGCTTCCTCTGCCCCGAAGGCCCCGATCGCAATGGCGTCCAGATGATACGGCACCACCACACCGCCAACGCTGAGCGAAATGACATCCACCCCGTCGCCCACCGCGGCGTCGAAGGCCGCCAGTATGTCGGAGTCGTAGCAGCCCGCGTCCCAGCACACCTTGTAGGCGGCGAGGCGGGCCTTGGGCGCCATGCCGGCGGCCATGCCCTTCGCAAACCCCAGCGTCGAGGCGGGGAACACGTAGCGGCCCGCGGCAATCGACGCGGTGTGGGTGCCGTGGCCGTCGGAATCCCGCGCCGACCGGAACTGGGTCGTCTCGTTCATCTTCCCATTGGCGGCCTCGTACCCATTGAAAAAGAACCGAGCCCCTATCAGCTTCCGGTTACAGGAGGTGGAGGGGAAGGCCTTACCCGCGACGCACTCGCCTTTCCACTTGGAGGGGACGGGGCCGAGGTCCCGGTCGTGGAAGCTCTGCCGCTCGGGCCAGATGCCGGTGTCGACGACCCCGATGACGAGATCCGACCCGAAGTCGGACTCCTTGAGGAGCCCCGCGCTGTCGCCGGTCTTGAGGCCGAGGAACTGCGGGGAGCGCGTGGTGTGGAGGCGGCGGACCTGCTCGGGGATGAGGGCGAGCACGTGGGGGAGGGACCAGAGCTTCAGGGCCTGGGAAGGGGAGAGCTTGGCGGAGAAGCCATGGAAGACGGTGGAGTAAGTGTGGAGGACCCGGGCGGTCGGGCCGGCGGAGGAAGAGAGGGAGGAGAGAGTGGAGTCGTACCAGTGGGCGTGGGTAGGGAAGACGGAAGGCTTGGCGTCGGGCTGGACTTGGACTATGAAGGTCTTGGCCTCCTCCCCCGAGGAGGAAGAAGAAGAAGAAGAAGAAGAAGAAGAGAGAGGGAGGAGGATGGCGAGGAAGATGAAGCAGAGGGAAGACAAACCCATGTCACAGAGATTGAAAGGGAGGTATAGAAATGGTGGTGGTGGTGGTGGTGTTGGGGGAGTGTGATTCCAAGAATCGAAAGTATAAAAAGGAGCGATTTTTAGGGGGGAGGAAGCGAGAAGGTGGTGGTGGTGGTGGGGCGGAGGGGACCTGCCCGGGACGGGCCAGTGCGGTGGCGACTGTGGAGGAAAGAAAGAGAGAGAGAGAGAGAGAGAGTGGTAGTAGTACAGTGGCGGAGGGATAGGGAGAGGGGAGAGTTGCAGTGAAGAGTGAGGTGGTGGAGATGGAATTTTGTTCGCTTCTGCACCTGCTACACGCAGCCTACGCCCTTTCTCGTGACAAAGTAAAGCACGGGAAGGAGGATTTTGGGTTCTTCCCAGGTCATTTTCGACATCCACGACAGGATCCGACTGCTCATAATTCATGGGATGTCCATTCAATCTACTTAACTTAGAATATATGATTTTCAGCCCGTTATAAACTATCTATCACATTGATTTTTTTTGAAAATTATGCGATTCACCGAACAAATTGCTCTGCAGTGTCCCTCCAACGTTTGTCTTTTCGTAGAAATAAAGATAAATCGATGTTCCTAAAATTCTCCGGGCTGCATTTCAAGCAAGAGAATTCGAATTTATTGGAGAAGCTGCATGGGATATTATATAAAGTGAGATGCTGAGGATACATAGTGTGAGTAATAAGATGATATAATGGAATCAATCAGATTTTGCTTTTGTTTGGAGAGTAGATTTTAAGATATCTAGTTCCGATTTATTTAAGTTCCTACCGAATGACTCCATAATGCAAAATGCAAGAATGCAATACAAAAACATTCTTTTCAAGGAAAACAATTTCTCATGCCTTTTTTTAGCATATGGAAAAAAATTATCTTTAGATAAAAATTCTCATGCCAACAAAATTGCATGACCTTGTTTTGGACCATGCCCTCTATGTCTAGGGACAAGGGTCTAGCAAACCTTGATAGTTTGTGATGAAGACATTGCATGCTAGTTTTGTATGTTGAAGATGGTATAACTATCAACCCTTAGAGTCCTATAAGGGCACGTTTTTTTCTCGATCGCATTGATGGGGTAATTGAGAAAGCAGTAGGACCATGATTGTGTTATTATCGGTACTTTCTCTACTCTCTCTCGACGTTATCTATTTTCCCTTATGTTTCTCATGTATTGCGAAGGCAATCAGCTCAATTATCACACTGGCATTTCACAATAAAATTTGACAAAAACCATACATAATTACAATTTGATCGACCTATCTAGTTTCGTATGTCTATCTCGTCTCATCTATTAAAAAAATAATATCAAGCGACATTGATTGAGAATTAGATCAATCAATCTAAGTAGAGGGTCTATCTCGTCTCACCTATAAAAAAAATAATATCAAGTGACATTAACTAAGAATTTGATCATTCAAACTAAGAAGAGGGCTCTAAAGGTTAGATTATCAAACATTTTTTTTAATCCATGCTCTTTTAGCGCGATTAACTTAATTACAATATTATAATTTGACCAATGGTGGGGTTTAACTAGAACTTTGTCGTTTATTGTTGTGTCAGAAGCGGCATGAAGCATCAAACGACAGTGGGGGTGGGCGGCGAAGGGAAAGAGGGAAAGGCACCCTGACTCGGCCCCACGCGTAAAAAGCCCATTCAATTTCTGGTCTGTCGGCTTGTGTTTTTTCTCTCCCTTTTTCCAAGTCTCGTCTTCTCCTGCCGACTTAAGAAAACAAACAATAAAATAAAATAAATTGAATCAAATTGAATTGAATATATTATATGTAAGTGAGCCATTATGCAGGGAGACTTTAGTCCCGTGACCAAAAAGAGAAAAAATGACCCATACTTTTTCCAATAGTTAAAGGCACCAACGCGTGACACGCTTTTAATTTAATTACGAAATACTTCATGTTGTAAAAATTACAAATCTGTTAATTCCACGCATGACGATGCGACGCGCCAGAAATCTGAGGATTTTTTGTCCATTGGCACGTGCGGATGTGCATCGTAGGTTTGGCGATAATAATGTTTATTTATTTGTCACCGTGTAAAGCAAACACGAAGTACACTTCCACTCCCGACGTTTTTCGCGTAATACATTTTGGAGGTGACGACAATAATCTTTGGTGGCTAGTTAATTGGGATATAAATCTATTGTAAATCTTTCAATTTCGCCAATCGAGTCCTAAATCTCTGCACAAAATTCCAGTATACTCCTCCCTATCAATTTCTATCAAGAAATCGCCGGCGTGACAATGCATCGCGCAAACACGGTGCATCACCAACATTGGAATTTCATGCAAGTATTCAAGACTCAATTGGCAAAATTGAAAAATTTTGATACCAGATTGATTTCCTTACGGTAGGATGATGATTAATTAGGTCATATTTGTCCATACATATCGCATTTATCTTCTTCTTTTTGGTTGAGAGGGCAATGATAAATGCGATGCTTTGGAATTCTAAGGTAAAGGAGGGGATTTTCGAGTGGGGGTGGGTGGCCATCTGGGGTCGCCCCGCTCGTGTAATATTCAAATGAAATTACAGTTAATCAATGATGAGACTCCCGAAAGAAGGGACAAAATCATATGAATTGGCCGTCCCTGCTGCATCATTTAATCCCCTCCCGCCCTTTTCTCCTTTGTTTTTTTTCTTCGACTTTACTCGATTGGAATTTCACCCACCCCCCTCCAATTTTGACTTTTCCTCTCTCTTATTCTTAGGGAACCGCACGTCGAATTTGGAGGACTTTCAAGAGACAGTTTGCACGCACTCATCCGCCTTTGACTGTGCTCATGACCATCATCTCGTGCGCAACCACCCTTCAAGATCTGTAAGATGCTTAGCAACGTTTGTATGTGAATCGAACGAGAGTCGAGTTATGTAAACGGAGAAGAGTTGGTAAATAACTCGAATGGGTAATTTCTTGCGAGAGTCGGTAATTTTCAAATAATTAGGTAAGAGTTGGTGAACTCATCACAAATTTTTCGGGCAAGTAACTCGTTGCCCATATTCTTTGACCGATGTTAGTTAAAAGTTACTGATTTCTACACAAGTTCAGTGGCAAGAAAATAAGAGGAACTGTGCCGTTGGAGCTGAGTTTCCTGTATTATCGCAATGAGTTTGAAAGGGTAAAAATTCAAAAGTACATAATATCTGAATTGATTAGGAAATAAGAAATTTAATCGAAAATAGGATTTAATTATTAGATGTATGATAGTCCTTAACGAGAAGCAAAACAAGTGTTATTGACAAACTCAATTGATGCGATCTTTAGTAAATTATACGTCAAATAGAAGAAGAAGAAGGGGGGGAAGAACATACGTAAAGATCTGGTGGAACTCATTGCGCATGGCCGGGACAGTTGTCCATCATCTAATTGCATCATTTCGTTGCTTTGGAAGATATTGGTGAGTGGGTCACGATCGCCACTGCCATTTGCAGAAGCTCCACTTTTATTCAGCCATCATCATCGCTCTCTACATCTGATTATAAAAAGAAGAAATTGTGGGTCATTCATGTTGAATTCGACATGAATAACATTCAAGGGGCAAAAGACAAAAGGACAAGGAAATGGAAAAGGAAGCAAATCAGGGAATGCTAGGGACGTTGAATAGGGCAAAGTACCCTAGTTATTTCATTTATGTTAGATTATCTTGGGATTATCATTAGGGTTAAGTTAATCATAATTTGCATTAATTGTGCTTAAGTTTAATTGTATCGACCCTACATAGAGAGATATCTTATATATCTTACTGTTATACGACATGACATCGTTTATGCTATTTACGTTGTCGATTAGTGAAGTTTTCTTCGGTCGAACAATTAGTGAATGACTCACCTCGTACGATTTGTTTTGCTGCAATCCTTTTAATTGTATCAACCCTACATAGATCATTGTCGCTCGCTGTGGTATAAAAGCATACGATTGTGCTATTACTGATACGGCATTAGAGTTATTATGGTTGTGACAGACGACTATTCAAAGACATAATAATGCCTCATAGTAGTAGAAGAATCATTTATTGCAAAAACCAAAGTACTGTCCAAATAGTACATAGTGATGTTTTTATTGAGTACACTAAACAAATTGAAATCAGTTGTCATTTCATTCAATTCTATGTGCGTAATGGCACTGTACGACTCGTTTCCACTTCATCTGTTAACTAAACTGTTGACATCTTTAACAAGACACATCCATCTAGGCATTTTTTTTGAATCTTTTCTCTATCGTCCAATTGACTTCTTTCAAGTTACCTTGAGTTCGAGGCACGGTGTTAGATTATACTGAGATTACTATTTTGGATTAAGTTAATTGTAATTTACATTTACTGTACTTAAGTCTAATTGCATTATCACCATATGCATCCGTGTGTCTTCTACTCTTCATTCCAGAGAGTACAAAATATCACATTCTCTATTTTTCATCTCAATGCTCAACTCACTCTTGATTTGGATCAGTGATGGAGCAAATTAAGTCACTATTTGCATCTCATAAGTGTTTAGATCGTGGAGGCTTTTATTCAAACTTGAAAAAGAGTGAGGATTGGACATTACTAAGGTCAAGCCCTCGGGTCCCTATTCCTATGATTCTTTTTTAAGTGGGGTTGCTTCGCAATTCTTTAATTACCTTCTAAGTAAAATGGATTGTTTCGAAAATTATTCGTTCCCCTTTACACATTTCAAGATTCGAAGCGGGCTGGTCGCAGCCACCACCTTAAAGGAAAAAACCGACACACATGGTATTTTTCCGGACATGATCGTGTGTTACATCCGTTAAAGTAAAGGGGGTTCCGCGATCCCAAGAAAAAGAAAAGTAAGCTGAGAATTGAATGGAAACCAAAGCAAGGAAGCGTTGAGAGAGGCCCCATGAGAGCTTGAAAACAGGAATCCTTGATTGAATGAAGGGAGAGATGGGCTTTGCCGGTGGGGGCTTGTGCAGTTAGAATGCAATTATTGCCTCGACTCCTATTATGATTCTCAAGGAGTGAATCAAAAGGAGACTCCTTTATCATTCTATTATCGTCTAGATCACTACTTTTTTTCTCCTCCTATGATCTTATATCCTCATGAGCTTTACAGGGTAAACACCGTCTGGAAAGAATGGAGTTTGAACATGCCATCAGAGAAAAAGAAGCCGTAGTTTATTGCGAAAGAAGGTTCCTGCATCTTCCCCGTCCTTGTGGTGATCCTCTCTCTGCCTTCAATTATTGTCACCTAATGCCTTTTGCTTGCCAGCTTTATAGAAACCCTAGACTTGAAAAAAAGAAGAAGAAGAAGTGATTGAAGTGCATGGCGGAGTCAAATTAAAGTGAAATCATTCATTGAGGAGTGCGGCTAGATAGGCGGGACTAGGACCTCCCTCTCACTCCTTGGTGCTGCCCCTTTCATAATTATGTCCATACTCTCTGAATATCGATATATTCATTAACGTGACTTCTTTTCATCAGGTGATGTGACGTGTTTATGAATAGTCTATTTTCAGTTTTCCGTATCACTCAACACATCAATTTCACGTACAAGTTAATTTTTTCTCCATTTCTAAACTAAGGAGAACTCCTTTCAATCACGCATCTGGTACGTAGAATGCAACTTAAAGATATCACCCACCTCTGTGACGTTCGTAACATTCATTATTATAACCCCCGATCATAAAAGTGATTAGAGAAAATTCAAGGGCAATTAGAGGCATGACCTACCCATCTCAATACTCTTGGTTTGCTCTGCCACTTGATGCAGGGATCATCTTCAACAAGAAATTCGGTGCTTAATAAGAAGGGTAAATAAACGAGGGTGTTGTAAAAAATGAAGTCCTATCATAGACAAGTAAATCATTTAAGCTTTTAACGGACGGTGGATCTAACTACCTTCATGGATGATGGGTTCTGGGATTTTTGGGCCATGATGACTTGGGTTTTCATGGCCCATCAATCAGTCCAGATACCCTGCACTTCAATGCAAGAGTCTCAAAGGTTTTCTGTGTCCACATGAACTTTTGCCAATCAAAGTGCACTTGAGCAACCACTGAGAGTTCGCCCCAGTGGCCATCCTTCTATTTTTGAATGGGAAGATTGGGGGTTCAAATTCCCACCTTCTCGGGGGGGATTGGGAGTGGGGACGATTTCATTTCAGGAGTGGGTTTCGACTCTTACGCCCTACAAGGAGGCGGGGCAAAAGTTTGAGAGTGAATGTTAGAATAGGATTAGCATAGAACAGACAAAAAAAAAAAATGTGCACTTGAGCCGCGTGCAAACTGTTGATCTCATGTTTCCAAACGAGTCGATAGCCTCAGTAATTAATTTAGGGTTAATTTCATTTGTCGTCACAAGCGCTTGTAAACAAAGAACAAAACTCGAATTGCTACCATGCAACTCGGTCCAATTGGGCTTAGAATATGATGATTCTTAACCAATATAATGAGATTCATAAGCCTGATTATCTAGCAAATAGGGATGCGTTTGGTAATGTTTCTCGAGAACATTTTTTTTTCAAAAACACTACAATTTATGAGTATTTTAAGGCATTTGGTAACTGTACAAAATTTCTATACCCAAAACAAAAATATATTTAGTACGACCCCAAATATTTTTGTGACTTAAACTTTCTTTTGGTTTATTAATAGTTTTATTACATTTTTCTTTTCTTTTTCTTCTCCTTTCTCTAGCTGGTCACCGGCCTTGGCCACGGCCGGCTGACGAATGGCCAGATGAGGGCTGGTGAGGTCGCTAGCCTCAGGGGAGCCTTGTTGTCGCTTGGCAAGGCTATGGCTTGGTGAGGCTTAACCTCACCCTGGCTAGGCAAGGCGACCTCGCTTGGGGCCAAGGAGGCTCTGATCAACAGGTCAGTGGCCATTGCCAAGGACAGTGACTAGTTAAGGGAAAGAAGAGAGGTAGAGAGGAAGAGAAAAGAAAAAAGAAAAAGGCTTTTGTGAATAAGTTATTGTCTAATAATGAGCAAGAAATATCTGTTTTTCTGCTAAACAAAATGTATTGAACTCATAATTCATTAGATACTTTTTAGAAATGTCAACTAAGTATCGTAAGTAAATTGCTCCCAGTTGTTCAATCATTTGATAACCAAGTCTTTCTTTGATAAATGATTACTATGAGTCAAACTTAATAGAATTTGATAGAATTTGGTCAATGCTTTTTTTTGCCGTTAAGGTGGAAAATAAACCAGGAATCCTCTTTCTTTATCATCAATCGAATCACTATTCGCAATCCAAGATTATATTTTATCATCGTTTCTTGCGTTGTTTCTGAGAAGAAACTTTTTTTTGTTTCTTATTTCTATTTCAAATTTGTTCCTAGGAACACATTTGTTTTCGGAAACAAAAAACTTACCAAAGGCGTTTCTGTTCTATTTATATTCCGAGGAACAAGTGTTCCCAATAGCATTATCAAACACACCCTAGATTGCTGATAGAGGACTAACATACATAGAGAGAAATATGCGTAAACCGATGCCTCCGAGTACTTGTTAAGCAGCTAATTAACGAGACATTACATTTTCCAATGCAATAACTTGTTTAAAAATAGAAAAGCTTCGGAACAGACGTTAGCCGAATTCAGGAAATGCAGGAATGATTTCCTCTCCAGCTCCTTCCACAACCATAGCAAAACTGATGTCCGCACCTGTAAAAAGCACGTAAAGAAAACACATTCGCCAAATAAAATGGATGCCCTTATTTTCCCTCATGAATGACAGGTTAAGCAGCTCGATTAGCTGCATTTTAAACGTACTTAAAGTCCAACATTAGGCATTAATGTTTCAAGTAGATCCATTCCTAGAGCGCGATCACACTGGTTCGGACATGTTTAATTAACTCATGGTCTTCTTTCTTAATGCATGCCAAAAAAGCTCTTTTCTGTATCAAAGATCTACTCAAGTTCTATGAGAATTAAAAGACGAAATCAAACCTGCAAGAGATGTGCTGACAGCCATCGACCTTTTCCACATAGAACTTGCAGCTGGGACATCTCCTCCATCTATTGCTCTCAGCAAGTTTCGTCATCATGTCGTCCAAATCTTTCTCTCTAGCTCCTCTCTTCATCATCCGAAACTCCTCGCACTCCATTCCTGCATGCCACGGGACCTTACACCGCGCACAGAACAGCCTCCGACAAATCTGACACTCCGACTCGGTCACGACTTCGACTCCATCGTCCACCAACATAGCCGAACAATCCTTAAAGGGGCAATAGAACTTCTGGGACCCGAGAATCGCCGACTCGCACAGCACGTTTTCCCATCTATCAAGCACTTCCCGGGGAAGAATCGAGCGGCAAACCTGAGGTTCGAGGACGCTCTTGCATTTTACGTCGGGACAGGTGACGGTCGGCTCGTTCTCCTTAATCTTCAATGCTACATACTGCCCCATGCATTCCATGCAGAACGAGTGACTGCAACGCAAGCCTTTGAACATCTCCTCCGAAGATTTATCTTCCATACAAATATGGCAAAATACCCGAGAACATTTGGCAGCTTCCGAGATTTCTAAGCTCGCGATCTCCGCGGTACAAAACTGGATAGTCGCATTCCTCCGCGATGAAATGTTCAACGAGACCATGAGGACTTCTTGGAGCTGCATTTCTAGTGCGTACTTTTCGTCTGATATCAGATATATTTCTTCCTCATCATATAGAGCAGAGAAGTAGAAATCATCGACTTGGAGATGATGAATCTCTTCCATCTTTCGTCGGGTTCGGATGGTTAAAACACAAGATTTGCGACTTCTTCGGAGTGATCAATTGGTCGTCATTTATAGCTCACCCATCCCTGCAATTTGAAGGGTCATGAAATTGAACTTTTCGTTTTCCAAATACTTTTACAAGTTCATCCGATAGATCCGAATTCATTGTCTGCATGTTTCCCATGTAATTAAAGTTCCGAAACAACAAATCTCTAACGGCAGCTTCATGGGTCTCCTCGACTTCGCTTCCTCCCCTTTCTCTAGTCTCTAGGTAAAAGCATACGCATTGAAAAAGCTCATCCTAATTGCTCTGCCGAAAGAACCAAGGGAAAAAATGTAAATGATAAATGGGAAGTTCAGGCAGACAATTACACATTTTTCACTCGAGTAAATTGACTCCGAGCATGACCCCTACCGATAAAAAAAATTGGGGCACTCCCGGATACAAAAATACCTTAAGAAAAATTATTAAAAAAAAAAAATTCGAAAGAAAGCATAACAAAAATATGTACCTAGTTTTATCTGAGAGAAGAAAACATGTTACACGCTGATCCTTCAGGGAGTAAAAGAAAAAAGTTGGCGAGTGGTAATAAGTCATGATTAGTAAGCCTTGGCGATTTCACTACTGCTTCTGGGTTTCTTCTTCATACTTGTAATGCTACACTGCGGACATACATATTCCAGTCCATCGGTTTTGGCATAGTCCTGCAAATTCGCACGAAAATTAGTATTTCGAGTGTGGATTGACTGCGATCTGCAAGCCCTATAACATGATTAAAAAGGCGTAGCCACGAGCCAAGTGTAAAAGGGATGACAGGATTTTAGGGGAAAAAGAACCGGTTTTGCATCTAGAAGGGGATCGACATCATATGAGTACAGTACCTTAAAAGCACCGAGACCTTGCCTTCTATCGCAGCCAAAGTGGGCCCACTCCCCACATGTGCCGCAGTTGACCCAGTCCCCAGCCGCGCCACTGTTGTCATGAAGCCCGGATGGTTGTGAGCACCAATTTCATTAAAAATCATGAGTTATTGAGAATAATAGTACAAGAGAGATGGAGAGATTAATACCTGTGACACAGTAAGCAGCACTCTCCATCAACATCGTCATGGGCCAACTCGTACTCAAGGAGGTATGTCTCATAGTGTCTCTTGAGTGTGTTTCCAACCCCCTGAGATAATAACTCGTCAGACTGTTGACTGCTAAAAGTGACATTTGGGATGACGACAAAACCAATTAGATCATTGTGCCTTGATTTTTATGGGGTCAGCAAGTCACGCCACGTAATTTCAAAATATAAAGAAAGTTACACAGGCCATGATTTAAGATCTGAGAACTCAAAGCATGAAATTCGTTCATCAGGAATCAAAACATCAATTTATACCATGAACAAAGCATAAATGTGCAAAATCCACAAATTTTAGAGGCAATAGCACATACAGTCATCCTATGAGTCATTGTATAGTTGCTCATCTTTGAGAAGACTTGTCCTTTCCAATTAATCCCATTGCCAACATGAAAGCCTCCCCTTGAAACCACCTAATAATATATCAAATGCAATCAAAAGTGCACAGAATGTTTAAATTGGAACCAATTTTACAGAGAACTTTTAGAAAGCGGGAATGAGTGCCAACTTATAATGATGATTACCTCTTTATACAAGTTATAGAGGTCAAGACGCTTTGCATTGAGCACGGCTTCTGGGAACTCAGCAAGACCACCTGGAGGAATAAGTCGAGCATGTCCTCGAACAGTCAAAAAGTGCATTACATCCTTGAGGAATTCCTCCTAAAATAGAAAAAAATGGAAGCTTTACAATTGAACTAATCTGTCAACAACCCATCGGATAAACATAATGAAAATCCTAGAAGCTACAGGGGCAACACATGTCAGATTCAAAGTTGCATGCAGGAATTGATAATGGGTATAAAACATAAATGATCCACAATGTCAATCAATCATCGTATATTTCTCTTTCCACATAGCATGCAACTGACGTGAACTTCTCTCTCATCTTTTGCTACTTTTTCAGCAAATAACATGAGCTTTTTGTCTAGGAGGAACGAGAAAACAAAGACAAATGCTTATTTGTCATCTTTGTTCTTGATTTGAATGCATGGCAGACTGGGTAATGGTGCTGTAACATAGGATCTTGGAATGTATGAGGACAAGAAGACAATCTTGGATCATGGTTCAATGGGGTATCACAGTAGCATCCTTTCTAATATATACACTGTAAGCAGCAAGATTCCTGACACAGAAGATTTGAGCAAGTACAATGAGGCCAACACCCTTAGGCTGAATATCACTCACCTCAGAGCAAACTTGGATAGAGCTTCTGCCACAACCATGTTTTTTGAGGGGCAAGGGATTCAAGGAGATAATTTGCCTAGCCTGAAAGGTTCTTGAAGATGACTTTCTATAAACTGAAGATGGTCGGACAAACCTCTGCTTCACAGGGGGGAAGACAGAATTTTCTTGAACTTTCCCATCGTCATAACCATCTCTTTGAGAAGTTTCACATATAAACTGCATTTTGCGCTGATGAATATGAGGGACAGGCCTCAAAGCTGCAACTTTCAGTCTTCCTCGAGCTGCAAGCCCACTCGAGTTACTATATTTAGTCTCTCCGTCTCTGTCCAAAGTAGCACCTATGTACCCAACTGTCTGCTCAGAGTGAGAGTCCGGACTTGCATCTTGGCATGGTTCAGTCCTCCTCCTACTAGGTGCAGGAGGTCTTAACCAAACAGGAGTAGCACTAACAAAGCTGTCACTTGAGAAAACTTCTGTACACTCCTCTGAATTGGAGAGAGATAGACGTTCAGCATCATCTTCGTCAAAAGAAGCAACTGCCAATCCTTGGATGCTGGCAATCCCAAGAGCAACCAAACAATGATGCGAACCATCCAATGCTAACTGCCTTAGGACCTGGAAATGCAGCAACAATCATGTGTGTATGATTAGCACATCCTTTATGAATGGATAATGGCTTAAATAAAGCTAAAACAAATTAGGCGGTCATTTATGAGGACAAAACAAGCATATTGTCCTTCTCTAGAATCGATAACATGTGAAAAACCATATTATTCTGACGCATAACCTGCACAGGATAATATAATTCATTCCACACAGTATAAAGGCAAAGCACAGACCTGAGAAGCCCAAGAAGGGACATCCATCAAAACTTCATATACTGGAGCCCCACAAGCTACTGAAGCAGATAACCGAGGTTCAGATAATGGCAGTTTGTTTTCCTCAATATTAAGCGGCAAGTGAACAAGTGGACTCCCAATGATTTCCTTTTTAATGTGGTTTTCCAATAGCTGCAGAAGGTGATGCCACAGAAGAATCAGAATGGCAGCAGTCCTAATATCTACTTAAAGCAAATCAAAGTATCAATTTGTACCTGATCGTTGAAGCAAGTCTGAGTATTACCCGACAGCAACAGGGAGATGTGGGCATAACTAGAGGTGGATAGATCGCAGCGCATGCTCACAACATCGCGAGAGAATGTCTCTGTGTCAAAAAGTGGCTGAGGTGCACTGCATCATCCTTAATTTATCAATAGCGGACAAAATTAACTTCAGTAACACAAAGGAACACATCAACATGACTTGGATAAGAGCGTTATGTAATATACAGATATTTACGCCTTATAAGAGTAGCATGCAATATGCAAGTCAGAATTGCATTCATCATTGTGCTAAAAAAGTAGGTAAAACATGAGCTGAATCCCAAAATGCTGGTTCTCATATGAAAGCAATTGTCCACTATCCATGATCCTTCTCAGACAGGCCAGAAATTATTCCACTTGTTATGTGCGATAATAGAGAGGCAAACATGCATTCTCTCTTTTAGACTACCTTTCCTCGTGTCTGTATATGACACAAATCCACTCAATTTCTAAAAGGGATTACCACTTCTTAGCTTTTCATTTTACTAGTAATCACTCAAAAGAGAACATACCTAAATTTTCCAAGAAGCTTGCTTCCTCGCATCTGAAACCACATGAGAAAAGCAAGAGGAATGGAGATTATAAATTAGAATTTTCACGAGTGAGAAATGTCAGTCTGATTGCAAAACAAATATTACAACAAATTTGACTAGTGTTGCAGCTGTTAGTGATTGCTCAATTCTTCAGTGACAAAAGAGAATTTCAAAATAAGATATAATCCCGTGTCTCCAAAATCAAATGCTTGCAATACATGTTTGATGTCCTTTCAAATATTACAATGTGTATAACTTGGAAAGGCTTCATCAAGGAGCCAACAGCAATGAGAAGTCATAAATAAATAAATGAAGTCAATCCAAGTAAAGATTCATTAAACTTACTTCAATAGTCAAGAGGGCATTGAGACCATGCTCCAATAGTCCCAACAATTCTGCATCCTGTGAAGAAGCCAGGCTTTAAATTAGCCATATATTAAGAACTACAGAACAGTAGTGCCAAATGTTGTAAGCCCGGTTTGTCGCACAAGTTAACATTCATAGAAGCATAAGTAAGAATCCACTTCCAACTTACCATACTAGATCGAACACCACAAATAAGAAACCTCAAGCTCACATCTTCATCATGTATTTTAACTGCCGGCAGGGAACTCACATCATCTCTTTCCTCCGCAATATCTTCCACAGGGTAAGAAACATCTATTTCTGGAGGGATCCCAAGAAGATCCAGTCCTAGGTCACTGTTGGCTATGGTCTTATCATCAAAAGAGACACTCCTCTTTTGTAGACAGTAAAAACTAGTTGAAGCATGAGCAAGCTGGAAAGCATCCCATACATGAGCCCTTGAACTGCAACAAATAAAAGAAAAAGCATGTGAAGTTAAGTGACATGCTGGTATGTGTGTCTTGCTGTTGTCATATTCTCTTTTTAACCTAATCGTTTCTCCATTAGCCCTCTTTTGCCCTAAGATGCATGTTTGACAGGCAAAATCGACTCCATGTTGCTTTGTAGCCACTCATCCAATGTGATGTTAATTGGCAAGTGAAACGATGTTTCCAGAAAACCAAAGGGATTCATGAACTTCAATATATCTCCAAGAGTCGATGAGAGAGCAACCTTATCACGATTGACTATATCACCATTTATGTACTCAATAACCAGAAACTGGTTTATAATCTATTTCAACTAAACATGAGACCACCACCCTCATGGCAATGTCAACTACAGCTGTTGAGAGAGAAAGAGAGACACCCACATAGATTAAAATTCAATCCTATCACTCAAGAAAAGAGAATACTGTTACCACCAGAGACCAAGCAAGCATCGGTTTCACTCGTGATGTAATCACACATGAACACAATTGCGAGTTCGAAAGACCCACCTCTTCAGTACTGCCAATAAAGCATGAAGGAAATGAGAAGCCGCAGAGTGAGGCACCAAATACTTCCAGAATATCACATAAGGTATCCCCTGCAAAGATGAGGCAACCAACTTTAACAATATCTTTCTGTACGCAGGAGACTAAAGCCAGGAGACTTATGACGAATTGCTCGATCAATCATCAATCTTGCAAGAAACTATCCAATGCCATTGGTTTCTCAAATAAACTAACCTTAGAATGAAGTGCCTCTGCCAATTTTTCGCCATGTGGAATTTCCAGGTAAATCTGCAGAGTAATATCGAAAGTAAGCCATTACCAAGCTAGAGCTGAACCCTAAAATCGAAATGACCAGAATTCACATCAGAATTGGCAAAGAAGAATAAGAAGAAAGTTGTGCTAGACTTTCTCACGCATTATCCTCCCCCAGAACAAAAAAAATGATGGCAGTACTGTGTCCTCCGAATTCTACCATGCCTTAGGATATCCACTGACAATGAATTCGCCACCCCACCACTTCTCCAACCTCGTCCCTACTACTAATGATCAAAAGCAAGATTGTATATCATGTCTGTACTCATCCTCAAAATCTCATAGTCAATCACCTCTATCAGTTTTCCCAACATCAAGGTCAATTAGCCTTATCATCCAGTTTTAGATGGTTTGCAGCATCAGCATTATCGGCTTTATTCTCTATCGAGGCACCACATACTTAATTCGACAAGATGCCAACCGACATATCATCAGAAAACTCTGCAATATGACTAGAGGACTACGACTATAAAAACGTACTCCTCTAAGCACTTAAAGAGTACCCATTTAACACCCCTAGCAATTGTCACCGGTCCATGCCTTTTGCAATATAAGTATAGATTATGTAACAATCAAGATTTGTAGCCGGGCAAAATAGGAGAGAGAGGAACAATGTGCAAAGAGATTCATGCCGACAACTATGCAGATAGAAATCACGGTTACGTACGGCGACAGGCAATGTTTCGCCAAAGAGCCCAACTATAGAGTCGGCAGTGACGCAAGTAGTGCCGTTCCATGCTAGAGACACTACATCACCCTCATCCTTAAGCTGATCTCCTTGCAAGTACACGAAAGCCGGCCTGCGCGACTCCACGGCCCGACGGAATTCATCTTCGCTCGGACTTCGCAGAGTATGGACCTGCACCGAGAAAGAGACGTGATAATCCCGGCTCTAATCACAGCACAACCAAGAAAGAAAATCACTAAGGCAGAGCTGATTCCGCACCTCCAAATACCCCGAGGACGCCCGCTCCAGAAAGGAACACGTCGGGTGATCCTCGGCAGCGTCCACCGAGCTTCCGCCGCCGCCGGTCACCGCGAGGAAGCTGCAAGCGTCTCTCGCCCTGACGTGCGACATCTCTCTCCTCCTCCTTCCTCCCGCGCGGGCGTCTCTCGCCGGAGACTAGACGACGACGACGACGACGGAGGATTGGTCGAGCGGGTTGCCGCCGCCGACCCGGATCATAGCCCAGACCCGGAGCCGCACGGCCGCAGCAGCGTCCAGATTAGTAACCCGGCACCGCCCGACCCATCGCCGCCAGATTCGCTCGTCGGCCTGCGGTCTCCTGCCGTCGGACGTGGCATTCTCCGGCGACTGTCGACGGAAGGGAGCAGGAGGAGGAGACGGAAGGAATCGAATCGAAACCCTAATGGAACCTTGAAGGAAGGAAGGAAGAGGAAGACTAATCTCCTCACGTGCTTTGGGATCGCTTTCTTCGTTTCGGAGATCGTACCGGATTTTCCAATCGAAAAAATCAATTCGAATAAGAAATTCCGCTTATTCAAAAACCTTCCCAATTATTTCGTCAACATCATGCGGGAAAACGCCCATGACGTGCTTCGGGTTTTCGTAGAATTTTACGGGCGGCTCGCTTTACATTGATAGAGCAGAGCGACCGAAAAAAGCAAATCTTATGAATAGTTGTGGATCTTCACATCATCAGTTCGTCTCTTAATTACGTCATGTTAGAAGTGGGGAATGCCTGGACACGTCGTGCGTGACCCAAAAAAAAAAAGAAAGAAAAAAAAAGATGGGTAGTCATTAAATGATGTAGATGAAGCGAACGGCTACGCTTGATATGAGGCGGGAACGGTTTATTATTTTGAAATTACTTCCATATAAGAACATTAGCGGGATAATTGTCAATTTGAAAATAATTTGATCGGCAAAGATGTTTAAAGATCTCTTGTCTTTCTACTTCCCGGAACGATTTATTTTTCTTTGAATTTTGATCCAAGCGACGTATGATCATCTATATGCGTGGACATAAGTTTAAGTGATTGGATGGTGTTCGGGCCATTTTTTGTGTGCCTCAATTTATCTACTACCCCAGCAATTCGAAGGCGCATTCCTTCGTCTTGATTTGGGGCATTCGAGATTTAGTTTTAGCCTGCACCACTTATGAATGTAATTAACATTCGTCGAGGAGCACGTTATATGTATGATTTTTTTTTTTTTAAATTATCTAAAGATGTATTGTTAATCCGTGGTGAAAAAGAAGAAGTAGATACGATACTGCATAATATGGATGACATTTATTTAATAGTTAATAAAAGCACTTTATTTATGTTTATTTATTTAGTCTTTAAGCATGACTAAAAAAATTAAACTACATTTTTCAATAATAAATTTAGCTTAAATGATTATTCAAAATACGTTAATCTATCACTAGGCATGCGGCCCAACTAATAAAGTGATTAAGGGTGGAGGCTAAAGAATAACAAATCTGAGTTTGATCCCCGTAAGCATCGCATATACTTATAAAAATATCAAAGAGAAGATTGTTCAAAAAATCTTAAAATTATAACACTTTTGTCAATTTAGTTCCAAATCTTTTACGTTTTGCTAATCAAATTCATCAGATCAATTTTAATCGAAAATTGCTAACATGGACGTTAATGTCATATAAAATGGTCAGCATTGACGTGAATAATTTTTAATAATATTTTTATTTTCTTATATATATATTTATTTCTATTTTTTATCGGTAAGGGTCGACAGCCCCCTCCAAACCACCAGCTGGGACCCGACAACCCCACCGGGCGAGAGCTTGCAAAGCTGTCGTCGATCATGAGCTAGGGCCGTGGAACCCTCACCAATAGTTGACAAGGGTCACACCCTTCGCCAACCACTAGGGGAGGGCTTGCAACATTCACTCATAGCTAAGCAAGGCCACGAGACCGCTCACAATGACTGGCAAGGGCTCACTACCTTCACCCACAACTAGTGAGGGCCACTAGCCTTCCTTGCTAGTAGCAACAAGAGCTTGCAACCCTCACTTGATGGCCGACGGCCCCTCTAGGATGTTAACGAACAAAGAAAAAAGTAAAAAAGTAAAGAAGGAAAAATAAAAATAAAAAATTGGTCAGGTTAATTTAATTGGTAAAATAGCAATAAATTTATAACTATTTGGATAATTAAAATATTTATAACTGAACGAACAAATGTGCATAAGTTGCTTTTGTCACAGGTCCATGACTAGTAAATATATTACAACAAAGTATTCCTAAAAAGCCACCAATTATAATGATAGAGAGGACTTCAGAATTTTAGGGGATAATTACTAAAAAGGCATATTGCCAATTCAGTTTTAAATTTTCCAATTTAGCCAACTTAATTTGTTACCTTTTCATGATTTGTTCATATAGTCATTCCAACCAATTTTGATAAGAAATTACTGACGTGATGGTCCAATTAGCATCGACAGTCTAATATGATTGGTGCCAATATGGACGATTTTGTAATGTTTAAAAAATTTCATAATTTCATAATTTTTTACTTTCTTTTTGTTTTTCTTTTCCTTCTTCGTTTGCCAGTTGTCAGCCTTTGATGAGGGTCAACCTCATTGGACGCTGGTGAGGGGCGCAAAACCCTCACCCAACTTGCCCTTTGCCAAAGGCCGATGAGAGTCTGTGGCTTGATGATGGGTGGAGGAGAATGAAAAAAAAGAGATTAAAAAATACTGGAAAAAGAACAAAAATTAGAATTTTTTCGAAAATTATAAAAATTGTCCAAGTTGGCGTTAGCTACGTCACATGATGACAGGCATCCATGTTAGCAAATTTTAGCCAAAATTAGCCTAAAGGACTACATTAACATATCGGAATAAGTTTTAGGATTAAATTAATCAAAGTGATAATTTTAGAACTAAATTGACATTTATATATTATGGTAGTGACCTTATTTTTTTATAATTTTCAAAACTTCATTATTATTGCAAATAGTGAATTTGCTGCATCCTCCACCAAAAAATGTTCCACCTAGGCATGTATTTTCAACTCACTATGGAGAGCGTTTATTCTCATCTCTTCACCTTAATGACTTCGTCTTTTCCTTTTTAACTGCGTGTTAATCTCTCTTTCTTTATACTTTTTTTTTTGGTCGGATTTTTTTTTTATACTTTGCTTAAGATTTTTCGTGTCTATATCGCCATTTTCTTAATTTTCATAGGAAAAAAAATTGACGTCATAGCCCGTAACTCTCATTTTCGAATTCTTTTCCAAAATGAACTACCTTTTTATTTATCGAAAACGACTGAACAACCATTTATTGGAACGTCCTCGTCACAAACTTATTACACTAAAAAAGACATCTGATTTTTCAAGTGGATGATGTGGGAGCCTCTCATCTTTTCCTCACGATAACAAATAATCAAACACCAAATATCATGCCCTCCGAAGTTTCGTATTTTAATAAAATCAATCTCCATTTCCTAATTCAGAAATTTTGATTAGATGCCGTAATATTTGCTAATTGCAATGTTCGCATCAAATCATCCATTCGAGGTAGAACATCATGTAGATTATGTAGTGGAGATATCACTCATATCTTGATTAGGAAGGTTCGAATATAATTTACTCGTCACGCTTTTTTTTCTTTTGACCGTGCTTTACGACTTGTTTTACAAAAGAAATTTAAAGAGCAAAATCCTAAAAATGGTTGGTTTGACTGCTTGATCCGGACAAAATAAAAACAAAAAAAGCTCACCAAATCAAACCGACAAAAAATGTCCTCGGAGCATGAACCATTTTTCTAGAAAGAACCTTCTCAAATCGAACGGGGAACTTGACCAATCAAGCTATTTGAACAATTCTCAATTGAGGTAACAATATAAATGATTCATAAGCTTTGCCCTAATTTACAATGTAGTTTTCGAACTTCGACTTAATGTACGATATGATCCTTAAAATTTTAATTGGTTCAATATGATTCCTGAATTTTTTATGTATATTCAACTTAATCATGTTCAATATTTTACTTTCATTAGTTCAAATTCTAGAATAATAATAAATGTTTTAATATAGTTTAAAGACTAAATTGAACATGTACAAAAGTTTAAGAACTATATAATAAATTGAGCTGCAATTTAGAAATCATATTATACATTGTACTATATATATATATATATTTTTTTTTTTAATGATTGAGGGATCGCCAGAGATCACCATTCGAGGATCATACGACCCTCCGATGCTCGGTAGCATCGGTGGAATGTCACCGCAAGCCGCTATTTAGACATAAACCCTCGGGGGGCTGGTCAGTAAACCACTTCTGAAACCTCTACTTAAGTCGTGAGCATCCAGAGATTCGAACTCATTCCCTTAGCGATGAGATAGTAAAATCCAATAATCACGGCTACCTACAGGTGGGTTCATTGTACTAATATTCATAAATCATCTTTGTCATTTTTTAGTTCTTTAACTTGTGCAAACTACCGCTCGTAAAATAGACTTGGTAAACCTCTTTGGCAGATCTACTACTAGGCAGAAAAATATCTCCGTCACCATCACACTTGCATCGATCGCGCCCTTCTTTTGACAAACGACTATGGCGTCTGCTTCGTTCATACAAGGAAAACGTACAAAAGCTTTCGGCAAAATATCGGCAAAATATCGGTGAGTTTTACTTCTATCAGCCCCGAATTGCTGGGATCTCAAAAGCATGTACACGAGGCATTGCCCGACATGAAAGGAGAGGAGACACAAGAAATTTACGAACTGTCCCTACCTCTTTCTAGAGGATAAATAAAATATCATGCTCACAAAAACGCAGAAAGCAAATCTGCAAAATTTCCAGCATTTGGAACTCAAGAAAGCCTTCAAAAAGAAGAAAAGGGCTATGAGACTATGGTCCGAGTTTTGGGAACGATGAGGTGTTGCTGCCGTCGCTGGAGCTCTTCACGGAGAAGGCGGGTCTCGCTCTGGAGAGAGGCGGCATAGCAATGCCTGGGAGACGACACCATCCGTTTCGTCGAAGCCTCCAGTTCCTTCATCTCGTCCATCATGATCCTCCTGTCTCTGCACTCCACACTGCAGTATCCTTCATCTCCCCTGAATCGACATCAAGAATTACAAATATCTCATTAGTCATTCGACCCCATTAGAACAGCTAAATCAAGATGAACTCAACTTAATTCAAACCCTCCAGAGCCCATAAACACTGTCAGCCATATGAAAAGAACAGCCAAAAGATGATCTTGGGTTTGAGGGCACTGTGCTCCGAGCTATACCTGTACATGTAAATGTCTTGGTCGGGCCTGAGTTTCTTGCTGCACAGAGCGCACGTCTTGAGAAAGCAGGAGTACTCGAGATCGGAGCAGCTGCTCCGGGAGGGAGCTCTCGAGCGAGGCTTGGCGTGGTGGAGGCTCGCGGTCGCTTTGGACTTGACGACGATGTGGGGCTTGGCCGTCTCGGAGACCTGCGTCAGGATCCTCAGGCCGACAGCTACCGATGCCGACCGAGCTGACGATGATGAAGACGAGGATGACGAGGGCCCGTCGTTCTCGCCGCTTCGCTTACGAACCTCCTCGATGCTCTGCTCGGGCACTCCCCACTTCATCAATGGCCTCTTCATCTGGAGAAGGAGTGAAGAAGAGAAGGAGTAGAGTGTGGTGAGAGTGGAGAAGGGGAAGAGCCATGGGTATTTAAAGGCAAACCGCGTCACACAGATGTGTGGGAATCCTACTGTTTGGTATTGCCGTTTCTTTTCACGTGCTGCAAAAGCACACAGACATATAATATCTGTGTGCGCGCGTGTAAAATAATTGTGTATTTTGGATTTTTCCATGATCCTGATGTTACCGCGTTTCGCTATGGTATTGGTATTTATCCACTTTAGACAATGCAATATTAAATTCTCAGTTAATGAAAAATTTCTTCGCGTGGCCCTCTCTCTCCCTCTCTTTCTCCATCTGTTGTGCCCTACACATGGAGAAGGACGCGAGTGGTCTATTCAACGTTCCAAACGTGGCTTAATCATCGCGGGCCGTAAGAAGTTAGTGACCCCCTCCCAAGGTTGCAATAATATATTGGTTCTCACAATATGGAACGTGAATGCTTCGACATGACACGTCGAATTGTTCAATGCCGTGTCAGGTAGACATCTGAGTTCAAAAAACAAAATAGACATCGTTGTCTCGTTACAGTAAAGGCTTAAATTTTCCTTAAAAAAAATTATCTTTTTAAACATGATGTCAAAGTCGAAATCATAAAAACTCAAAGCCCGACGCTTCACTTTTGACGGGACCTCTTATTTTTATCGAATATACAAATATAATCAATATGCATGGAATGTATTCTTAGCCTTTTTTTAAGAATATTATTAGCATCGACTGCACTTTTCTTTTTTTTCCAGACGACCAATGTCAAAAATTTGGACGACGATTCTTCATGCCGTGCACTTTCCGTTATGCGGGTCACTTTGTGTCTAGTTCATGTGATGGTGATGATGGGCCTTCTCGACATCAAAACCAGATGCAGCAGCATTCTGTTCTCGAAAGAGTTTCCCATGCTTTGGACGGTGTCATTTAAAGACCACTTTAGTTCAGCCCCACCTCATCCAGCCGAACTCCTTCTCTCATCCACATGTGTTTACCGTACGGAAGGCTTCCAAAAGGAGCGACCGCGGCACATGTTAAATATTTTGAACTTCATAAATTAATTGGTTAGGCGACCGACAAATTATAAGAAGGCGTTGGAGTGGACGAGCGATGTTATCCCATGACTACTTTAATATATCGCTCGTTCTACAAAGAGCAATGCTAGCATGACGGCCAGTATCATTAGTAGGGATGGTGGTGGTCTCTCGATCACAATTGCCTCACACCAAGAGAAGGCAACAGGCTGAGTAAGTCAAGACCACCATTGGTTAAGAAAGAGGGAAAAAGCTAATTAGAGAAATAAATGATCCGTCCATTACTAAATAAGGAAAAGAGGAAAGATATTGAATAGCGAGATATTGAATTTGTCCATTTGCAGATGATTTATTTAAAGTTATTTAGAATAAGACCACATCAAAAATTTTCTTATAACAACAGGAAAAAAAAGTTAAAGCATGACATGAAATTGGTAAAGCAAAGAGAGAATATAAGAAGGACAATGCTAGCCTAACAGTGCTTAGAAAGCTTCAAACTAACGTGTATCTTGAGCCTTTAGTATCACTTCAAAAGCACATGCTACCAGATATTTGATTATTAATAATTCAGCTTCATTAGTAGAAGACTGCAAGCATTTTATGGAAGAGAGAAATGAACGATTTTATTTAATTTAATAACTTAATATTGATAAGAAAAATCTATTTCCCATGAGACAACTTCAAATTCACCTAGCAAACTTGAAAGTAAATTTTAATTCTCATACAAAAAAAATTAATGGAATCCAAGGTGGTGAGATCTAACAAATCCCACTCAAAATCCCAGAAGTCGTCCGGTTTCCTTGGGAAAAAATGGGGTCCAAAGCTTTTTCCTTCTACAAATTAATGAAAAATTAATGAAAAATTGATGAAAATGCCTTTGCACAGAGTTGCCTTTCAGGGCGAAAAATGGGTAAAGAAAGAGTTCGGGGATGGTACTTTTGTCGTGATGAATTGAAGAACAAGGGCACGGTGGCAAGAGAGTTACTCTCGAGGACCACCGCTCTCACGGTGAGCTTTCAGACGGAGGTCCCGATGGAGGCCAAAAACGGCGGAAAGCGTAGTCCCTGACTCGGTGCAAAAGGGTCAAAAGTAAATTTGTACCATTTCATGATTTGTCCCTATCATCTTGTGCAAATCCATGCCAATCATCTCCCTATCATTCCAATTTTATCTGAAAAGACAATTCACTCACTGTATAAATTATTAAGACGTGACACTGAAGTGACATTAAAGTGACATTGAAGTGACACTGAGCTAGCATAATTAAAATCTCTATGATAGAACTAACCTCGAGTCTTTGATAGATTGACTTAACAGGATAACAGTTTACGAAATCTTATATATATCATTTTCCACCTTGAACTTTGAAGATCAATGACAACATGATGACCTTTGAAAATTAATTTAGCCAAAATTGTAAAAAAGGCTCTCCTTAACTTGGGGGGAAAAAAAACCTATCCCATGAGAAAATGAAGATGAAGATGAAGAAATGAATCAAGATACAGAGGAATCAGCAAAGGAAATACTTCGAATCACTCTATTTCAATATGATTGCAATACAAAGCTTCTGTATATCGAATCACAGCTTATGAATACAAATCCTTTGTTTTCTATCCCCTGTTTTCTCTCTCTACAACACGTATCAGTTATACAATTGCAGAGCATCCATTGATGATTGCTCTATTAGCTCTTTCTCTCTCTATCTCTCTATATTGCTTCTATCTTCGCTCAACTTGCTCAAGGAAGACGAAGACTACTTATATCAGAATAGAACCTCTAACTGAATACCACTAAATGTTTCTTAATTTGTTTCACCATTCTAAACCGACTAACAGCACATGTGTCAGTTGAGATCTACACGACTTGGTGATCCACATCTTCTTTATTTCAGGCTTTCTTAATCATTGATAACAATCCATGTCTGCCTTCATCACGAGCTCTTCACCGTTGATCATCAGCTCATTGTTACTTTCTCGTTTTTGTTTTTCCCAAGTGTTCTTTGCTTCACTTTGCTGCTCCGTATAACTCTTTCTCTTCATAGTTCTTTCTCTTCCGAAATCAATGTTATTTGTTGAATTTATAGTGGCTGAGTGAGACTTTGTTCCTGTATATTTAACATCTCATCCTCGAATGATTAGTTGGTAGCTAGTAATGTACTCGATATTTCATAAAATTCACACAGTTCTTTTACTCATCAAATAATTCGCATCTATTTAGCTCTAGTAAGGATTGAACCCACAAATTTTATGTTTCGAAAAACCAGTCTTAATTTTTTTTCATAAGGGTTGTTCCTCATGCGCATCAAAATTATACTCAATCCTATGCTTTGGTATTTGTTGGTATATTTATGGATATTCAAAATTCCCTATTAGAGAATTTTGTTAAAAATATTATTATGTATTGGGTGTATCATTTAATATCTTCTTATTTTCCAAGATAGCTATTCCCTTATTAGATTATTTCCTCTAATATACATATGGTTCCGGGATAAATCCCCTTAATTTTATATTAATAAAAGATCATGACGATTGGGTAAAAACGTAGTCTTTATTGATTCTTTCTCCCTCATATTTTCTGAATATAAATGTGGTATAGAGATGTTGTCATCATCAGCATCTTTGATTGTCAAGGTGTCGAGCTTCATTTTAATCTCCACTCTTCATCAGGGGATTTGTGCCTTATCGTTGTTAGTCACCTCATATTCAGTAACTTCCAAATTTTATCAACACTCAAAAATGACTTGCTTGGATGATATCCATTGAGGGACTCTTTAAATTGTGCGCCTTATCCACAAGTGAGGTCGCTATCAAGGATCCAAGCAACAGCGCCAGAGTCAATCATACCTTCATTGAGCATGGGGTGATGTCGATAAGTATCCAAGTAGCTCTGAGTATTGGAGTCAAGCAAACCTTCATCAAGCATTTGAAGTTGAGCTCCGTGTGGTGATGTAGTTTGATTTGTCACAATTCAAGTTGGGCTTCGACATGATTCTATCGAGGTTGTACAACAAAGACGTGTCAACTTTTTGGTCATGTGTTTTTTTCGATGCTTGTCAAATTCGACGACAATGTGGACTACTACCATTTTGTTGTGTAAGGCGCTTTTTACATAATCATCATTATCTTGAATCTGATTTGATGTATTCACATCATTTGTCTAGTGTAAGGTCCACCTCACATAGCTTATTGGTTACAAACTTTGGAAGAAAGTTGCATCCTCATATGCAAGTTGGTGCTCCAGCTGGAGGGGAGTGTTGAAATATATTTATGAATATTAGAGAATATTGTTAAAGATATTATTAAATATTAAGGATATCATATTATATTTTATTATTCCTAGGAGAGCTAATTTTCTTGTTATATCATTTCCTTTACCATACATATTGTTCAGTTTCTACATGAATAAAGAGGTCATGCAGATGGGGTAAAAATGTAGACTTTATTGATTCTCTCTCCCCGTCTGTTGAAAATCCCAAAATACGATAATATCTCTGAAGATCATATTTTGCACCCTCCATTTGCTACCATAATTCAATCATTGAAGAAAAGAATAATCGTTTGTTGAAAGATCTATAGGTTGCAGAGTGTCTTGTTAGTAGTTTAGAATGAAATTGGTATAATTGAAAAGTTTATAACTTAATTGATGTAATACAATAAGTTTGGTACTTTTTGAACAATTGTCCTCCAACTATTTAGTATACACTTGTAAGTAAGAATGTCATATTGGCCTTAGTACCATTGCTTTTAGCACAATCTTTGACTCTTGTTGGGTTGAAGATGGCGATTAATCTCGATGTATGTATGACGAGTTGACATGAGTCGTCATCTTATTAGCACGTAATTCTGGCTTATAAAGAACATTATCTATGGAATGTTAAATTTCATGTCATGAAAACACAATATAGTTGCAACACGAAAAGGGTTGATCTCACAGGAGGTTTTCTGAAGATCAATTAACATCAAACACGAGAAGATGTTACATCTTTGAGGAAACATTAGAGATGGTCGCAATTTGCTGATAGGAATCAGCCCGCCAGGTATTAAAACAATCTCATGCATAACTTATTTAGGACCTCAATCATTATATAATATATATGTCGCGACCAATTTTTTCGGGTGTAGACCACCTAGGGTTTGGCTAATGGATTGTTAAGCCTAAACTTAACTCAGGCTCTCCCAAGCCCATACCAATTCGCGACTTAGGTTTGAGTTCTTAACATGCAATTGATTTTTTAATTGGGAGTCGCCACTAATCTATTTTTTGGTGGGTCGATTAGAAACACCAAGTAAAGTAATGGGAGATTTACTTTATTCCTACGAACCAGAGACTATGGGTACGGGGACTTGGTTACACTAGATTTCTCTAATGCCCTTTCGGTACCATTCTTTATTTAAAAAATGTTTGGCAAGCAATTTGAATTGATTTTAATTTATCTCCCTAACATGTGAGGTGATCATACGGGTACGCAAACCACCAATTTAACACTCAGGAAAACAATTAAATAATGCATGACTTACCTCAAAGCAACGAAAGCATCTGCAGTGTTAGATCAGAATTCACATAAGCAATTTTAGATATGATTTCTAATTAACAAGCAATCAATCAATTTTGCTTTCACTTTTTTAACGAGAATATAGCCAATATGCAACGTAATGCAATGCTTCTAACCTAATATGAAATAATATGGCATGGAAAAATGTCTTAAACTATATGAATAAGTAAAAGATTTTGTGATTTTTTAATGAACATGCAATAATTAAATATGCAATCTAAATTAACCAAAATGATCTAATTCTAATGACGTGCAATTTCTGATTAAATGAACCTAGCAATAATCACTAAATGACATGCATTTCATGAACCTAATTCTACATGACGTGCACATGATTTTTTTATTTTTTATTTAACGAAAATTCATAATTAAAATCACTAAAAAGGAAAATCAAACTAAAGTGAAATACTATCTATTCTAAATGCTTTCTAAACATGCATTAAAAAAACCTATCATGCAATTTATCTAAAGATCTATCTAGGCCTAAAATTAAACATGTAATTTTATCTAAAATGCAATGACATGCAAAGAATGCCCTAATTCTAATTTTTTTATTTTTATGAAATTCGAAATTAAAATTAAACATGCAATTCAAATAATAATAAAGAAACTATCATCCTAAATGAATGCACTTTTTTTTTTCTTTTTCATGATTCAAAATAAAATCCCTAATCTAAACATGCAAGATAATAAAAACCTAATCTTTTTTGGATTTTTTTTTCTTTTACAAAAATAAAACTGACTCAAACACCACGACATCAAATCAAACAAGATAAGATTGATATTCGAAAATTGGCGAACCATATCTCGTGCATGAGATCGAGTTGTCCAATTTTAAAATTAAATCGCGAATCGAATCTCGAGCATGAGATCGGATTGGCGATCTTTGCAAGGGATTGCGAGTCGGATTTCGGGCGCAAAAATCGGACTGTCAATCCCTAATTTGAGGGGCACTTTCATGTTGGAATCTCAATCATACCTTAAAGACTAATTCTAAAAAAAATTCAAACAAAGAGATAAAATATCAAAACCTAAAGTAAGATAAAGCAAATCTATCTAATAAATTAAATCTAATAAATCTACCAAATAAACTAAATCTAATAAATCTTCCTAATAAAATAAAATAGATCCATACCTAAATTTGAATTTTTCCAAAAAAAACCAATCGGTAGAATGGACCAATGGTGGGCACGGCACGGCTCAAGGATGGTGGCTATGGTAGTGACCCGGTGTGGCTTGTCAAGGCCGCAACAAATTCGATGGGCTATCGTTCGGGACGCAAAAGAAATTCGTGGCGTCGAATTGAACGGGAAGCAACAACGTTGATGCAGCGAGATTGGCAAGTTTCGCCAATGTTGGACTGAACCGTGATAGGCGCGATTCAAGGCTGAGAAACCGGCGGACGCTTCTGCACCAATGGATAGACGGTGGAGACAATGCTGTTCAGTCTTCTTTGAAGCACACCTGGACTATTGGCGGAAGTTGGGTTGCGGTGGGATGACCACGAAGCACTTGGCGTGGCAGAGCAACAAAACCAGCAAATTAATTGATGTTGGGGCACCCCTCACGGACACCACGAGACACCTGGCGTGGTATAGCAACTAGAACAGGGACAATTGATGCTAGGCGTCATTCAACAAACGCAATAGCATCACCGAGAAAACACCACGAACGTGCATGAAGATCTCTGACGTCGAAGGAGTCCCCGAGTTGACTTTTAAACACAAAAAGAAAGAACCCACAAAAGTTCAAAAGAAAGAAATCACTCCACCCAAAAGACCCTAAGAACCGAAGCTCTCCTCTTTGCCTCTGAACTCTCTCTCTTTACTTTTTTACTTTTCCCTTTGACTTTTCTTTTTCCTCACAGAACCACACTCGAAAAAACTCACGGACGGCAGCACTCTCTTCTTCTTCCTCTTTATTCACGTGTATTCTCTCTATACTTCTTCCTCTTTATTCACGTGTATTCTCTATACCATGGCCGTATATTCAATGTGTGGCCTCCTTAATTCTATTGCACGCGAGGTATTATATAGGTCTAAAAAAATATATCTTTGCGGTATATATTTTTCTTTTTTGTTCGCGCATAATACCCCTAAATATATCATTGAAATATACTCACCTCGAGCAATATTCCTTTTTTTTTTATTTCTCACATGTTCTATCCAAAAAATTCCTTGTCTACCCAAGAATATACCCATTGGTGTATATTATCTGAATATATGAAAAATCCTATCGGAATATGCTCGCCGTCGGTCCAATGCTAAATGCAAAAATTGCAAATTAAAAATAAATGCGCCTAAAACTATATGCTATGCAATTAACTGTTTTTTCAGGGATAAAATTAACCCATAATTTTTTAATGCAATAAATGACTAAACGGGTCACCAAAATTTAGGTGTCAACAATATAATATACTACAATGTGTGTACAGATTTTTCCATGAACCTGATATTACTTAGGAGTGATCAGTTCCGGGATGGGCGTTTCCCATCCTGGAACGGAGACTGTCCGCTAAGGACTGGTTCTGCAAAATGGGAACTGAGAGTTGTCCGTTAGTTCATGGACCCAACAGAGAATGAGATTGTCGGTCCAGTTCGATTTCTGAGTGGATACATAGAATTGATTTAGCTTGGTAGTACCTCATTTATGTTGCGTAATATAAAGTTTGAAATCTGCATTATGCAAGACCGAACATAAGGTAATATACACTCTGTATAAACTATAAACGCTAACATAAAAAAATGGGAAATGAAACAGAAGGTAATAATTACAATACACACAATATAAAGAGCAAACAGAAGACCATGTACTCATTTGTTGGATGATTGCACTCTGTTTAAAGGCTAACACCAGCAATGAGTCTTATAACGTGACTAAGATATAGAGTTGGAAATCTGCCCGCAAAACCAAACAGAAGGCTCAGAAGGCTCAACCTTATGATACATGAAAGACAAATCTCCTTAAACAAACATAACTAAGCTGAAAGAAACATAACCGGGAAACTAGGAAAGACAATAGAAAACTAGGATTGACAATTGGAGTTCAAAAAATAATATATATATATATATATAATATCAGTTTGGTCCGGACAATCTGGGTCGGCGATTCCACACTAGAATCAGGAACCGGACCGCCCATCTTTCGATTTCAATTATTGGAATCGAGAACCATATTGGATCCCTTGGGAATCGCCCAGAATCGGTCGATTCGATCTGATTCTGGGCGGTATAAGCGGTTTTCGATTTTTTTGCACAATCTTAATGCTACCGCGTTTCATGTCATGATGGTGTTGGTTTGCTTCCACTTTGCATGTTATTAAATTCTCGGTAAATTGGAATTTCTTTTTGTATGGCCCTATATCTTCATTTGCTGGCCCCACACGTGGGAAAAGACGCGTGTGGTTGGTTCCACGTTCGAAACGTGGTAAAATTATCGCGAGCTGTAAAAGTTGGTGACCCCTCTTCCACGGTGAAATAATATTTTTAGTTCAGTACAGTAAAGGAATACGAACGCTTCAACATGACGGGTCGATTTGTTTAATGAGCGTGTTCGAGAAACATCATTGTCCCGTCACGGTAAAGGGCTTGAGGTTTTCTTTAAAAACTATTTATCTAACGCGGTATCAAAGTCTAGACCGTGAAAATTCCAATTTTGACGCCCTTGCTTTTAGTGGGGACCTACTTTAATTGACTGCCTAGGCAAGGGGATGCATTCTTAGCCTTTTTTTTTAAGAATTTTAGTTTGACCTCACATTTCTACTTCTTTTTTTTTCAGCTTACCAATATTGGTTTGGACGACGATTTTTTCATGGACTAAGATACGTTCACTTTTGGTGTCGCATCACTTTGGTTGATTCCCAAAACTATTCCATGTTTTGGACGGCATCATTTAAAAATTTATTTAGCCGCACCTAATCGGCCCAACTGCCTTTTCCTTCACATGTTTTTTTGAAAGAGGCCAATTTTGTGTGTATATATATTGAATGATTTGATCTTTAATATTGATTCTTTAAGTGATGTGACGTGACGGATTATAAGGAGATATTTAAATAGATGGTCACCCTTTAATATAATTGAAATTGATGACAATTTATCACGTGACTACTTAATATATCCCTTGTTCTATAAGTCAATGACAAACCGATGGAAATCCCCTGGACATGGTTTGCCTTTTGAAGGTTAAAACTCCAAAAAGGAAAGGAAGTGTGCAAGCAGCTGGGCGTGGCATCAAGATGCGGCTAGTCAAAAGCTTCGGAGTAATGATGCATCGGAGGCCACATAAATATGGACCGCGTTCCCAAAATTCATGCGCGACGACAGCATTTATAATTATTAAAATCAATTTCATCTCTATCTACACCCGTCAAATAAATTAGTTGGGCCAAGTTTGGTTAGGATCGAAAATAGTCCAACTCAAATTGACCAAACATTTCTATGCAATATAAATAGGAAAGTTATAAAAAAGAAGAAGTCTTAAATATATTGAATTAATACCAATTCAATCTTAAACATTTTAATTAGATTAATTTAGTCATAAATATTTTTATTTTTGTACAAATTCAAATAATTCGACTAATTTAGGCAAGAAATTGTTAACGTGGGCGTCAACCATCCTATGCAACATTAACATTTTCTAAATTTTTTATTACTTCTTTTTTATTTTCAGTTTTTTTCCCCAAATTATGGGTGAGGAGGACCTCCATGCCCTCGCTGGCCATAGACGCATTGGTCAATAGGCAAAGGTGCGAGGGCCCTCGCCAGACTGTGGCTGGTGATGGTTGGCATGACCTCATTTGCTCGAAGTGTTGTAAAAATAATAAAAATATATCGATAAATAAATATATGTTTCAAAGTTAGTCCACACCATTAATTTATATAAATCTAGCAATATATACCTGACTATTGATATGGTTAAAACATTTTCATATTTAATCAAATCTAGAAAAACTCATTTGAGGTGGGAGCTTGCAATAAGCAAGCATGAGATCGAGTGAGGCTGAAAAAGAGTTATACAAGTGGTTTATGTCTAAATAAATCATTAAATTGCGAACCCATTTAACATTCATATTATTTCGAATTTTACCATTCTAAACCCATTTATGTCTCATTTACCAAACATAACTACTCCATATAACAACATATTCAATCATGTATGGATTAAGAAATGGGTCCATGATACATTTTGATAGGTCTATCTCTATCATTAATTAATTAGTCTCGTAATAGGATCTATATGATCAACGGTGGAGATAGATTTTTTATAATTTATTTATATGAACCCTTCATATTGTTTACATGAATAAACTATAGAATAAATATCATACATTAGAAAGCTCGGCCCAAACTAAATTGGTCCGGCGTTTGATCGTAAGACCCCAAAATTGAGGTGCGAAATAAGGAGAGACTTGAATAACAAAATTAGGTCAAGCTCGGGCCCGACAAATCATCTTATTCTTTCCTATGGAATTCATGCCACTCACTTTCTTGGCATATTGCCCAGTATTTGTAGGCTCTCGATGCTCACTTCGAAAAAGCAAGACATTTTCTCCATCACATATTATTATTACTTCGGGAGAGCAAGTTCAGATCGTTTATTGCATTCCTTGACTCGGGGCAAAAGGGTCAGCCCTGATTACTTCTTTTGCGGGGACTATGCTAATCTTCCTGTACCGTTCCAATTTCATGTCTTCAAAGAAATTTCCTGACTTTTCTTCTCATTCTCATATAAACTGATGCTTTACTTGATCTTTGAATGATGTGGAACTGAAGAAGTTTCGAGCTGACATCACTACTAACCCCCATCAAAGAACTTGTGTCACTGATACACTGGCTCGATCGGATGGTGATTTGGGAAATACGATTTATATTATCTTTGGCCTCGAACCTCGAAGATTGGTGTTGACATAATAAGCTTTGATTCTCAAATTAGTCAGGATAAACAAGTCTTAATTTTTCGATAGGGTTTACATCTTGTGCGCATCAAAATTATACTCAACACTATGCTTTTTGTATCTCTTAAGATCATATTTTGCGCCCTCCACTTGCTACCATGATTCGACCATCAAAGGAAACAACAATCGTTTGCAAAAAGATCGCTATAGGTCGCCAAATGCCTTCCCAGGAGTCAACATCATATTGCTCATAGTAAAGAAGAATCATGCAGGCCAGATAGGGTAAACTCCATCTCTTTATTTGCTCATTTTACGACTCTCAATTTCAACATGTAGACTTACGAGTGTGCTTTTGTGATTAGACTAAGTTAACCTCGAACCTTTATGTGATCACGTATAACTATGTTAACATTGTCCTGGGATGAGCAAAAAGGTAAGCCAATTTTTGCCCAATCATAACAAAAACTTTCTTAATTAATAGGACTTGTTGATTAATGATATGATAAGATCACATATGAAATTCCAATAGATTTTCATTTTACATTGGGACACCATTCATCTTGACATGGTCTATCAAGTCATACCATACTACTTAGGAAACATTCGTTAGTAAGAATGTCTTGTGGCCCTAGTACCATTGTTTTTAGCGCATTCTTTGCCTATTGTTGGGTTGGAGATGGCGCTTAATATCCACGTGTGTACGATGAGTTTATGCTATTCGTCCTCTTATCTGCATGAATTCTAGCTTATAAACTACATTATCTATGGAACGTTAAGTTCAATGTCATGACAACACAACATAGTTGCAAGAAGAAAAAGGTTGATCGCCATAGCAGGCTTTTCAAAAATCGGTCAACGTTAAACATGAGAAGACATCACATCTTTGAGAAAGTGTTGGAGATAAACACGATTCGCCGATGGATGTAGTCGGTCAGGTATCAAAGCGATCCCCTACATAATTATCTAGGGTTTTTGTTTTCATTTTCCAGAGCATCATCATAACTTATAGTGCCTCTTGTATTATGTAAAAGAAAGAGAACCTCTTACTTTAATGGAATTTCGATCATCTTTTTCTTCCACCAATAATCTCAATTTACTTATTTTAGAAAGGAAAAAAGAATTAACGAATAACTTTATCTTATCTTTCACATATTTCAGTTTTAAATTTTGAATCTCTATCTTACCATGTTCCAAAAAATTCAAATCACGAAACAATTTTCTCTTTTCCTATGTATGGGCACGATTTTCTTTGCAACGCGTACTTTCACGTGCATTTCTACCGATGTCTTTTATTCAAATATTTCCTAATTGGAATTATTTTTCTTAATTTATCAAACGTCACTTGCTTGTATATGCGCAACTGCGTGTACATCTTTGCTGGAGCAGACAATCGGAACAATAAACTTTTAGTGCCTTGGCTTATCAGAATATATCCCCGAAAAAGAATTCCGAAAAATGGCGAATAATGCCAGCTTATGACAAATTCGTCTGTCTCCCAAAAAAGAAGTGAACAGAAAATCCACCACAATCTAGAGAGGATAATGCGGAGGATCCCTGTGAAAGTCTCTCGTTTATCACATGGCCAGGTAGATGCTTAAGTTAAAAAGAAAGACTACCTCACTATTGTAATTATGATGGATTAACATATCAATAAAGGTAAGTAAACTCTTCAGTTCACATGTCTCTTCAATTTACGTATCTATTAACTACATTAATATCATCTGTTCACGAACCTCTTCGGTTGATGTATTTGTTAACTTTATGAATCTCTTCAATTTATGCATTTCTTGAGTTTATGAATCTCTTTATTACTTGTGTTTATTAAGTTCATGTATCTTTTGAATTCATATATATTTTCGGTTCATGGATATGTTCAATTCGTGTCCATTCAAACTCTATAAATGGAATTGAACTATTCTTCATTTCACATAAAATAGAGTATATGGAGTATATAAGAAAAATAGAGTATAAAGTAGATAAATAGATAGTGAATATCTTCTCTTCTTTTTTTCTTTAATTGTGCTGATTTCGAGAGGTGTTCGATTAAGTCCCATTTAAATAGTGCTAATTCAAATGAATTCTGTCAGCTATACATTACATCTTGTTTAATTTTGTTACAATTCTATAACCATTTTGCTAGTCTATATATGGTTTGCATCGGTGTACTCTTCACTTGTCGAGAAGATTCATTCAATATATTTACTCATTCACTTGATCATTATTAAAATTATTATTGCTTTATGAGAGTTATTATTTTTCTAGTTACAACAAACAATTTATCTATATATATATTTTTTTTTATTTTTTTTTGTAAAATGCGTTATTTCCAACACTTACAATTCCTTTCAGCATCTTCCATCCCAAGTCAAAAACTTTACACACATACATTCCAGCCCAAGGGAGAATTCACATATAAATCAATTTTATGTTTCAATATTATCAAAATTGTGATATAACATCTAAATAATCCAACATTTCAAAGTTTAAGATGTTAGATTACCAGCTTTCTTGTTGTTACCATACTGTGAAACATCAAACTAACTTAGATTAGATTTTTGAAATGGGCTAGGAACCAACAAACTAACTTGTTAACATCAAGAACTAGGAACTATGCTAATAGGATCAGTTCCTAGTTTGTGAAACTGAGAGCTGGCCCATCTAGTTCTGGAACTGATAGTTTGGTTCTCAAGTGGATTTAGGAACAAGGGACGATTTCATCTTTTTTCTATTCCCCAATGAGTCCAGAAACAATCAAATATCCACCCAATGTTCTAAATTCCTTCCGATTGTCTGCCATCAGCAAGTTGATCGCGCACTCCGAAACATGGAACAAAAGAAGTTTGTGCCGTCATTTTTACCATTGAAGTCTTTACAACTCAAAGTGAATGGGAAATTACACATATCACCCCAATCATCTTTCAAGAAATATATGTAATAATAAAAATTATAATAAATAAATAACTATAAGTTTGGTTCGGGTGGTTTGGTTCACACTTCGAACTAGAAACGGACCGATTATTTATCGGTTTCAAATTTTAGGAATTAAGAAAAACTCAAAATCAACCTGTTCAGTCCGGTTCCAGTACTAACCCCTAATAAGATCTAATTTGGTTAGGCCCACTTAAGGGAACAGGCACACCATTTTCGGTTTAATTGGTCTGGTTTTGTCAAAGAGAAACCAAATTAAGTCCGCCCTTGGTGATTTATTTATTTATTTTATTTTTGGGGCCAGATTCACTGTTGAGAATTATCCCCGGCGATTTATGCAGCTGAAACGAGAACAACTTTCTAAAGTGCTCATCTATTTTCTCCTCTGCTATGCACAATGCAAAGATTCTCTGACTCTCAGACTTTTATCCCATTATTTTATGGAACCTCATATAACTATTAGATATTGTCGTAGATTCTCATGACTTAAATTCAAAACTAAAAAATTACAGACCGTAAGACAAGTAAGCGCGCTAAATGCCAAGTCTAGTAATTCCACTAAGAACCACAACAAGTGTTAAGAAGATACTGGCCAAATAAGTCCCGTGAAGAAGTATAAATATGAAAAATCGGAATCCTTTAAAAAAAAGAAAAACCAAAGAACCTTATTTCCATTTGGCGTGCAAGATATGCGCATTGTGCACGCGAATGAACTGTAGCATAATTAAAAATTTAAATGGCATAAAGAAATCAACATTACCTGAATCCATACCATTTGACAGAAAGCAGAAAATAAAAAAACATTCACACCTCAAGCGCAAAAGAGCGAATTGAACCTAAGAATTCTAGAATTCCATTGCAAGCAGAAGTTCTCAGATAACTCCACGTGCTTCCCTTTACGTCTTTCGGCTGTCAACTTCGGTCCGAATCCACTATTTCAAAGATTCTTAGAGACGTTTGCCTCACGTAAATCTCTCAGCATCTCTAAGTACTATATAACGCCGCCTCGCTCAAGAACCCCAGCGACCAAACTCATCCATATCTCTCTAGTTTCAGGTTTCTTGAACACGATGATCATGGCCAAAGCTCCCGTCAACGGCATTCTTCTTCTCAGGTAGGCGATTATTCTAACTCCATTTCTTTGTTCTCGCTTTATGCTGCAGTCGATCGACCTTGTACCGAGAATTGAATTCACCGATGGGTTCGGTCAATCAAGTAGACCAAGAATCCTCACGCTAGTCACAATATACTTTCTATCTGCTATTTCGCTCAAACCAGTCACTGCACGTCAAGCGTCGTGACTCACGAGTTTTCTTGTGCTCTTTCGACCCTTTCCCCTACGTCCGATCATATGAAATGAACCTACCATAGTGACTGTCTTTTGGATGTGTGTTGTTTAGCTGGCGATCGTACAGAGCACTAGCGGAGAAGACTGCAGCAGCGAAGGCGGCAGCGGCGGGCGCGATCAGGAAGGCAGCAGATGAGGAGGAGAAGAAGAAGGTGTTTTGGATGAGAGATCCCAAGAGCGGGAACTGGATACCGGAGAGCCACTTCAATAAGGTTGATGTTGCAGAGCTGAGAGAGAAGTTTCTATCCAAGAAGAAGGGCAACCTTTGAACAAGATCTTCTGATACCTGTGGCTTTTCCTGATCTATAATCCCTCATATATGATAGATACGATCTGTGCTGCGACCATGTCACTATATTAAAATGGGGCACGAGAGGGCCTTTTCAATCAATCGATATCTGCAACTTCCATTATTTTGTTATGCTCTTTGTTGGTGTTCGAATGGACGTAAAACTCAGGAGCCGTTTGGGTTTATCCGAACGAAAAGCTTGGAATAAAATAAAATAAAAACAATAAGAATAAACGAGGACGAATCGGAATGATTATGTACATCAGAATCGAGCCCTAACGTCTTGCGATTCAGACTTTTCGGACTAAAGAAATGGCTGACCTAATTTTATCATCGTGTATGGTCCATTCAATCCCATCCGCGTGAACAGGTGATGATAAAACGACCTAAGTGAATGGAAATGAAAATTCCATTCACATTCCATGTCCTCGACAAACAAATGTATCTTTAGAAATTCAGTGAAACCAGCTCACAAGATGAGGAGATACATGGATGAGCCAGCATTTGTTTTCTCTTGGCTTGTCTGTCTTGCAAAAAATGAATGATTGGGAAAACTCTTTCCTAAATATGAAAAATATTTTCACTATCCACGAAAATATTTAAACGTAAATTATTATCAACGATGGAAACATCTTTCATTAATTAATTGTTTCATGAGATGCGAACGATTATATTTAGAAAATATATTTCAAATCATTCATTTTTGTGAGACAAATGGAGCCTAAATTCTTCTCCATCTAGATTTAGTTTAATTTGAGTGGGAGAGCATAACTGAATCAAATACTAGTTTTGCTGGACTAGTGAATTGCAATTAAATGTAAAACGAGGTCATCCATTATATGAAGGGTGGCTCTATTTCTTTTTTCCTTCTTTATTTGCTAGAATATAATGGGTGGCTATTGTTAAAATGTAGCTATGTGCAAATTTGTTTGCGTACACACATGTTTCGACCGATGATCACTCGAAAAAATTTCTTTTACGATAATAAAGAACATACTAAAATTTCTTCTTTCTAACATATCTAGGCGAACAAAAAATAGAATATTTGCCGTTTTGTGTTGAGAAGCAAGTATATCAGCTAGAATTAATGAAGAAAATCCGTCCTCTCTTTTCCGCGGAAAAGTCGTTAAACTCGAAAGGCATCTAGAAAAAGACACCAGACATTGGCGTGCGGCTATGAACCGCTCACAAAATGGGGCAACTCAAGGTAAAAATGCCTGAGGTGAAAAGAGGATTCGGTACCATCTTCCTACTTATTTGAAGTCATTGAAGGGAACCGATGGGGAGGAATCGGTATATTCTTATTGGACACTCGAGATTATTTGAGGAAATTAGCCCGACTAGAACGAATTTTTCCATAACTACTAATTTTATCTCAACTTTAAATCTCGTAAGCAATGGTAGGTATACCACGACCTATTCGTAAAACTTATTTGCAAAGTAGGTAGCATTCTCCAAGTGGACGTATAAAGTGGCTGGTGATTCGCGTAGTTATCATGATCACAAAGTGTTCTTTTTGTTAAAACGGGCGAAAATATTTCAACTCATATGCTCTTTGAATTAAGTTGTGTCGTGTCGAGTTTGAAGCTCTCTCAACAAATTTACGTCGTGTTGGAGTTTTGGTTTCGTATTATGCTAGGAATTGCACCCCAAATTCGAGAGATGATGTAGAAATTGGTCTCTAAACTCTTAGTTAATACTCATTTGGTCTATGACCATCTATATTGGTCTTTGATATACTTGTATACTTTGATTTGAAAGAATTCGATCTTTGTAGCATACATGGCAACCCAACTAAGCCGTGGGATCCATATTTGTTGATGTGTACAGCCAGCAAAACTTAAGAGAAAGAATAACATGGAGGAGAAAGCATGTGGGATGGTATCAGTATCGGCCTATGTTGGTGAAGGTCTAGTCTTGTCACGAGTAGGTGAAGGCTTGCTTGGGCTCGCCTAGATTTAAGCAAGGATTAAAACGTTCATGGAGCGATGATATTGATATGGTATCGATATTTATTGCCAAGTCAACTGACTTTTTGACATGGGGTTGCGAGGGCCAACCAACCCTTACAAAAAGGCGGTGAGGATGGTGCGACCATGGGCGAGGGCCATTCATCCTAGCCAAGAGCTATATGGGGGCGGTTGCTGCCCCCTCCCCCCTCCCTCTTTCTCCGCTACCTTTTCTTTTAATTATTCCTTTGAAATTCCGTCGACGTTGTTGTGCACATCAAAAGCCATTTTGGCAGATGGTAGATCCTCCACTGAGTTGAAAGGCCACATCAGTAAACGTGAATCAAACAGGATAAGGGCCAACTTGACAAGCATCAAAGCTCGAGAACTGAGTCGGGCATTCGTTAAGAGTTCCAAGGTACCAATCTTGCCAAACGGCGTGAGCTCATATGTTATAAGATACTGTCGTAGATCTTCATGATATTTAACTTTAAAGGAAAAAAAAGGACCTTAAGATAATATTGGCAAAATAAGTCCCGTAAAGAAGTATAAAAAATACATCCGAATCCTTCGAAAACCAAGAAACCTACGCGCAAGACATGCGCATTGTGCATGCGAATGAATTGTAGCATATAAATAAAGACGTAAAGAGATTACATGAATTGAATCGATACCTCTAAGCAAAAAGCAAAGAAGAAAATTGAACCGACAGCTCAAGCGCGATAGAGCAAATCGGATTACCTAAGGATTCTGGAATTCTATTGCAAGTAGAACTTCCCAGATAACCCCACGTGCTTCCTTTTATACCTTTCGACTGATAATACCGTTCCGGATACACCTACTTCAAAGATTCTTAGAAACTTTTGCTTCACGTAAATCTCTCTGTATCTCCTAGTACTATAAAACCCCCCCTCGCTCAAGAACCCTAGCAAGTAATACCATCCATATCTATCTAGTTTCAGGTTTCTTGAAGCTGTTGATCATGGCCAAAGCTCCCGTCAATGGCATTCTCCTTCTCAGGTAGGCCATCATTCTAACTCCATTTCCCGTCCTCGCTTTACGCTGCAGTCGGTCGACCTTGCACCAAAAATTGCATCGCGGATGGATTTGGTCAATCAAGTGGACCAAGAATCCCTCCACTATTCACGATATACTCTTTATCTGCTAGTTCGTCCGCTCAAACCAGTCACTGCATGTCGAGCGTCGCAACTCACGAGTTCTCTTGTGTTCTTTTGGCGCTTTTCCACGTCTGGTCATTTGAAACGAACATACCATATAACTGTCTTTTGGATGTGTGTGGTTTAGCCAGCGATCGTACGGAGCACTAGCGGAGAAGACGGCGGCGGCGGCGGCAGCGGGTGCAATCAGGAAGGTGGCTGATGAGGAGGAGGAGCAAAAGAAGGTGTTCTGGATGAGAGATCCCAAGAGCGGGAATTGGATACCCGAGAGTCACTTCGATAAGGTTGATGTAGCAGAGCTGAGAGAGAAGTTTCTCTCCAAGAAGAAGGGCCAGCTTTAAACATGATCTTCTGATAACTGTAGCTTTTTCCTGGTCCATGATCCCTTAATTACGATAAAATACAATACGCTCTGTGTTGTGACCCTATTAATATGGGGCACGAGAGGGCCTAATCAATGAATCTATGCAACTTCCATTATTTTGTTATGCTGTCTTATTAATGTTTAAACGGTCTCCATTTGTTTCTCAATAAATAATGTGAGATTTCTAGAAAATTTTGTCCAAGACGTTGTTTCTCAAGAAAATGACAATATTTTTGGGTGCTTGGCTGAACCTAGAAATAAACTAGAAAATATTTTCCGTCGTTTGTTGATTTCCCTGGATAAATTACGGCAAACTTCGAATTTTTTACTTTTTTATTCTCTTCTTTTTATTCTTTATTCTTTTTCTTTCTTCCTCGTTGCCTGCCGGCCACAAGCGAGGGATGAGCTCACCCAAGGTCGGCAAGCTTAACCTCACTCGATTCTAGCAAGCTCGAGCCTGTGCCGGCCTTAGGCGAGCTTGTCCCTCGGCCATGGCCAGTCCTCAATCAAGAAAGAAGAAAAAGAAAATGATAGAAAATAAAGAATAATTAAAAATTTGATTTTTTTTTTTAAATTTTTTACTAAGAACTAATGATTAATTAACTAAAGACTCAAGTGTGAGTGTCAAGGACCCGTGCGCTGCTTTTGTGACTCAGGCCTATGTGCCAGGGACTTGAGCTTGAGCGTCAGGGACCCAAGCATTGCCTTTATGGATTTGGGCTCGGATGTTTGGGCATCGGGCATGGGCACCAAGGCTTCGAGCCCAGCCTCAATGTACTGGGGTGTGGGCATTAAGGGCCTCGGCTTGTGCGTTGGGGACTCGATTTTGAATGACGGGGACTTGAGAACTACTGTTGGGATTCTTATGTCTAAGCATAGAGTTTCAGGTCCACGCATCAATCCTTATTTATATTTTGGAAAATGTTTTTGGATTTTCAAAGTGGAAATTATTTTCATGAATTTAAGCATAAGCATTATGTTAACTTATTTTCCTAATAGAACCAAATGCTTGATGAGAAAAATGTTCTCCACAAAAATAAACTATCTAAATTATGATTAAATATTGGTGGTTGAACTAGAAACTCTACATTTGGACACGAGAACCCCAACATTTGTTCTCAAGCCCTTGACAGCGACCTCAAGCGGGGGCCAGTTCCATTGGGGTCCATCAAGCCCAAGCCTAGGTCCAAAAAGGGCAGGCTTGGGGTCCTCGACACTCAAGTTGGGGTCACCGAGGCCGGACCCAGGACCCTAGTGCCCGTACCCAGTTTTCCAGTTGCCTATGCATAAGTCATTAGCACCCGAATAATATATGTTTATTTAGGAAATCATACCAAATTTTCTTTAGCAAACCATGGAAAATATCTCTAGCTCATTTAATGTTTAAGCAAAATATCGGAATTTTTAAAAAAATAACTAGCCCCTAGATTGTGGCCTCTGGTGAGGCATGACCTCGCCCATGGCCAGCAAGAGTTCAACCTCGGGGGGGGGGGGGGGGGGGGGGGGGGGGATTGCCGAGTTAGCAACTAGCTAATGGAAGAAGAAAGAAATGACACAAAAAAAAAAAGAATAAATAAATAATTTGAACAAAATATTGAATATTATTAAAATTTGTCCACGTTAGTATCGACTGGCCAAAATTGGTTGAATGAACTGAATTGACAAAAAAAAAGTTAAGACTCAATTAGCACAATTGCAATAGGTTTATGATTATTTTCGTAATTTTCCCAAATGTTATAGATCTCATAAGAAATTCATCAGAGTGGGTTGATCCCATTTTAAATTCCATCTGTTTTGCAGAATGTAAGTGATTTGAAAGTCATTTTTAAAATATGATCGCTTGTATTGCTGATAAAAATAATTAAACTAAAATATTTTCATGGTTTACAAAAATATTTAGACGTAAATTATTATCGAAAACGAAACGATTTTCATTTAATTATTTTATGAATTGCAAGTGATCATTTTTGGAAAAAAAAAATTCTAAATCAATTAGCTTTTAAGAAATAAACGGAGCTAAATTATTTTCCTTCTGGATTTAGTTTAATTGAGTGGGGGAACATGACTGAATCAAATACTAGTAATGCCAGACTAGTGAATTGCCTCTAAAAACAGAATGTAAACGATGTCATCTATTATATGAAGGGGCCTTTCTTTTTAGCTAGAATATAACGGGTGGCTATCGTGAGAATGCAGCTATGTGAAAAATTGTCTGTGTGCACATATCATGCTTCTACCGATGATCACTTGAAAATTTTCTTTTACAGTGATGAAAAACATACTAATTTTTTTTTTTTAAGCATTTCTAGGCAAACAAAAGATAGATTGTTTCCGTTTTGTATTGAGAAGCAGGTATCTTAACTAGTGTTAGTGAAGAAAATCCGTTCGCTCTTTTCCGGTAAAAAGTCGTTAAACTCGAAGGCACCTAGAAAATAACATCAGACATTCACGTCCAGGTATGAACCGCTGACAAAACGGGGCAGATCAAGGCAAAAATGCCAGAGGCGAAAAGAAGATTCGGCTCATCTTCTTGCGTATTTGAAGAAATTGAAGGGAACCGATGGGGGTGGAATCGGTATATTCTTCTTGGATATTCGAGATTATTTGGGGAAATTAGCTCGATTAGAACAAATTTTTCCATAACTACTAATATCATCTCAACTTTAAATCTCGTGAGCAATGGTAGGCATATCACGATCTATTCGTAAGACTTATATGAAAAGTACGTAGCATTCTTTAAGTGGACATATAAATTTGGCTAGCGATTCGTGTAGGTTTCATGATCACAAAGTGTTATTTTTATTAAAATGGGTGAAAATATGCCAATTTATATCCTCTTTGAATTAAGTTGTGTCGTGTCGAGTTTGATCTCTCTTGACATTTTGCATTATGTTAGGAATTGCTCCCCAAATTTGAGAGATGGTGTCAAAATCGGTCCTTAAACTCTTAATTAATACTCAACTTGGTCTTTGAACATCAATATTGGTCTTTCATATGTTTGTATTCTTTGATTTGAACGAATTTGATCTTTCTAGCTAACATGGCAACCCAACTAAGTTGTGGGATCCATACTTGTGTACAGCAAAACTTAAAAGAGAGAACAACGTGGGGGAGAGTGCATGTGAGATGCTAGCGGTACCCGGCCATGTTGTGAGTGTCTTGTTATGGCTAGATCTATCACCTAAAGGGTGTGAATGGGTGATTGTGCGGAAATAAAAGAATTTAAATAAACATTGCAGCGAAACAACTTCTAATGAAGTGATCAGATTTTACCGTTGTGTAATTTTATCTCAATAATTAAAAAGGAGTAAAATATAGAGAATTGCACACAAAGATTTTGCAAGCCTACGTCCATTCTCCCACTCTATAACTTATGGATTGAAATCCACTGACAAAAATTGATCTGAAATATGGCAGGGAATCCAACCAATCGCCACTAGTCATTGCACGAGTATTTTGACTCATTCCTAGTCGTTTGATAAAATATGTATGGAAGGAATATAAACCACGATTTTGATTCTGATTGGCATCGTTTGATCATTCTCATCAAACTTTCCACTTGAAAATAGTTTATATCAGAATCAACATCTTTAAGTTTGGTCAATCATCAAAATCACTTAGGGAATGTTTTCTCAACATGTCCAACCTCGTCACGAGTAGGTGAAGGCCTACTTGGGCTCATCCAAATTTAAGCAATGGTTAAAACGCTGGCACGGTGATGATATTAATATGGCATTGATACCTGCCGCCGAGTCGACTGACTTTTTGACATGGGGTTGCGAGGCCCGACCAATCCTTGCCAAAAAGCGGTGAGGATGGTGCCACCACCGGGCGAGGACTCTCGCGGCCATTCATCCTAGCCAAGAACTATATGGGGGCGGTTGCTGCCCCCTCCCCCCTCCCCCCTCCCTCTCTCTCCGCTACCTTTTCTTTTAATTATTCCTTTGAAATTTCGTTGACGTTGTTGTACACATCAGTAGCCATTTTTGCAGATGGTAGATCCTCCACTGAGTTGAAAGGCCATATCAATAAACGTGAATCAAAAGGGAAAAGGGCCGAATCGACAAGAATCAAAGCTCAAGAACTGAGCTGGGCATTGGTTACGAGTTCAAGGTACCAATCTTGACATTGCCAAATGGCACGAGCTCATATGTTATTAGATAGTGTCGTAGATCTTCATGACATTGAAGTTCAAAATTAAAAAATAAAAATAAAAATTAAGACCGTAAGATAATATTGGCAACATAAGTCCCGCAAAGAAGTATGAATATAATACATCCGAACCCTTCAAAAACCAAGAACCCTAATTACATTGAGCGCGCAAGACATGCGCATTGTGCATGCGAGTGAATTGTAGCATAAATAAATACGTAAAGAGATTACATGAATTGAATCTATACCACTAGGCAAAAAGCAAAGAAGCAAATTGAACCGACAGCTCAAGCGCTATAGAGCAAATCGGAGAACCTGACGATTCTGGAATTCCATTGCAAGTAGAACTTCTCAGATACCCCCCACGTGCTTCCTTTGATACCTTTCGACTGATAATACCGTTCCGGATACACCCACTTCAAAGATTCTTCGAAACTTTCGCCTCACGTAAATTTCTCTGTATCTCCGAGTACTATAAAACCCTCCCTCGCTCAAGAGTCCTAGCGAGCAATACAATCCACATCTATCTAGTTTCAGGTTTCTTGAAGACGATGATCATGGCCAAAGCTCCTGTCAATGGCCGTCTCCTTCTCAGGTAGGCCATCATTCGAACTCCATTTCTTGTTCTCCCTTTATGCTGCGGTTGGTCGGCCTTGTACCAAGAATTGCACTTATCAAGTGGACCAAGAATCCCTCCACTAGTCATGATATACTCTTTATCTGCTATTTCGTCCGCTCAAACCAGTCACCGCACGTGGAGTGTCGGGACTCACGAGTTCTCTCGTGCTCTTTCCGCGCTTTCCACGTCCAATCATATGAAATGAACATACCATAGTGACTATCTTTTGGATGTGTGTGGTTTAGCCACCGATCGTACGTAGCTCTACCGGAGAAGACAGCGGCGGTGGCAGCAGCGGGCACGATGAGGAAGGCTGCGGAGGAGGAGGATGAGAAGAAGAAGGTGTTCTGGATGAGAGATCCCAAGAGCGGGAATTGGATACCCGAGAGTCACTTCGGTAAGGTCGATGCTGCAGAGCTAAGAGAGAAGTTTCTCTCCAAGAAGAAGGGCCAGCTTTAAACAAGATCTTCTGATAACTGTGGCTTTTTCCTGATCTATAATCCTATATATACGATAAACTACGATATGATCTGTGTTATGACCCTTTAAATATGGGGCACGAGAGGACCTTTCAATCAATGAATATCTGCGACTTCCATTATTTTGTGATGCTCTTCTATTGATGTTTAAATGGACTTTGTTTGTGCTGCGAAAAATATGATATTTAAGGACCCGAGCTCAAGTGTCGAGGACTTGCTCACAGCCTTTGTGACCTGGGCTTGAGTAACCGGAGACTTGAGCTTGAGTGTCGAGGACCTAAGCGCTATCTTTATAAACCGGGCTTGGGAAACAGGGCATTAAGCACAGGCACCAAGGCTTCGAGCCCAGCCTTGATGGACCTAGATGTGGGCGCCGGGGACCTCGGCCTATGCACTAGAGACCTAATCCTGAACATCGAGGACCTAGGAATCAACGTCAGGGTTCTTGTGTCTAAGCATCTATATCTAGTCATATTTTGGAAAATGTTCTCCCATTTTCAAAGAGGAAATCAATTTCCTCAATATAAGTATTTGGTTGATTAGAAAAATAATTTACATTGACTTATTTTCCTAAGTGAACCAAACGTCGGAAATGAGGAAAATGTTTTCCGTGAAAAAAAAAATGATTCAAAATATGACTAAATATCGATACTTGAACAAAAAACTCTACGTTTGGACACAGGAACTCCGACACTAGTTCTCAAGCCCATGACAGTGACCCTAAGTTGAGGCCAGTTCCATTGGGGTCTTGAGGCCAAGCCCGGATCCAAAGAGGCCGGGCTCAAGGTGCTCGGGTTGGGATCCATCAAGGTGACCTAAGACCTTGATGCCTGGACCCAATTTTCTAGCTACCTACATGCAAGTCATTAATGCCCAAATGATAGATGTCTATTTAGGATACTTAAATTAGATTTTTCTTACCAAATCACAGAAAAATATTTATCAATACTGGAAAATATTGTCATTTTCTTAGAATTTTTTTTTTTCTAATATTGTAGTTTTCTTCGTAAAATAAACGGAGCCTAAGAGTTTAAGGATCAATTTTGACATCATCTCCCAAATTAGGAGCGCAATTCCTACCATAATAAGAAGCCAAAACTCCAACACGGCATAAATTTGTCGAGAGAGATATAAACTTGACATGACACCACTTTACTCAAAGAGGACATGAATTGACAATTTACACCCATTTTAATAAAAAGAGCACTCTATGATCATGAAAACCATAAGTCATCCCCCCACGAATCGCCAGCCAAATTTATACATCCAGTCGGAGAGTGCCCCATAAACCTTGCAAATAAGTCTTACGAATACATCGTGGTATACCTACAATAGCTCACGGGATTTAAAGTTGAGATGAAATTAGTAGTTATGGCAAAATTCGTTCTAGTCGAGCCAATTTCCTCAAGTAATCTCGAATATCCAAGAAGAATGTACCGATCCCTCCCCCATCGGTTCCCTCCAATTACTTCAAATACGCAAGAAGATGGTACCGTATCCTCGTCTTACGGCAGGCGTCTTTGCCTTAGTTTGCCCCGTTTTGTGAGTGGTTCATAGCAACACGTCAATGTCCGATGTTATTCTCTAGGAGCCTTCGAGTTTAACGACTTTTTCCTGGAAAATAGCGAGTGGATTTTCTTCACTAACACTAATTGAGATGCTTGCTTCTCAATACAAAACGGAAATATTCCATCTTTTGTCTGCCTAGAAATGTTAGAAAAAAGAAACTTTAGTATGTTCTTCGGTTATTGTAAAAGAAATTTTTCGAGTGATCATTGATAGAAGCAAGATATGTGCATGTAGACAATTTTAAACATGGCTATATTATCACAAGGGCTTTTTTTTTTTTTTTTTGGTCGGTTATCACAAGGGCTTTACAAGCATAATATCATTGAATTAGTGTGAGAGTAATAATATGTTATAAGTTACAAATTCTTGAAGAGTCTCTCTCTCTGAGCTTTGTGGATATGCTAGGTAAGAGCAAAATCCCCAACATTTAGAATGTGGGCATTCCGAATGCCGAATGCTCAAAGCAGCCCTACCCCGGCATTGGGCTTTGAGCATTTGGAATGCCCACATTTCGCCAAATAGCATTCAAAAGTTTTGCCAAACATAATAAATTTTCCCCAAGGAGCTTTCGGGGCCGAAAGCCCCTTGGGAAAGCCCAACCAAACGGGCTCTTACTCTCTCTCTCCGGTCATCCCCACTTTCTCTCTCTTCGATTTTACTAGATTTTCTTCTCTTTCTTGCCCTCCTTTTACTTCTTCATTGCATTCAATGGATGACATCTTTTACAATGGTTCGTTGTATTCTAGCCACTCGTTATATTCTAGCAAAAAAAAAAAAGCCACCCCATATAATGGATGACATCTTTTACATTTGATTGTTTTATAGGCAATTTACTAGTCTAGCATAACTAGTATTTGATTCAATCATGTTCTCCCACTCAATTAAACTAAATCCAGAAGGAGAACAATTCAGACTCCATTTGTTTAGTGCAAAATGAATGATTTGGAAAATATTTTTCAAAAAATAGTCGCCTAAGATAATTGGTCAATAAAAAATATTTTTACTATTGACAACAATTTATGACCAAAAATTTCGTAGACAACGAAAATATTTTTCGTTTATTTATTTTTGTAAGTTATATAAACGGTCATTTATTAATAAAAGAAAAAGATCAGTTTTAGCCACAAATTCTAGAAGAATTTGTGGTTTGTTTGTTTTATGGAAAATGTACCATTTTGGAAAATCTTTTCTAAGAAGTTATATGTTGTAGCAAATTACCGGCCAAGGAAGAAGCAAAAAGTAAGAGAAAAGAAAAGAAAAAAATAAAAGAAAAATCAATTTAAAAAAAATAAATATAATTAAAAAGTTTGATCTGTTTACTCTTTTTTTTTTTTGTAAAAATAAACATTTCATTAACCAAGTTTAAGCACTGAGGAGTGAGGACCTATGCACGTCCTTTGTGGACCTAGGCTTGAGGGTCAAGAAACAAAGCTCTAGTGTCGAGGACTAGAGCATGACCTTTATGGAACCGAGCTCGGGTGGCGAAGAATTGAGTATGAGCATCAAGGGTTCGGGCCCAGCCCCAATGGACTCAGGTGTGGGCGCGTGGGCCCAAGCCCGAGCATCAAGTTCCTAGGGCCAGTTATGATGGACCAAGGCTTGGCCACTTAAGACATGGTCCTGAACACCGGGACCTAGGAATCAACGTTGAGGTTCCAATGACCAAGTGTAGAGTTTCGGGTCCAAGTATCGATACATAATCATAGTTTGGAAAATGTTTTCAGGTTCTTTCAAAGAATTTAATCTTTGGTGGGAAAATCTTTTTTGTCGACTAGAAAAACATTTTTCGTTGTTCATTTTTCTAAAAGAAACAAATGCGGGAAAATGTGGGAAATGTTTTCCACGAAATAAACAGACCGTCAATTAATATTCAATCTGATCTTTGACCATTGATGTTGGTCTTTGATATACTTGTATTGTTAAGCCGTGGGATCCATATTTGTTAATGTGTACAGCCAGCAAAACTTAAATAGATAAGAGAGAGAACGACGCGAGGGAGAGAGTACGTGGGCCGCTAGCAGTACCGGCTTATGTTGGTTGGGTCTGGCCTTGTCACGAGCAGGCGAAAGCCTATTTATACTCGCCTAGATTTAAGCAAGGGTTAGCACGATCGCACAATGACAGTACCGGTACGAGTACCAGCCACCGACGAGCCAGAGCCGACCGACTCTTACAAGGTGGTCGCGAGGGCCGACCAACCGTTGCAAAAAGGTGGTGAGGGATGGTGGCCCTGGCAATATACCAATTTTGACATAGCCAAATGGAGCGACCTTAGTCTATTAAATGTGCATTAGTCAAATAAATAGCGGGCTCGGGCCTTAGGCTTGGCCCTGGAAAAAGTAGTCGGCCCGATGGCTGGCCCGACCAAGCGTCAAAGTTAAAAGCCTTCTCTTCATGAACAAACCAGAAGTACCTCGTTGGAACTTTAACATGGCGTATAAAGGAAATCTCAAAGGAGTTCGTGTAGTTTTTATTATCTTGCAAGCACTGCCCCGACCTGTATTTGAAGTTCTCTCATGCTTTTCTTCAATGAAGCTCGTGACCTCTGGTTATAATTATGGAAGGCTAGATTTGCCAAACAGATGCTAGATCATCTAGAAGTTTAAAAAGAATGTAGCCTGAACTCGCATTTGTTGACTAAACCAGACGCAATCAAGCTGCAATTAGATCAACCATTGAATCTACCAAAGAACTCATGGACTCTCTTACGTGTTCTTTACACAGCCGAAGCTTCACTTCAGTTGTCGAAGATGAGAGATCGCAGGCCTTTTCTGTGAGGATCACATTTTATAAATGAAGGTGAATGCTTCTGCATATATAGCATCATCGACAGGTGATCAGAGTCAAAAGGCAACATGTCCTTGTATCTACCATCCCTACACTTTTTTATAGCTCAAGAGTTTGAGGTTGCAAATCAAATGCATGACCAATTTGACCATGGGTCGCGCGGACTGTACCGATGATCGTGCTGATGAGATCATGCAATGCCACGGCTTCATCCGATACGCACATTGATCAGGTGTCGAGGCCCGAAAAAACACTTCTTGAATCAAGACTTGAGAGACATAATTCACCTTCTGGGCAAAGACAGTTGACTATTCACAACGCAGGAATTGGAGTTTGTACATTGTAGAGCACATCTAGTTTGGATCTGACTTATTCTCGGAAAGTCATGTTAGCACGGTCGATCAGCGAAATCTGTTGAAACCATTCCAGTTGAAGCCCTCTTGCGCCATGAGTCCGGCGCCCCCTTCATATACTTCGCGCCCATTGACTAGCTGAATCCAGTTCTGTTGGAGATGGTCAATGATCTTCGCATCTCTGAATCTCCAGAGAAAGAAAGAACGCACAAACTTAGATGAAGATCGTTTGATCAAGCGGGTCATAAGCAAATTCAATATTTCAAAAGTACATGCAATTAAGCTCGAGACTATTTTACCTGGGATGATATTCTGCTCTCAAGATCTTCGGCTGGAATCTCGGGCCCTCGTCTAGCCCTTCGCAGATAATCTCCCCATTCTCGTCTCTGTAACAGATTATACCCTCAGCCTGATCCTCGAAAACCTGCAAGAACCAATCAATGTCACGAAATAAGATCAGCTGTTGGGCGGTAAACAAAATTCGCAGGTGGACTGCACCTACTACAAGTATTAAGCCCAATTCAGGCCAAATATAGCATCTGTTAGGATCCACATCTTCGCCTCTCAATCCTTACTCTACATCTAGCATCAAACTTGATATCAGGATAAAGGATGATAGGATCAACGCTTACAGGAACTGGACTTCCGTAAGGTTTACACGATCTTAATAAAATTCGTCAGGTTACCTGGTTTTTTAAGCTAGATCTGATCCGCATAGCAGGAGCTCTTCTGAGTGGGAGTTGACTATTCCCAAGCACCATGACTCTGTTCAAGGGCACGATGACTGGACCAGATTTACAAGCCATGATACGAGGGGCCATTAAGTTCGACAAAGCCATGGATTGTCGAAAAGGCACAAGTAATGATGGCAAGATGACTTTGAAGATGGAGCAGGAAGAGAAACGATAAAGAAGAAGAAGGAGGCCTCGTTGTTGAGAAGGTCTGTGGCTTGAAGCTTTGTGGGACTTAAAGTATGTTATTGCTTCTAAGTTTTCTTTATAGGTTGGCGAGCATTGGTATTAAAATACACAGAATATCCCAATCAAGGCTGCATTATACGGCTATCTTATGCAGAGGAAGTGGGCCACGTTTGGCTTATCCAGTGATTGTCCCTGTCGATTTGTCAGTTTTTTATGCCAATTTTTTCTTCTCTCGGTTTATCTGTTGGCGGATCAATTTCAGAATCCCCTTGCCTGAGAGGCCTGACTGATCTCTGTTGCGAGATTTGACATTGCAGTCTCTTCATGGGCTTGCTAAGGGTTCCTGAAATCACTAAGGTAGGTGGGATATGACATTACAGTCCCATCAACCTTCTGCAAGAAGTGGTTCATTGCTGTTGGGTAAAAATTGACGTGAAGTGTTTATTCTCTTCAGCAACCCGCCTGAATCCTCCATCACTGAATCATGACAGGTTTGACTGGAGGAGGTAGAAAGATGATTTCTTCAGAAAAGAAAAAGCTCGAGGGCTGATGTGCAAGAAAAAGTGCAAATTCTACCGAGTGGTTTTTCAGCTTGGAATTACTGCTGGTGCGCATCAATCAACGAAAACTGCTCTCGCATCTCGAATGGGTTCTCTATTATTGGCAGAAAGGAATCGATGCTTTTTTCTGGTATGTCCCCAATCATTCGATTAAAGAACCATATGGAGGAAGAGAGCCGGAGAGACCCGAAGATCACGCGCTACTTTTAGTCTCTACCACCGCCATAACATCTGTGATCTCTCGTGCTTTGCTCGGAAAGCGAGGGGAGGCCATGAAAGTTGGTGGAGCAAGGCATAAAAAATGGAGGAAAATGCAGAAAGATTCGAAATTTTTATAAGAGAAAAAGATGGGAAAGATTCAAAATATGAACATTCGTAATCTCTAATGCTTTGCTTGGGAAACAGGGGGAGCCCATGAAAGTTGGAGTATGGCGTGGAAAATGGAGGAAGATATAGCAAAGATCCCAAAATTTTTATAAAAAGATTAGATTAGAAAGATTGAAAATATTTTTTGGCCCGGCAAACTTTCCTGTCCCAAAACAAAGCACTAAAAAACTGTTACGCCTCTAATGATGGCCATTAAATTATAATATAAGTAGATTTCAACCATCGTGACATCTCGTTCGGAATAAATATTATTATCATAGGCATTTAGGTTCATTAAGATACGGATTGGACTCTAATGAGAATAAAGGATGCCACCTTGTGCCCGTACTCATTTATATTATTGCCCGTCATTTTCAATTGCTTAGATTTTGTATGTGTTTTTGCGTAAATAGGGTTTACCCCGCATTGACTTTTGCAAGCTCTCGACTAGTGGAGGCTGCGTTTGTTGTTCTCTTGCTTGGGCCTAATTTGAGCACTCGTTCGACGAGATAATATTGTTATTAGGGATCGTGACGTGGATGATTTGCCTTTGTGGTAGCCTCACTGTCACCGGTGACGAGACAATTCGTCACGATATGCATTTTCTAATCTTTCTCTATGCAATAAATGGCCTTGACATCACCCGCTCCCTCATTGGTGATCTTGGCTCTTATCCTTTCGAAAGAAAACGACACAAATGATCATTAAATCTTAACTTAATATATGATATTATTCACGAAATTTTAATTTATTTAATATGATTTCTAGATTTTAGTCTAATATACAATATTATTTCTTAATTTGTATGCGTTTTTATGTAATTTTAAGTACTACATTGGACAGTTAATAATAGTTCGAGGACCGTATTGAATAAATGAAAATCTATAAATGGCATTGTAATTGAGCTAAAATTCAAAGATGGTATTGCATATTAAACCAAAGATTATAAATCATTTATGTTATTATCCACTTTTTCAACTATCTCGTTTGTTTTTACTACTTTGCGTTCTCGAGATTGTAATGACATTACCCAAAACAACATTGACTTAGTGATCTCGTTCTTTCCTTATTTTTTTCAATAGGACCTTCTATACATGGCATGAACTAGTCTATGTTCTCTCAGTAAATACTATGTCGTGTAGAAAGAGTTACAAATTCCCGGCACACCAGTAGGGTTAAGGTGTCAATTTCACCAACCGTGGATAAAGTCCTAGGTAGTACCAATTAGTTATAATTTAAATCCAATATCAATAATCGATGTAAGAATCCTGCAATGACGACGGAGGACAATTTCCAATATGAGTTGTCCATTCTCGCTCTTTTTATGTATATATAAATATAAGGGTCAATACCCTGAAAAACCCTAAACTAGTACACTTGTGATAAATTTACTCCAAACTATTTTTTTGACTACCAAAAACTTCAAACTAGTACACTTATGACAAATTTATCCTTTGTTAGTATTATTAAGTTAAACGATACGTGACAGTTGACCAGTATACAAATTTGGAGTTTTACGCTCCATTTGTCACAATTTATAATTTTTATGATTTTTTTTGTAGTATTAATCTAATTTAGCATATGGTATATTTGTCACAAATTTACCAGATTGAGGTTTTTTTTTTTTGCGGTCAAATAAATTAGTTTGGGGTAAATTTGTCATAAATGTACTAGTTTAAGGTTTTTTATGGTCGGTTAGGGTAAATTTGTTACAGGTGTATTAGTTTGGGGTTTTTTATGTTCAAAAAAATAGTTTTGGGTAAATTTGTCAGAGGTGTACCAGTTTGGAGTTTTTTCAGTGTATTAACCCTAAATATAAAGAATGACAATAGTACAAACACTGTCCATCATATAAAATATTGAAAGCTATTCGGATCTAGGAGGGCCTGAGTCAGGCCCAAACAGGATGGGCTGGACTCACAATCATGTGAGCTTGCGCAAGCCCATCTAAAGTGATCAATAGGCCCATTCATCAAGCAAGCCCGTGGGCAACTAGATCCATCGCATGCATAAAGAGAACATCAAAGTCCAAATTAGATTAGTTTTGACCCATTTAGATTTCTTTTGTGGCCCGCCGTGTTCTCATGGTTTCTGACTAGGACAGAACTGAGAGATGTGCAAGTAATAGAAGTGTCCCCCCCCCACCCCAAAAAAAAACCTTATTTATATTATGGTGACAGCTAATCTATTTATCTATCTATTATGATATTGCGTCAAACATTATTAGACTGTTTCATTGTTATGACAACTTGGCCTATTTAATAAGAGGCAATGTATAGGTAGCCCCTTGCGATTAATCTATTATTTGAGCACGTCTTTACTAAACTTAATTTTGACGGCTTGTGTCGCTTTCTTATATGTAATGTGTCGACGCCGACTTCGACGCCTTTTTTTCCTTTAATGTGTGATTCAATGCATTCCCGTCTTGTCTCGTTCGCTAGACCTTTCGTGTCTTCACAACCGCTCCCTAACCTTGTTTGGACCTTGGTGATATAAAAAAATGGTCATCTTCATTTGACAAGACAAGAAAAGTCGATGTAAACTCCAACGTGACTTGCACTCGTACCATTTGAGATTTCAAAAGGGTCAATTTCATAAAAAAACACAAACTTTAGGTGTTGTCCAAAATCTTGCCCGAACTTTATTTTATTTAAAAAAAAAAACACTTTTTAGGTGTTGTCCCAAATCTGGCCCGAACTTTATTTTGTCTAAAAGAAAAAACACGAACTTTAGATGTTGTCCCAAATTTGGCCCGAACTTTATTTTGTCTAAAAAAAAAAGCATGAACTTTAGGTGTTGTCCCAAATCTGGCCCGAATTTTATTTTGTCTAAAAAAAAGTACAAACTTTCACCTGTGTCCCAAATCTGGCCCTCCGTTAATCCTCATTCCACAATCATCCGATGTGGCATTTCCATGTCAGCAATAATATCAAACACAACAAAACAGTGCTGCATTCGAGTGTTTGGAGGAAGTGTTAAATTTAAGTCTACCCTCTAATGAGGTGAACTTTACAAATGATTCTCATGGGAAAAATAATTCGGCAACTTCAGTTCTAGGGGACAAGGCACATAGCTAGGGGCCTAGGGCCATTAAATCAATTAACAATTGGCAAGCTGTTTGCAATGTCAGAAGCTGGGTTTGAAGCAGAAGATTACATTGCTTTCAAATGAGATATTAAAAGTGTGTGCATCTTGTAGTTAAATAGAGATGTGAAGCTTATTTATAATAGACTTACTTTATTTTGTCTCAAATAAAGTTCGAGCCAAATTTGGGACAATACCTAAAGTTCGTGTTTTTTTTTTAAACAAAATAAAGTTCAGGTCAGATTTGGAACAACACCTAAAGTTCGAGCCAGATTTAGAACAACATCTAAAGTTCGTACTTTTTTATGGAATTTGCCCAATTTCAAAAGGCCTACACTTTGTTTTAAATCCCTAGTGTGTAAAAACCCACAAAATCCAGGCCACTGTGTGCAATTCTGAAATTTGCAATTAGATTTTGCACATAATAATTAGGCAATACTCTCGTGGCAAGGAAGTGCGTCTTGATATGTAATTCTCAAACCCATAAAATGCTCCGCTAACGTTACAAGCCAAGTAAGTAATTAAGGAAAATTCGCATGCTGCTTTCCTGGCGATACGTATAATTATTATTTTGGGGCACTTAGATTAAAAATATATATTCTTGGTTAAAAGATTAACAATATTTAATTATTTAAACTTGCGGTGTGAACTGTGAAGAACTAAATCAGTATTGTGCGTCTTGCACACGACACACTCTTGTGAACTCTTTGGGTAAATTTTAATTTAGTTAAGGTTGATCACTATTCCTTGTGTTTTTCATCGGCATATGTAATGCACGTGACTTTTAAGGCTTATAAAATAGGGTTAATACCCTGAAAAACCCCAAACTGATACACATGTGACAAATTTATCCAAAATTATTTTTTTGACCACAAAAAACCCAAAACAACAAATTTACTTTAAACTAGTACACTTATGACAAATTTACCCTATGTTAATTTTTGTTAAATTTTACCGTCAAATTATTAAGTTAAATGATACGTGACAGTTGATTGATATACTAATTTGAGATTTTACGCTCCGTGTGTCACATTTTACAATTTTTGTGATTTTTTTTGTGATATTAATCCAATTTAGCGAATAGTATATTTGTCACAAATTTACTAGTTTTAGGTTTTTTGCAGTCAAATAAATTAATTTGGGATAAATTTGTTATAAATGTACCAGTTTCGGGTTTTTTATGGTCAGTCGAGGTAAATTTGTTACATGTGTATCAATTTGGGGTTTTTCATGGTAAAAAAAAAAGTTTTTGGTAAATTTGTCACAGGTGTACTAGTTTGAGGTTTTTTAGGATATTAGCCCTATAAAATAACATGAAAGGTTGCGAGAGGAAAAGCTAAAACCTAAAGCCTAAAATTGGCATTTCACTTGTGGTTCTTCGATACCGGGTCAAATGAAAGTAGAACTATTAACAGAGTCAGCATTTATCCGTCGAGTCTCTTTGAAACGAGCATTCATAATGCGGTCCCAATGGTAATACTGGGTATTATGTCTTTGATATAAAATATCTCATTTATCAGATTCCAGCGGTCAATTCTTAAGTTAATTCTATTGTGGATCTAGGCATATCAATTTGTTAAAGAAAATGGAGAAAATTAAGTTAAATAAATCACTACTATAAATAAATGAATAACAATAATAACATTAGAAAATAAAAGGTTTTCAATTTTGATGAATATATATATAGATAGATAGATAGATAGGTCTAAGAAAACATTTCAAGGAGAAGAAACACAAATAAGAAAAATGCAAAAACCCTGAACAGCCTGAAATGATTTATGGAGAAATGACTGATCAATAAAAGATATTAAGAAATATCACATTGGATTTCAGTTGATCATTTCCTTTCAATGAGTTGAATATCCTTTAAATATGCATAATGACAATCGCTTTTTGTCATTTGACCTTTATGGTTATTGCGAACATTTTTCTTTTTGTTGATTTCTTTTGTTTATTCTTTATCTTATTTTAGTTCTTTTGAAGTAGCTCTAATTATCGATTTTATTTATTTATTTTATTTTTAGGACTATTATTGATAGTATTTTAGTTAATTTAATTTTCTCCCGCTTTCCAAAAGCTTTTCATTTTTTGTGCCCATCCGGGTAAAAGAGAAATTCCCTACAAAAAGTGAGACAAAAATATATTTTTACCTTTCGAAAGTCACGTGCATTATTCGGGATACCGCGTAACAGTTAAAAATTTAGGGTAAAAGTAAATTACCTCCAAAGCTTGGGGGTTTGTGTAATTTTCAAAAGAAGAAAAAGAAAAGGGTCGAGAGTAAATTTTGGAATCAGTGCCTGTAAAATGGAAGTAGAGGAAAAACAAATCGTATCGGATAGAACAAATAAATAGGCCGGAAAATCCACGGCAAAAATCGATTTATAGATTTTCCCCCCCTTCCTCCCAAGCGCAGTGGAGGGCTGCCTCTGGTTCTGTGAGCCTTTTCCGCCTTCCAAAGCTTTCTCTCTCTCTCTCCCAAAAGTCCTCCTTTTTCACGTTGAAGTACACTTTCGTCTCCATCCCTCGTCTGCTTCCTGCCCGAACAGTACAATGACAAGATGTCACAGTGTAAATTTCGAACGACACAACAGCCCGAACGTAGCAGAACAGCCCTGGTAATGGCGCTGCTCATCAGCAGCATGTGAGTCGAAGTTGAACAGCCTCTTGACCGCAATCGTGCGGTCAATCCCCTCCCCCCTTCCCTCCCTCCTTCCATCCTTTTTCCCCCCTCCCTCGTCTGTCGTTCTCACGGCGCACCTCCTTTGTGCCCCAAAACTGGTACAGCATATATAGTAGGGACCCAAACGGCAAGCCCGAGGCAACAGAAAAGATACATTCGTTCCTCCGCAAGACCCTTTGAGCAAAACGATGGATCTCGCGGCTCCCAAATGGTATTATCGTCAGGACCCATCGGAGTATTCATCTCATCGGGTAAAAGTTTGGAAATTCAGAAAGTCCTTTCCTTTTCTCGTGCTCCTGTTGCTTCTATCTCTGTTTCTGATGATGTAAATTTGTGGGGTTGTTCCCGTTCTCGATTGGGACTCGATAGGCATCGATGGACTACGGCAGGAGCTCGAGCAACAACCCTTTCGTGGACGTGGACACGTCGTTCCCTGACCCACTTTGCAAGCTTAACCTCAGGGAGACGTCCGAGTTCGTCAAGTCATTCCCTGTTGTGGGAACAATGAGCCGTAACAACAGCAGCAGCAACGGCAGCAACCCAACAGAGGTCGGGGGCATTCTTGAGGTTTCGGCGCAGAGGAGGAGGGATGGCGTGAGCTCGGTCACGAGCAGGAGGACAGAGACCACCGCGACTCCGCTTCAGGCTCCTTCAACCCCGGGGAGGCCTGTGTTCGGCTTCAGCGTGGGCAAAAACTTGTCCAGGAGGGGCTTCCCTTCCAAGTGGGATGATGCAGAGAAGTGGCTCATGAGCAGCTCTTCTTGCCACAGCTCGCCCGCGCATGCCCTGAAGCCGCTTGAGCCACCGAGAATATCCAGGCACTGCGATGGGTTCAGGCACAGCAACAGCAACGTCGAGGTCTTTGCGGAGAAGTCAAGGGTCACCGAGGAAGTAGTCTCGGTGGTCTCTCAGTTTCAGGGGTCTCTGTATTTGGGCCATGAAAATCCAGCCGGAGCATTGGATGGGGTCTCACCTGCCCCTGCAGATGTACTCCTAAAAGGTATTTACTTCCTTCAAAGAAACTTTAATGGAGACCTTGACCCTTTTTGGCTTCTTTTACTTGAAACTGTTACATCTTGGGCTCCACTAGGGTCATCATCATCTTCCCTAACTCTTATTCGCCATTCTCGCGACCTTTTGTTGTCAATTTCTTGTTTCAGTTCTGCATTGCTTTTTTTTTTCCCTTTCTGATTCCTTTTATCATCTTTTGTTTCTTTCACTTCTCTGTTTCTTTGAAGCTCAATGAAGCGGGTAATTTGGTTTTAATATGCAAAAATTGAGTCTATAAATGTAAGGAAAGGAATAGAGGCGCAAGTTGGTCCTATTTTTGAAAAAATTCTGCTGATCTTTCTTTTGAGAAGAGAAGTTGATTTCCATGCACATCCAGGCGGAAATTCTGCATGCTGTACCCTCCCTATGTCCAAAAGGCAACTTCATTTTTCATGTCAAAGAGCTCTCTCTGTTCTGCCAAAAAGTACCACTTTTTCTCTCATGATCATGGAATTATCAATCAGAACCCAGCAATTTCTTCTCTCAATGCACTCTCTGCTGTCACTGCAAAAAGCCAGTCTTGGTTCTTAATTAACACGTCCCGAGGATTTGTTCCCACCGCAGACAAGTTCACGGACGATGTGGACACCATATTGCCAAAATTCAGATGCACCGACCCATCCAGAGAAGGCTTCTTGTTCAGGAACTCAGCCGGTGAAAACATGAAAGATGCAGGCACAGAGGTCCACCACAGAGACGCGGGCACAGAGATGACTCCACTGGGCAGCTCCACCAACTCCAGGTGTCCCACCCCGTACAAGGTCTCGTCCCCACCGAGGCACAACACACCGGCCGATCGGTCAGGCCCATTGGGCATGGACACTTGCCATGACAACAATGGGGGAATCACCGCCATTGACATGAATCAGCTCAAGGAGTGCCACCTGGCCAAGCTTCAGCTTGGGACACAGTATGACTCCATCGCCTCCAACTGGAGCTCCAGGGAAGAGGAGGAGGAGGATATTTCGAAGAGCTTGAGGCATTTTGAGACCAACAACGCTAATGGGTTTCAGAAATTCGGTGTTTTAGAGTCCAGAACAGGCGCTGCATCATGGGAGGACGAGGAGAAGATGAAGTGCTGCCTCAGGTAATCATTAAGCTGTACAGACAAAATGGTTACTGGATATTTATGTTTTTCAACTTAATCTTTTGTTCTTTTTTGTGGCGGGTTATGACTGTTCTAGAGTGGGCAGGTACCAGAGGGAAGAGGCAAAGATTCAAGCTTGGTTGAACCTTGAGAGTGCAAAAGCTGAAGCTCAGTCCAGAAAGCTTGAGGTAACTCCCATTTTTTTGGCTTTCCTTCTTTCCTGTGTGATTACCGTTCCAGTGGCTAATGAATGTGTGCTTAATTAGAGTGGTTGATTTAACCGTGTGGAATGGAAGCAAACAGAGAAAACAACATTAGGTTCGGGCATTAGTCTTTGTCCTGTCCTCTGATGAACTGAACCCCATTTTGCAGCACCTTGGACATTTGTTTCTGCACGTATATGAGAATTTAGCTGTTAATGCTTGGATCTTCCTGATATTGTCTTTAGTGTAATAGGTAGGCATCCGAGAAATGCTTGAGTAGACTCTAGCCCATTTGGATTAAGCTTTGCGACCTATCACACGGGATCAATCTATACTTCTAGTGGACCAACAAGTATATAACTAAAGCCTAAAGGCAAAGTACTGGACTAGATCTGCCTCGTGTGAACTCCCGCCTCCTTGAACCTATACTCCGGTCGTGTTTACAGACAATCTTAGCTAGTTCTTCGATGTTCAGGACAAAAAGTACGTGGTTCGTCGAAAATGCTTTTGATCATTGGTTTCCGTAAACAATTGGCCACACGGAACAAAGCCTTTGTAATTTAGAATGATTAAGACTGCAAATGAGGGAAAGCCTAGTATTCTCTTCATACCCACCAAGTGGCTGCATTATGTTTGTTAATATCCCAGTGTGTCAGGTTTCAAGTCCAGCGTTTTGGCTTCATCTTCTTCTTCTTCCTCGAGCCGCACGCACCTGCTGCCACGGTCCTCTCCATGATCTCACAAGCCCTTTTTCTCGTAATTCTTTTGGCCTTTTTATTTTAGGATTCTTCTTGACCGGTCCGCCTCTGTTAGAGCGTCTTTCCTCGATTCAATATTGGGGTATCCGCATGCCTAACTCCCTAAAAGTCATCATGCACGCATTTTTTATGTACTTACAGCCTCATCGGTTTTCGTTGCTTCTTTGTCGTGTGCCCATGTGAAAGATCCCGCTCGGAACGCACCAGTTTAAAGATAAGAAGATAGCGTGGGGAATTGGGAACCTTTTAGTTTTAGTTGGGGTTGGCCTGTCTCTCATGCTTGGGGCATGGTTTTTAGTTCTTGGTGATTAGTTTATTGAGAGAGAGAGATGCGATTAACGATGGGGGGTACTGAGAAATGAGATGGAATTAAGAGACAAAGCCCAGTCCAAAGCATTATTGAAATTATCACTCATTATTTGACTTGGAAACTGGAATCTTTTATTTGACTGTGTATTAAGTGCCGGGTCATTCATTCCATTGACAAAACCTAAGCCACCATTACCATTTTAAAACCAAAACCATCTGTGAAGGAGTTGCAGCTGGATGTATTCTTGATCTTTGATCAAGGGTGGTTCAGTATTTCGGATTTTTAAATCTTGACATTTCTTTTACGCTTAAATTGTCATCCTGGTCTTGAGTTGGTTGTCGGCTGGACTGTGCCTTTTTAGGTTAAAATTCAAAAGATGAGATCAAACCTAGAAGAGAAGCTGATGAAGAGAATGGCAAACGTCCACAGAAAGGCAGAGGAGTGGCGAGAACAAGCCAGGCAACAGCACAGTGACCAGATTCAGAAGGCCACTGAACAAGCGAAGAAGATCATGAACCACCACCACCACCACCGCCAAGATTCCCACTTTCCTGGCTATGCCTCATGCGGTTGCTTCCCCTGCACTAGCTATCACTGATCACAAGAAAATGTATCTCCTTTTTCCTTTTCGATCCTTGGGCGCTTCTGGGTCTCGAGTCAACACAACCATTTCCCTTTCCCTTTCCCTACACAATTCTATAGTCTTCGTTTTTAACAAGGGATGGTTGAAAAGAGCTTACTGACGAGACAGAACAGCCAGCTCAGCAGTCGACACCTAGAGCTCAAAAGAGGATTCTTTCGTAGAATAGGTGGGGCTCGTGTACAGGCACATGGTGCCTTCAAAGTGAGAACTTAACTGATTTAAAAGGCTCTGACAGATGAGTTTCTGAGGCGTGGTAGTGGAACCGTTTCCTTCACTTGTCATGTTGAGGCCTGGCACCTTTAGCTGAAGTAAAGTATTTCTTGAGCCCCGATGTTTCAGCTCCAAATGTTGCAGCTTATTTTTCAAGAAAATAGAAATTTGGAATGGAGTAGCATTCTCGTGAATGACGTGCCCAAAATGTATTCATCATGCTATTGATGTAAGCAAATTCAAAACCAAAGGCATGATGAATCTTCAGCTTCTAACCGCACAATTTTTCTCAACTGAGTAGTTCGAAGATAATACAAAGCCCAAGTTTCAAATAGGGCTAAAACTGCACTTCCTGTGCAGAAAATAAATCATCACTGTAGGCCTGAAATGGCTCTATGTTCTTTAATGACCCAACGATCCACCTCAGGGGCAATGTGTCTTGACTCGGTTCTACAACTCCAAGCTTTAGTTTGTTATCTAACTTTGATTGACACCAAGATATCCAGCAATTCATCGGACCAAAACTTTCCACCAATTACTAGCAGATGAATGGAGAGCCGAGTTCTTTTATCGTAAAAACAAGTACACAAAAAAGAAAGAGAGAAAAGGGACCAATACAACAAATGATAAATGTTCCTCCAAATGAGGATATTCAGGAACATTGCTATCAATAGCTTCCACTTATTACCCTGACAAGGAGCAGCTGGGAGCAACAAACTTCATTAATCGCGGAATTCATCCATGAACCCTTTGTGGAATTCAGTCAGGCGGGACACGACCGCTGGAATCTTATCCTCTTGGGGCAGTATTGTACATCGGAAATGCCAAGTTCCAGGGACCTTCCACACACAACCAAAGACAAAATAAAACTATTTAGAGGTCAAAAAGAAGAATGAACTCAACCACCGATAACTCGAGCTATGGATCAAGTTGGATCATTGGTCATCGGAATCTTCCTTATGGAAACCAAGTCTTGTCTTAAACATATATCATACGGATGAAAAGAAAGGTTATATTCCGACATGTATATAATATAGCGGCAATTTCTTCTTAATATAGAACACTGTGCTCTAATGAAATTACCTGTCCGAAGCCAGAACCAGCAACAACAACAATCCCTGTGGCATTAAGGAGGTGGCGACAGTAGAAAGCATCTGGTGCCATCTTTGCAGCTTCTGCTGCCTTAATTGCCTTCTGGGGAAGATAAATACGAGGGAAGAGATACATTGCTCCTTCTGCTCTATTGCACGTTATGCCCTCTAAGCTGTTGAAAGCAGTTTCCAGCATCTGCTCAAAGCAGGACGAATATAATCTGATGAGATTTGATAGAAGCAAGGTTTTACTTGCACTATCATTTTGTTCTTTACTGGTGAATATTCCCCACGGTGTCCCCTACTTGTATCAGTTATTTCGAAAGAAGAACCACATCATATCAACTAATCTTCACTCTTTAGCAAAGAAAGCTAACCTTTGCTCGTCTTGCTAGGGATGAGAGGATTCCATCTCTCTCTTCACAATATGACTCATATGATTCATCTCCAACCTGCACTCATGTTATATATCCCAATCAATGTCGGACTGCAACTTAGAGTACCAGCAGGACGTTGCAAAAAAATAGCATTATCACAGTCAGGCATCGCTCAGGCATTATAGCCACTCAAATTTCTAGAGCTACACTTGACCCTGGTTCATCCAACACTCTAATTTTTCAAATCTTATGAGAATGGCAATAATGAACCCAATTTGATTCGCAAAAAAAAATGAGTTTTCATGAGGAACGGTCTTAGATCACTACTGCAATAAAGAACGAACCTTGGGTGGGTTCATTACAAGGCTTGCAAGAATCTGACCAGTGATGTTGGAACAAAGATTTACAGACGCAACTTTGTAAATCTGTTCCCTCACATCAGCTCTAAACCCTGTCACCTCCATGTAACCTCCTCTTTTACCGCACTCGCCATAGTATCCTGTTCACAAAAAGGGAACATCCAAATATTGGACTTACCAGTTGTTTTGATTACCTCATCTCACTTCTATAGGGGAGGGGGCAGGGGCAGGGGCAGGGGCAGAGAGAGAGACAAGCATACCTTTTGAAACTGATTGGAAAGAGACTAGGGAGATATCGTTATCACCATACCCCATTGAACGAGCAATCTTCTTGAAGGAGTGGAACTGCTTGTCTGGAACATAAATATTTTCTTGGTACACCTGCATGGAGTTCGCTCAAGTCAATGTCATCATCATTCTTCAATAGAAAAAAGAAAAATCCTGGCATCCAAATGCATTGAGTTATTGATGCAACTGGCTTGCTTGAAGCAGGCATCCAGCCTCAATTTAAGTTGGGATTGCACTACTAATTGTGCATATTTTGTCAAAAATATTGACCAACCTCATCGGCCAAAAGAACAAGACCTTCTTTCTTGCAGAATTCTACAATTTGCCGCTGGTTTTCTTCTGCTAGGACCTACCACAGACTCCAAAATCATCAAAAAGGTAAAAATTGAAAATTGAAAATTAAGACATCTGCACGTGCTTCTAAACAGCACATGGCATCCGAATTAGAAAGGAAACTGTTCTAAAATCACAAATTCTTACTTGCCCGGTTGGATTGCCAGGATTAATAACCACCATTGCCCTAACACTTATACCCTTGGATTTTGCACTATCTAATTGCTTTTGAAGCTCAGACATTTCCAAACCCCATCCCGCCTCCTCATCCAGATAGTAAGGGACCTGAAGAAATATCACACTTGTAATTCATAACACGCACCTATGGACCATCTCAGTTAAAGATGTTAAACATGCAAAGCAATTGTAACTGCATGCCATTTAGAGGGCCATATACACTAATTGACAAATTTTGAAACAATCCCATCAACATACCAACTAATGGATCTCGATTTTAACTATAGGTGATAAACTTACAAGGGTTCCACCATGGAGGGCGATCGAAGCAGAGTACAAAGGATACTGAGGGATAGGGCACAGTATTCCATCACTTTCTGATCTTGTTAGTAATTGCATCATCATATGAACCTGACATCACCTAAACGCATCAGCTTTATTCACCATATAAGCATGAAAAATCAATCCCAGAAAAACCTGAAAGTTCCTAATGCTAAAAACAACCAGGAATGAAGAAAGAAAAGATTAGAATAGGGTGGTACCGCTGGGCTAGCACCATCCGTCAAGAAAATATCATTTGGATCAGCAGGAAAACCATCACGGGCTTCAATACCAGCAGCAATAGTGTCGCGCAAACCTTGGATTCCCTGCCATTCTTAAGACTACATCATAAATCATGGGGCACAAGGGAAAAGAACAACTGTATGGAGATGGGCATATTCCGAACCTGGCTGTGACTATATGCACCAGTTGCTCTCCCTGGAATTTGATCAAGAATCTGCCAAGCTCGCTCTATAGCGTCAGCACTGCAACATGCAAAAAAGAATTACACAACAGAAAAAACTGTACATCTCATCAGAGACAATCCCAGCTAGAGCCATTGAACTGACAATATCAATATGTTAGGAAGTGTGTAAGCAAGAGAGCACACTCACCAAAATTTTTATGAATGGGCAAAAAGCAGACAGTGATCCACATAAAAACTAGTCAGTAGCCTATTTGTGTTGAATCATTTCAAGTTTCAATGAGCAGTTCAAATGGTAGAAACTCCTGTATAACACTTGCACACAGTTCTTTTAAGAACTTCTGTTAACAGTGAACTTCAACAAAATGAGTGGATAATCTCATTGCTTGCTATTCATTAGCACTTTGTCACAAGCTCGTCCATCTAATCCATATCCTTTCCCCACTTGACAGTTCTATTGACATCTAAGACAGTGATCCTCTCGTAACGGAAAAAATGCAATAAAAGAAGATGCACATGACCAATGCTATTTGTCAGTACCTGAACAAGCCCTGGGTTTCACTCTTGTCCAAAATGGATGGATGATCACATAATGCAAGAACCTACACAAAGGATGACCCTAATTACAGCATTTATGGGGAAAGAATGAGTTTAACAGACTCGTCTGAACTACACCAAAAAAATACCTCTCTGAAAAAGGTGATTGGCTGCTGGCCTAGAGACTGAGGGTTTCCAATGTTACAGTAAAGTATCTGCACCAAGAAAAAAAAGTTATCTCTCAGGGGAAGAGTAACTTTCAAAATCTGTGCAAACACGCTCTTCTAAAACTTAATTCTTCGAGGTGCACAATAGAGCCCCCGTTTGTTCCCTACAAGCTAATCATTGCGAGATATTTCTCTTAGATTTATCTTTTCTGATATAAAAACTTGTGAGCTATTTTCCTGGCTCATCAAAATCTTAAAACATGTCCATGAACACCTTTGCTTCGATAAATAGGATTGAACTTCATGAGCAGGTAAGATGCAATATGATTGCATATTCCGCTTAATTTTATAATAAGATACTTATTCCTGGTGGTAGCATGACAATTGTCCATGAAGAATAACACATGAGGGGCAGAAGAAAGTACCTCATCAAAAGGATGAGAACCTGGGTTCTCTTTCAGCTCTTGCTGCAAACGCTGTACCCAAAAGAAAAAAAAAAACGCAACATAACTATGTAAGCACTCTCAGGAACATATCTTATACTAGACCTGGCATAACATCACACTGAAAATCATTTTCCCCGGTGCCAGGTATCCTTTTGGTCATTATGTACAAAGTTCCAAAAGCATTAATGTCACAAACGGTAACCCAAAAGATTGCACCTTTTAATTGCACATTTAGATAATCATTTAGTCATACGGCATAGGACAGTCACTGCCTATCAATTATTTTAGGGTCCCATAAGTAGAATTTCCACACGTGTTTTTACCCCTATCTTTAATCACAAAGGAGCTGCAGATTGCAGATTGTCACATTACCTGGGCAATGGAGACAATTTCACCACGAACAGCATATTCACATTTCAGAACCTGGGTAAGAGGAACCACACAAGGTGAAAAACCGCACTAGGAGAAGAAAATTCTGCAGACAGCAACCAAGAGCTACATACACATGGTGAGGAATCTGATAAAAAGGACTGAACCCAACTCAGCCTTCACTCTAAGTTCAATGTTTCACTAAAGTGACTAAATATTCTTTCACTGATCATTGATTTGACTCGACTGGTTCAGCTTTTGCAGCACGACAACGACACGGAGCAAAATCACATGACAGTCCCCGGGGAACCAGTGACTTTTCCACTATTGACTATATATCAGCTTAGATAGAAAATGTTGGCCATGATCTACCCGTCATTCACATCAATTGGAAAAAAGGATAGTGATGGCAAACGCCAAGTGCTTCACAAAGATTCAAACTTGTACTCTAATCTTCATTCCTAGCGTAGCTACATGCAAGATGCATCTGACCACAAATTTGAGCTACATGTCAAGTCGGTGGCCCAACATTCTCAGTAAATTCACGTTACTCAAATCTCAAGAACCTGTAGAGCATCAAAAAGCCTTGAGCTCAATCAACAAGGGGGGGAAAAAGAAAAAGAAGCAAACAGGAAACATAAATAAAGAGAACAAACAACCAGAGCAGGATAAAGCCTTCTACTTTATTCCCATAAAGAGTGGGTAATCCGTAATCGTGCAAGCACCCAGAAAAAAAGGGTCAGTCGACAACAAAAGCAACCCCACACAGCCATCATGGAGCAATCATCCAATCAACGGAAAACCCATGTCGCGAAGAACATCAAAGCGGCCGATCACGGTCGTTTCGCCCTCACAACGAAAGATGGTAAAACAGAGCGAACCCAAGAAACCCAGAGAGGGGGGGCGAATAAAAATGGCACCTTGGGATTGATGTTGTCAAGGGTAACGGGTGGGGAGGAGCCCATGGCGGGAGGCGAATCGGGAGACGAGGACGAGAAGCGAGACTGAGATCGAGAGCAGAGAGGGGGGCAGAGTGGGGAGAGCAAGCAACGGCGGCGGTTCTGGCGCTGCAAAGAACGAGAGCGGACGACGTCCCTGGCTGTCTCCGCTGCGAATCTCCGCATCGCTTTTTATACCCACGAACGATCAAAGCAAGAGAGAGACAGAGACGGAGGGCTGGCGTGCGGGACGTGAAGGTGCGAAGGCGCGTGTTCCTCTCTCTCTCTCTCTCTCTCTCTGTACGAGCCCCCCTCTCTCTCTCTCTATATTCGGGCGAGCTTTTCTCGCCTGTCCAATTTTCCCACGTAACTCGCCCACGGGAATTTAGACAGCGCGCCCGCTTCCCAGGTCAGATCTCTTTCTCTCTCTCTCTCTCTAGGACTAGATTGTAGCCAGACCCACGTTGGAAGACGGTCGTAACTGGTTTTCTTTAAATGGCGGGCGCCGGAAAAGATTAAAAAAGATTGCTTTTTTAATCAAGATTTTGCGATAATTACTCGTCAGACGAAAGACGAAAGACGGAAGACGCCTTCTTGGCCGATTCTTTCGTCGTTCTCAAGATCGTTTCCGTTCTTGAAACGGCGGCATTCGACGCAGGCGTGCGGAATGAGGCAGGGATACGAGGAAATCGTCGTCAGCAATGACCCCCTCGAGAACAAGAAAGGGATAGAACAAGAAACCGCGACGTCAGATCTCGGTATTTTTCCGACCGGGCATGGCGAAGTGCGCGCGACGCTATGGGTAAGGATTTGTATATAATTGTGATTTTCCGCCATTTTTTTCTAGAATTAATAAGGTCAAGCATTTGGCCTATATATTCTCTTACATATTTTATAAATATGTCATACACCTAAGATGCGTAATTAAATTAAACTTTGACCGCCTGAATGTATAATTTAGGCCGGGCCGAGTCTAGACTGTTTTCCAAGTTTTTTTAATAGTTCTCGGACGTCTAGTCATGAATAATGAACTTGCCCAGCAAGTCATCTCCTCCCATATGACATAAATAAAATATTGAATGACTTTCCCAAACTTTATTATGATCTTCTTAGATCTTTGGGGCGTGAACTTTAATTTATCATCTAATTTTAAAGATTTAAATTTTTGTAACATATTAATGTTGACATGTAAATTTATCTACGAAGTTTTCATAATTTTTCAAGACATAATTATTATTTTAATTTTTCGACGTGAAGGTGAAAGAAAAGAAGTTAGTTTTGGCTTTTCAGACAAATGAAATCGAAGTTTGTTACGTTGTATGTTATTTCGTAAAAGAACTCTCTTCTTACAAGAAATGTTGTACAAATTCTCTTGAGCACTGGATAAGAACAGTGACATCATAGTAGGTTGCAAACTTGCAATGACTAGGAGTCTACGCATCATAGAGTTATTACATATCACGCTGTTTGTGGTCCTAACTATTACAATTCTAATTTTTTTTTTCATACCAAAATCAACACTCTATATAATAAGTGTGACATATTTTTTATATCAATGAATGTCCTGAACATTTTGAATAATCCAGTAATCCCCATCTAGTGCAATAGTTTTTACCTTTTGCACCCACAGATAATTTCTTATGACATATGTTTTTGCTTATAGGGGGTGGAGCTAAGAAAATGCACATACGTTGTATTCAAACGCGTGTATTGAGATGAATAAAAAATGCTTACCCCTTAAATAATCCCCTTGGACGTAGTAGCGTTGCACATCCATTACATTTTTACATAGTTAATTTCAACCTGCACGATTGATATAGTGTTGATTTAAATAGTAAAAAAACATTCTCTTCTTTTTCTATTGTATTCGATTCCAATCTTGTTAGGAGCACTCCAAAAGTAAAATCCCGCAAAACGTCAAGTGCTGATGTGAGGAATGCTTTTTTCTAACATCATACGAAGAGTGGACCAATAAAGGCACCGTAAGGTTGGCTTAGAAATTTGGTGACGCTAAATGAACAAAGTAGTCTCGTGTAAAAAAGAATATGTATCTCCAATTAGTCTTGTGGCTAGTGGATTACAAACGTGGATATCATCCACATTTATATAAATTAAGTCCAGATGAGTCCATAATTGTATGACCGAATAGCTTCCTCTAATTAAGAATGGAGGAAAATATTAACCCTTAAAAAATTGACTTTGTCTGATTAGAAAACAAGAAGGGGGGAATTATTATTATTATTGTTGGGATCGAATGATCCCCGGAAACCGGATTCGGCACCTAAACCGAACCCCTAAATCGTATGCGGAAGATAAGCCCTGGAATGTCACGTATCACCGATCAAAAGCACACCACGGATTCGAGCGTACCTTGTTGGCCACAGATTAGACACCGATGCCGTATTGAAGAAGAGATTTCAGTTCCGTTCGATCCGATGTCGAAGATTCGCCGTGAAGTGGAGATGGCGTCGCTTTCCTGACCTTGGAGAGAGAGAGAGAATTCTTTAAGAGAAAGAGAACGTTCTTGCAAAAAATGCCAAGAGGTACGTTCCTCTCTCTCTCTATTTCCTTAAATAGGTTTCCCTTTCCACGGGCCTAATTCCCGTGGGCCGGGCCTTTAGGCCCATCGTGGCCGGGCCAGCTTAGGCCCATTATTAAATCCATCATCTCCCACTCGCACATGGTGGACCAAAACCAACATGGGCGGATAGGCCCAACTTAGGCCCATCAACTGAAAATCCTCTTTTTCTCTTTCAACATTCATACCAGTGAATAATCCGTGCGACCAGCATACTTTGAGAGCTCGTTGCTATACATCTGTTAGGAATATATAGCAGCTCATATTGGGCATCATTTTCCGAGTAAATTTAGTATGCAATACCCTAGATCGATCGATCACATTTATATATCTCTTAATCTCATTTAACCAATGATATATATATTGTATTCACAATTATGATTATCTCAAAGACAGTCATAATTGGTCGACCTGTGAATACAAAACCACAATGTGATTCTACAAATCCGATCTTCCTCTTTCCTTCAAACTCTCAATTTCAGTTCAACTTGCTTTTCTAGAAATGTCCCATTAGATCGAATCATCTCATGACCATTGGCAACATTCTAAGATAGCAAACACTAAATAGAAATCTTGAGAATAAGTAAGAGTCATGAGGGCACTAAAAATGAGGAACTCTATTCCTCAAGAGTCTCACACGTCATAAAAGTTGAGATCATAACTTTTGCCACTCTTATAGGTCGTCTCATGCATACGTAGTATGAAATACGTATTACGGTATTAACTCCTTTCCCATGGAGCGTATGTCTACACAATCAATACCGTACAGATGATAGTTTAGACATACTCAATGTCTAACTTGAGTTCACGTATTTACTCATTCACAAAATTCATTAGAACTCACATCTGGCATCTTAGACAGATAAAGTAAAATGTGTGGGTTATTTTACTTTCGGACATCGTAAGTATTATGTCCTCATCTTAACACTCAGTTAAGGCGACATAGTTATTTTAAGCTTGAGCTCTCGATTATCACCTAGATAATAAGCTTAAAAACAGTCTCATCTCTATCTATCACATAGTGAATAGAGGCGATTACCCGTGTGGGTGAGCTAATCTCTTATCTGTCCGACATACTTTCTCAAACATAATATAATGCACTAAGCATTAAGATGCATAAAGATCAAACAAAAGATTTATAGGCATTAATAATGAAACAACACTAGTTCATAAATGTGAACAACTCAGGGAAATTACAATCCAGTACATCATACTCTACGCAATCCTAGAGATTTTATATGACCACAATCACATCTCTAGGTATTGGCTTTGTCATAGGATCTGCTACCATTCTATGCGTAGATATGTACTGCAAGTTCACATCATTTCGTGCAACCATATCTTTTGACAAAGTCATACTTGGTATCTATATGTTTGGTCTTGCCATGATATTTTGGATCTTTGGTGTACGCTATAGCTGCTTGGTTATCACAATTAACTAATAATTGATTTGCAGCTTTCTCAATAACACCTAAGTGATCCAAAAAAAATCTCTAAAGCCAAACTCATTCTTATATTACTGCTGATAATGCCACGAACTCATCTTCCATCGTGGACAAGGCTATACACGTTTGTTTCTTACTGCTCCAACATATGGTGCCATTATTCAATAAGGAAACAAACCTAGAGGTAGATTTCCTTTCGTCTAAACCTCCTCCCTAAACAGTTTCAGGATAGCCTTTGAGTCGCAGATCCTTTCCTTGATAACTCATCGTATAATCAGCAGTTCCCTTTAGATACCTCAGTATTCTCTTAACGGCTTTCCAATGTGCTAGACTTGTATTGGATTGGTATCTACTCACCATTCCAACTGCAAAACATATGTCGGGTCTTGTACACATCATAGCGTACATCAAGCTCCCAACTGCACTAGCATAAGGAACATGTTTCATTTGTTCCTTTTCTTGTGGAGTCCTCGGACACAGTCTATGGCTTAATCCTTCACCTTTTGCAATAGGAGTGTCTATGGGTTTACAATCTTGCATACGAAATCGTTCAAGAATTTTATTTATATGTTTCTTGCGAAAGAGACAACGATCTCTTCGAACGATCTCTTGAAATCTTAACTCCAAGAATGTATGCAGCCTCACCCATATCCTTCATCTCAAAGTTGGAAGATAACCAACTCTTGACAGTATGAACAAACTCCATATTGCTTCCGGCAATCAGTATATCATCAACATATAATGATATGATCACAAAATGATCCTTGGATCTTTTGATATATACGCAATGATCCTCATCAATCATTGTAAAATCATATGCCATTATGGTATTATGAAAACGTATATACCATTGTCTCGATGACTGCTTAAGGCCGTATATCGACCTCAAAAGTCGACACACCTTTTCTTCTTGGCCTTTTACCATGAAACCAGTTGGTTGTTCCATGTATATTTCTTCCTCTAATTCTCCATTGAGGAAAGCAGTCTTTACATCCATCTGATGTAATTCAAGATCCAAACTAGATACTATTGCCAGAATAATGCGAATCGAGGTAAATCTCACTACAGGAGAAAACGTATCTTCATAATCAATCCCTTCCTGTTGATTATACCCATTCGCTACAAGGCGAGCCTTATGCCTTTCTATTGAGCCATCAGCCTTTCGCTTTACTTTGAGAACCCATTTGTTCCCAATAGCTCTGCGTCCTTTTGGAAGATCAACCAGTTCCCAGACTTGGTTTGATTTCATTGACTCCATTTCCTCTTTCATTACATGAATCCATTTTTCCTTACTAGGGCAATTTAGAGCCTCATTAATATTTCTAGGCTCATCCTCATCTTGTGGAGCAACCATAAAAGTTTCCCCTTCAATGTCAAAATGTCGACGGGGAATACTTTGGCGACTTGTTCGCCGTATGGGAGTTTGTACACTATGCACATCATTCCCCATTATGCTCCCACTGGGATTAGATAATGATGTCGTCTCATCATATGGTTGCAATTGAGAATGCGTTGAATTCAATTCATCACTTCTCATATTACTCCCACTTGGACGAACTCCACTAAGATCATTATCTTGATCCGAGGTTTCAAATAGGGTGTTGTCTTCCCTTATTTCGCCCTTTTTAAGGAAATTCATCCTCTAAGAATGTGACATCCCGTGATTCAAATTCAGTTATACTCCCACTTTCCTACTCACCTATGAACACATACCATTTTGAGTGTTCTGAGTATCTTATGAAAATACTCTTCTTTCCTTTGGGACCCAATTTCCCAAAACTTGTGAGAGGATTCAAGTGTATAAGCAGCACAACCCCATGGCTTAAGAAAACTTAAGTCCGGTTTTCTACCTGTCCATAACTCATATGGAGTGGAAGTAACTGATTTGGAAGGCACTTGGTTAAGTATATAGGCAGCAGTTAACAACGCATCACTCCAAAAAAGTGATAGGTAAGTTAGCTTGCGCCATCATGGACCTAACCATTTCCAGTAGGGTTCTGTTTCTTCTCTCTGCAACACCATTTTGTTGAGGAGTATATGGAATAGACAATTGTCTTTTTTATTCCTTTTTCTTCACTTAATTTTCTGAATTCATCAGATAAATATTCTCGACCTCGATCGGATCTCAATGCTTTTATTTTCTTGTCTAATTGATTCTCTACCAGGTTCATAAATCTTTTGAAACAACTTATTGCTTCAGATTTGTGAGAAATCAAATAGACATATCCGAATCGAGTATAATCATCTATAAAAGTGATGAAATAAACAGCCCCATGCCTTCCTCTCACATTCATTGGACCACAGACATCAGAATGGATTAAATGCAAAGGAAATTCAGCTCTTTTATTTTTTTCAAATGGTTTCCTTGTCATTTTCCCTTCTAGGCAATGCTTACAGATGGGCAAATCGACTTTTTCAATATTGCCCAACAAGCCCTCTTTGGCTAGTCTATTCATACGCTGTTGGCCAATATGACCAAGTCTAGCATGCCACACATTCACATCATTATCATATGAATTAGGAGATGTGAGAAGGGAATAATAAATATTTGCATTAACATAGTCAATATCTAATACAATGAAACCATCCAGAAAGTAACCATGACCATAGTAGTTTGTATTCAAATACAAATCTACACTTCTATTATGGAAGTTCACATTAAAACCTAATTTAACCAACACTAAAACAGATACTAAATTCCGACGAATCTCCGGAGCATACAACACATCATGAAGGAACAAAGTGCGTCCATCACGCATATTCAATTGGCATGTGCCAATTCCTTTCACTTCAGCTCTGGAGTTGTTTCCCACATAGATCCATTTAGTTCCAGTAGGTACTCGTCGGAATTCCACGAAGGATCCTCTATCCTTCGCTACATGGTCTGTCGCTCCCGAATCCACAGTCCACAGAGGATTAGATTCAGTCAAGAATACAGAACTTGACACATATGCAAAGTTCCCAATTGTACCAAGGGTGTGTAACTTCTTTGGCTCGCAACAATTGCGGGCATAGTGACCCTTCTGGTCACAGTTGTAACACTTCACCCTTGAGATATTCTTTACATGAGGACGTTTTCCTCTCTTTTGTTGGTTAATTCTTGGTTTCTTGCAAGAAGGACTTGATCCCTTGCATTTCCACATATTGAACGAATCAATGCGCTTGCGCTTAGAGCATGAAGCCCCTTCTGAACTAACAGCAACACAGAAAATATCTGTTTCTTGCTCTAATGCCTTGAGGCGATGATCAGCTAGCTCAAGGTGGCGCACAGCATCCTCTAGATCTTCCATAACATGGTCAAGAGCTTTTAGTGCTTTTTGCTTTTCCAACACACATTGAATTTTCATTTGCCAAATTTCATAGTTGTCACCTTTGAGCTTTTCACCTTTGTTCAGCTAGACAACTATGCTCTTTGTGGCTGAAGCCATTGATCTGAACACATCAGACATACATGCACGAGTTATTAATGCCTATCACTTATGCATCTATTTTGCACAAAACCCATCATATTAATTAATAATTTTAAGTAAGGTTTCAGAATCAAAAGGTCACTATGTTTCCAATCATCCTCCAAAAATCCTAACTTAAAACTATCATTAATATGATTGTCATATGCAAAATCAATTCTATGAAGCTACAAAAACTTCTATTACTACCCACAGCTAACTACCCACAGCAACCAGCAATCACAGAAAGCAGCAGATAATTGAGATACAATATAACAATAAGGCTTTCACATAATATGACTAACATATAGGTTGCTACATCAACAACAATCTGGTAGATAACATTTACATAGGATGTCCACATAGCACATTCATCAAAAAAACAGCTAATACATTTTACAAATAACCTTCACACGAACCGGGAAAGATCCTATTTTGGTCAATTTCTTGACTTTTTCCCTTGCAACAATGCAGTAATTTTCGTTTACAAAATCTTTCACAATTTTCTTATATGAAGCAGCACCGTTGACATCCCATATGCGATTCAACACATCTTGCCATTCAGGCGGAAGAGTGTTAATGAAAAATCGCACCATCTCTGACTGCGACATGGGATGACCATTCCATATGACCTGTTGAATCTTCCCGTTGACATCAAGAACATGATCAATTAAGTCTCCTTTCTCCCATCGATAATCAGTCAACTCAGCTATCAACTTAGAAAGCTTTGCCTTTTGTTTATCGGTTATCACGCGAATAGGCGTACGTAACTGAAGGGGAGGCATTGTTCCTGCAACAAATGCAGAACAATATTGGATTACATATAATCCATATAGACATAATTGAAAAAAGAAACAAATTCTTTTTTTTTTTTTTTGGGTCAACGGTCAACGGTCGTCGGTCGTCGGTCGTCGGTCAACGGTCAACGGTCAACGTCCGGTCAACGGTCACGGTCGTCGGTCACGGTCAACGGTCAACTGACTGGTCGTCGGACCGGTCGGACCGGTATCCCGGTCGGACCGGCCGGGCGGACCGTCCGCACGTGCCGCGCGTGCGCGGGCTGACGTCACGCAGACGTCAGCCGGCACGTGCCGCACGCGTCCCAGCGTCCGCGGGTCGGTCGCCGGTAGAGTCGCCGGCCGGTGACCGC